>OX465579.1:37837902-38419749 GCA_950022655.1 Alentia gelatinosa
GATGGAGACGTGAGTACCCACCGTATGCACGAAGTCACATTTGATCCAATACTCAGGACATGTAAGTACCTTTACGATTTACTTATATTATTGTTTGCAGAAAAGCACACTAAGATATGTATGGGTACCCGGTACTGCCCACAGAGATGAGTGTATGCAAAGGCGATACATCGCCCAGCCATCCTCTGTATCCTGGGACTACTTTCTATCTTTACCACACGACACACTTCTTATCCTGGTTCATCGGGGTGCCTGGACGGCAATGGAAAGTGTCAGCGAACTCCTGCATGTTATTTAAGGTGCCCAAAACCCTGGAAGAGGAATAAGTCATCAGTGCTGAACCATCGTAAATATGCCGTTTTTGTTTTATAGTCACAAATATTGTCGAGCGATGCAGTAGGTTTTGCGAAAGCTGGCCGGGTGGTGTAGGGCCCGCAGTTGTAAATTGTTTCTTACAATCAGAATAACCATAAGAAAATTCTGAAATTTGGAATATAGGTACGCCATATATAGATAATCCTCCGCTGTCAATATAAAGAAATTTGAAATAGTTTTAGCATCTTAAAATCATATATTAAAACAGGACATTGGACCTCTTGGACTAGTCCGACTCTGTCGTAAATAGCGACTTTTGGCGACCGTTTCGGCAACGATCATTAACGGTAATCATGTCTATGGAACATCCAAAGGGCTCCAAGCAGTCTTTGTTGGTCATAACATGGACCTATATGTAAGTTATCCAAGTCTGTGGTCGTAATTATTGGCAATTGTACGATTTTTCGACTATGGAATGCGATTACCTCAAAATGGTCGGTATCAACGATTATCGCGACCATCTATATTCTTACACCACTCACTGCAGTTAAATTGTTGGTGGTCGCGGTGTGGTATTGAGAGGATACTTACCTGTAGGACGGTGGGGAGTGAGGATCAGAGACTAATGCCTGTGCTGCATACGACGGAGTACGTTTGCCACACCAAATCTGACAGATGAAATAACGCCATAAGAAAGAGTATAGGATATACATTATTGTTCAAGCATAATATAAGTGAATTGATACTACGATATCGATGATTTTAGATGTGCTGCCATACGTATCAGATCCAAAACTATCTTCATCAACAAATGAATATCGGTTAATCTTAAACGTAATCTTATTTATACAGACGCATTCTCATGTATCTACAGACAATAATGGCACATCCTCACTTGTCCAAATCCGAGGAAGAAAGTCTCAGATTCTGTCATGTTTAAAGCGGGAAGGCGGGCGCTCTCCTCCTCGGACCCGTGATCTGCCAGCCACTTCTGGTAGGCCCTAAATGAAATTTTAACGCCGCCATTGTCAGCTATGTTTTCTCCCTGTGTTAGCTTCCCATTCACCTGTGCAAGAAGGGAAATTTTCTTTATGCATGGCATTGAAAATCAAGATGATTTAGAACCAACATTATAAATGATCGAGAGTAAATATAAGGTTATTGCAAATTACTTATTTTCAAGGAATATGTGCCTTTATAACAATACCCGGAATGGGTACAGCACCTCAACTGAATGAATCAATACCTTTAAATTTTAGGTTACAATGGCCAGATTCATAACAAATAAATCTTGTCGGGAGCTCTGTATAGCTACTCACATTCCTATTTCCGATGGTGAACTGATTATACTGGTCAATGAGACACTGAATTCGCTCATCGAAGTTATCACGTGATTCCTGTTGCCACCAGTTCTTCAGGTTGCCGTCCTTGTCGTATTGCCGACCACTGTTGTCAAAGCCATGCGTCAGTTCGTGACCCATCACCATGCCGATTGCTCCGTAATTGACGGCCCTGTGTTTGAACATATATCGTAAAAGTAATGTTATTGATTCTATCTGTTAGACCATAGTATACCGTCTATCGGAAGACAATTTGAAAAAAAAAGATAATAAGAAGTCTGAATTTGTATGAACCCCTACTTACGATGATTAAGGCAAAATGGCAAAATGTCTGTCTCATCCGGTTTTTTTTTTACTAATCAAAGACTTAATTAATTTCTATGAAGTGAATGAGTTCCATTCATCCTAATCCCTTATATTTGAATCAAAAATAGTTTAAACCCTACTAAAAACAACCTTCTCATTTGAATAGATATAATAAAAATAAAATTGACTTTATATCCCAGATGTATTGTCTCTGACATAACTGTTTCCTTATATTTTATCAAAAACAGTATCTGTACAAATTCATGTCTTTCATATACACCGTACATGAAATATTCCTCGGAGTCGTACATATAAAAAGAATAATACTCGGACAGGAATCTAGATTATCTTTCCTATTGAACACTGCACACTCACATAGGGAAAGTCGGGTCATAGAACGGTGCCTGTAAAATTCCAGCCGGGAAAACCATTTGGTTGGTGGTTGGGTCGTAGTAAGCGTTAACTGTATTCGGTGCCATGCCCCACCTGTAGAAAAGAAGTAGAACACACTTAACAACCACTTTAAGTTTGTCCTTTTTTGTTTATCATATAATTTTGAGGGGAAACCGAATTGCGCTTTTACAAGCAATAATCCTTTCGATAGAAAACAAGAGTCTGTTCTCTGAATAATTGATCGGGATTTGGCTTTTTTGTATCTAGTTTTTAGTTTTACTTTGGCACGATCCATACATACATCAAATCAAATTGACGAGAAAATGATATATCCTATATATGCTGCTATACATATGAATTCCGATTCCCAATATAACATATTCCTCTTTAAACTTCTGTAACACTCTTCTAGGATAAAGTTACACTGTAGCTTACTCTTTTTTGTCAGGTTTCTTCGACAACCTCTTCAGATTGTCCTTTACGTAAAAGTTGTTTACGTTTTTCCAATTTTGAAACACGTCGTTGTCGGTAATGACCATCTAGAGATGTAAAAAGACGTCCATTAAATGGAAATAACATTAAATGGTCAGAAAATAACGAATCGTTAATGAATAGAGTTTATACTATTCATCCCCAGTACCTACGATCAGCCCTCCTGTGATCAATATAAAAGTGCACCGTTAGGTTTTAATGAAGAGATTATTTATGATAGGGGAGTGGTTGCAAGCCGTTAGGGCCTACCAACCGAAAGTCAGGACTTTCGGGCCCACTCATCGGGACGTTAGGGCCCACCTATCATAACACCACACTATATCAATGAAATATACATTGTCGATGTAGCTACGAGGCACAGCGCTAGCGACTGCTGATGTATGGCACGGCCCGGTTCCGCTCGCGTTTATATGCGGCGGAATTTCGGCGGACTGTAGTAAGCCTCACACTCAAACTTCGACGACAGCCATGCACACCCAACCCCCCCCCCCCCCCCCCTCCAGGGTTCGAACGGGTGACGGCAAAACGGCCGAACGAGAAGGGAGAATTTTTTACAAAGAAATATGCATACATGTCAAATCATTACTATAGGTCTCAAAGCCTAAGTTTGGTGCACTCTGTCTCTATGTGTGGGAGAAACTCTAAGCGGATCTGACAAAATCTAACATATTTTATATATGTGATAGGTAAACAGGCACCAAGTCCCAATAGGGACAGAATTATTGAACATTAACCATTTCTGCAAAATTAGGTCGGCCCTAACGTCCATTTAGGCTATTTCTCCCGCCCGGCGCCGCAGGTGCGAACGCGGCATCGCGGGGCGGCCGAGGCCGACTGAAGCCCTACTCGACTGGGCCCTAATATCCCGACTTTCGGGCGGTGGGCCCTAAAATCTACATACAGAGCAATGAAAACGTTTCCTCCATATCATGTAACTCAATAGGTTAGACAGATATTCTGTGAGAAAATGGTAACCATTCTGATTATAATCAAGTATATTCGCAATACAATCCAAATAGGTACATAAACTCTTATATTTTAATCATGGTTATATGTAATATAAACCGGACAACTCTTAGAGTGAAAGAGGGGCACTGATATATTGATAAGCTTGATTCCTCAAATCATAAACCAGATCGTTTCAGGGTCTATTTGTATGTGTGTGTGTGTGGGGGGGGGGGGGGGGGGGCTAGTAAAATAATTCTGATACAAAGGCTGTCCATACGAAATGTTTATCAAACACTGAATAATTGATTCCGTAATAAGTACTTAGATTTGATATATATGTGGCAAGTAACACTGTGTCTCCAACCAAAAAAGAAAATGTAATAAGTACTTAAAATATCTCTTCCAACTCTTTGAGTTGTCGTCAAACCAAACCTGTAATACACAGAAAAAGCCTATTCTTGGATGCCGTAGTTTCTAATGATTCTATTTCTTTTGAGTATTTCGATAGATATGACACCTAAGATAATCAGTCACAGATATCATATTAGAGAAGCCCACCACAGTTGTATTCTAGAAACATAGCGAACATGTCCTGCAAATAGCTTGTTGCACATACCTCCTGGTAGTATGCGTCGAGCAAAGCTGGGTTTTTGGCCATGTCGGGGTACCCTATCATATTACCAACGTTTGCTGCTTTTTCTATGGTCTTCTTCTTGGTTTCTTCATCCATCCAAGTAAGTGTCGGGACCTGCGCAATAAACTGGTCCTTTATGGAGTCCAGCATCTTCTCAACCTGTACAAAGTATGTATAACTTTTGAAAAAGAAATGTCAGCAATCATTCCACAGACTTTTCTAGCATAGCATATCAATATATCATATATTGATGGGTAGTGGTCCATACTGACCTTTCAACGATATAGAAATAATAGAACAAGCTAAGGTGGTCTCCATATCTAAGAAACTACTTCCTCTTTGTGTTGGCTTTGACTGGAGTATCTGTTAGGGGAAAAGGACGCCTATCTTCCACAGGCTCCAGTGAGGCATGTCCCCTGAATAGCGATTTACCCAGGAGGATATTTTAGACTTTGCAGTTTGCGGCTCTTGAACAAAAATAAAACAACAAATTTGTATTCAACCAATGCACTTTCATAACCCCGTATTTGGTTTGGTTGATTTAACGTCCGATAATCATAATTAACTGTTATAGAACAGTTTATCTCTTTTGTAGCCCAGGTCTTAAGCGAATCAAAGTGGGTTGGTCGGTTGGTTTGATTTAACGTCCAGATAACCATTACATGTTCTTACCAGACTTTCTCAAGGTTCTTTGACACCACAAAGGTGGTGATTGAAACAATGTGATGAATATAGATAAAACTCTCACCCCGACACATTTACCAAGGTGAGAGTATTTTACTTCCCACACCACATGGAAATGATATAAGAAGGATTGGCCTTTGATACAGCAGTAAATCTAAAACTGCTGGGGATGGAGATGAAGAGTGGCTGCAGTGGGAAAAGCCAATCAAAGATTTCAAAGAAGTGGACAATGAATGTTTAGTATAATGCTCGGAAAAAATACAGATCTTTCCTTAGGAAAGTGTGGCGATTCGGTTACAACCTTTAGAAGAAGAGTGTCAGTAAGTTAGGAATTTTACATAAGCTTACTTCAGGGCTATAAAATAAATTTAAAAAAAAAAGGATGGATGGGGGGAGGAAATATGACCACAAAGAAGTTCCGAAAGTGACGAATTCTATATGCAGAATCATCGAGCTACTACGATAAAACGTTGCCAATGTTATTAAAAACATAAGCAAATTAGGAATTTTACATAAGCTTACTTCAGGGCTTTAAAAATAAATTTTAAAAAAAGGATGGATGGGGGGAGGAAATATGACCACAAAGAAGTTCCGAAAGTGACGAATTCTATATGCAGAATCATCGAGCTACTACGATAAAACGTTGCTAATGTTATTAAAAACATAAGCACGTCCAGCTCCCCCCATCCTCCAAAAAGGTTTTAATAGAGAAATTAAAAAGGTCAATCGATTGCCGGAACCATTGTTACGTACTTTCTCTTTGTCCGTTGATGAGAAGTATTTCTCCACAAACAGGGCGCCGCTTGCCTGGGGAAGCGTCCCGCCTGCCGAGTCGACGCACGACTTCCACTCCTGTGGCCGAGCCGAGACGCCATATATGGCAGCACTGAAGGCCAAGGAGGCCTGGCGGAAGGGATACGAGAGCTCGCCGAGACCTCCTTTCATCCCATGCCATACCATGTAGTTAGCCAGCGTCCTGTAAGAAACAAAAGGCAATCGTACAGCACTTCAAGTAGATACAGGTATCAGCAGTTTAAGTGAGTTCACTTTGACTCCCTACATGGTTCAATGCTGAAATATTTGCCGTGATGACCAATTAATCCCCTACTTATTCTATGTGATAGTTGATTTAATTTCAATATTATTTTGAGGTATATAATCAGAGGAATAGTATAACCGTGTGGCTTTTAAAATTATTCCCTAACCAGTGGGTTGGGGCGTAATGCGAGGTGGACCTGGGTCTCGGTCTTCAGGGACGCCCTCCCGGCCTCCCTTTTCCTCTCCCTCCCAGGCGAATCACGTGACCAGCTACACCCTCCACCTCGGCCGCCGCCTCGTTAGCTCGGCCTCACTCGCCTTCAGCTCATCTAACAGTACAGAAGTCCCTCTCCGCAGATCACCACACCACTCAACACCACGTGGTAGGTCAACCTACCACCCGGCAAACGACCACAACAAAGAAAAGGGCGACCAAGACAACAGCAGTGGCAAAAATGACGGACTGGCTCGAGGCCGCCATCACTTCCCTCATGGCCCGGGTCGATTCAGGAGCAAGGCTGAGCAAATGAGAGCAATGGCAGAAGGTAACTGTACAGCTATCTCCAGGACCCTACGGGCATGCAACACCCGCCCCTATAGTCCAACCTCTGCCGCAGACATCTCTACTCAACAACCTGTTCTCCATGGCGGACGGCCGCCACGCCGCCGCCGGCCACGTGGACTCCACGCTGCCAGGACGCCCTCGGAGGGACGCCCGCCCGGCATCGTCCCACTTGGCGGCCTCCGGGGACCATGTGGCGACTCAAGTCTAGGCACTCCTCGACACACATCTACCGTTCTCAGGACCCGAGGGTAAGCCACGTGAATTCCCTCACAAAAACCCCGGGAACATGGAGTCCAGCCTCTCTCCAGGCTCCCCGGGTCGCCACCGCCCCGCCCTCCGGGCACTAATAGCACGCCCCAGCGTGACGATGAAAATCACCACCCATTAGAGGCGACACCCGACCACGCTGCACAACCACCCTCGGGGTGCTGCCTCACATCTCCAACCGCAGCTGCTCTCCAAACAGAGCCGCCACACTCTCCACACACCAAACCAACTGCGACCAGCTCACGGACGAACCCCCGGCCTCCCTGCCACCGGTGACGCCACCTTCTGGCCCCACCTTCCGACGGACCAGTGGGCCCGAGACGCGAACTATGGATACGCCTATGCCTAAGCCAGGGCCAGCTGCCTCCCAAATTGTTTAGGTGCCTGCATGCCACTCCCCTCCAGCCTCAACATCTCTCGCTGGAGGGACCGCCTCTGGGATTATCACGATACCCGCCTCTGCGATTATCTGGAGTTTGGCTGGCCCCTCGGCTTCCTTGGCGACCGGCCGCCGACCCCCACCCCCGAGAACCACGCCTCAGCGGAAGCTCACCTAACCCACGTTGACAGATTCATAGCTACAGAACTCGGGCACGGAGCAATTCTTGGCCCCTTCTCGAGCCCTCCGTTCTCACCATGGACTCAAACCTCCCCCCTCCTCACGAGGGAGAAGCGCAATTCCACCTCCAGCTGCATCATCCTCGTTCTCTCTTTCCCGACCGGGGAAGGGGTCAACTCCTTCACCCTCCCTAACATCCGGGAGGTGGAATATGCCGGTTACGCCTTACCATCGATCCAGGACCTCGTCGCTCGCCTGTGCGCCCTCGGCAAAAGCGCTCGGCAAAGGCCACTACTACATAGACACGTGCCCAAGCTTCGGGGCACGCCTCTCCGGAGCCACGTGCCAGCGCTTCACAAGTGCGATGACCTACCTCCATCGCTCCGGGGAGGCGGGTGGCGTGGTCACTCATCTACCAGGACGTCTTTGCGGGGGCGGAAGCCGACCATGCCCACGCAACAGCCTCCTACAATGCCCTCCTTGCTCTAGCGGATGACCTTGGAGTCGCGCTAGCACCCAAAAAGTGCCAGCCCCCCTCCACTCTTATGGAGTGGTTGGGATATCAAACGGACACAGACCATGGCCATACCGGCCGACAGGCTCGCCGACCTCCTCGACTCCGTTGACCGTTGCCTCTCCCGCACCACCGCCACCAAAAGCGACCGCCAGTCCCTCATGGGCAAACTCCTCCACCCCGCCACCTGCGTCCGCTAGGGCTGGAGGTTCGTTAACTGTCTCATCGCTGCCCTAAAAGCCGCCCCGCGCGTCGGCCATGCCCACATCTCCGAGGACCCTCAGCACAACCTCAGGTGGTTTAAGGCCTACGCCAACGGCTCGCCTCTCCCCAGGGACGGCCGTCACCATCACCACAAGGAACGCCCTCGTCGTGGCGGATCTCCACAGAGGTGCTGGTAGAGACCCAGTAACGGCCGCCTGCGGCCACGCCCTCTGGCTTCTGTCGGCTGTACACAATGTTCATTTCAACAATTTGCGACATAGCAACATAGCAGTTACTGAATTCAAACCCTCGGACCTTACAGCACCTCGCCTCCCCTCGGGGACCTGGCCGCCCTGCCTGCACCTGACATTTCACCTCTCCTCACCCTGTTTGTCTAATCTTCCAGGGTCCCTGGAGGCAAGGATGGCAGCCTCCCTCCGAGTCGCGGTTGCCGACTCAACGGCCGCCAACCGAGAGAAACAGGCCCGCTTCTACCTCCGGTTTTGCCTCGAGCGAGGGATCCTCACTCCATCCCCTCCACAGATCGGCCTCTTCCACCAACACCTCGCCAACTGCCTTCCGGCCCTGGGGCCCCAGAGGAACTACACCTCGGGCGCCCGGTCCTGGATCACCCTCGCCGAAGGCTTGGCCACCGCCTTAGACTCCCCGCTTGCCCTCGCCGTCGCACGAGGGGTGGACCGGGCAGCCGCCCACGTTCCAGCCTGCGCCCCTCCTCTCCTGCCGCACCATCTACTCCATGTGGCCCTCTACCTCGGCCGTGTGGGCCCGGATGGCCTCGCCCCGAGGGCCACCCTCCTCATGGCATCGAACCTGGTGCTCGCGAGGGGCCGGGGGAGGCCAGGGAACCATGCCCTCCGGCGGGAGGACGTCGTCCCCCTCCCCCGTGGGCCTCACAATCCTCCTCCACTCCTCAAAGACTCGGTCCTCCTTGGACCCTCTTCTTACCCTGGCGGTCCCGCCGCTCCCCGGCATGCCCGGCGGCCGCCTGGGCCCACTACACCTGGGCATTCCCATCACCGCTTGAAGCCGCCGCCTTCACCGACCTGGCGGGCCTCCCCCTCACTCCGCACGGCCTGCTCCGCTCTCCTACTCACTCCACTCCCTACTGCGAGGCGGAGCCCAGCAGGCGGCTCTCCACGGAGCCCCAGAATCTGCTCTCAAACATAACGGCACCTGGTCCTCCGACTCCTCTCTCAGGGCCTACGTCCTGGCTGATGCCTCCCTCATGGTCGCTGACGCCCTCACAATAGCCTTTGGCATTTTATTCATTTCTCTACCAATTGCCTCGGCAATTGCCTAAGGACTGTCTGACCATGATAATTTCAATAAACCTCAAATATCCATACTACGGGTCCGCCTTAGACATTATACTCACTGCTTTGCCCAACGTTACGTCCCTACACTTACAGCATCGAGAGTAATATCGGGCAAGTCAGTTCGTATTTTAATCTATGGTATCAAGGTGACTCAGATTTTCTACAGTCATCAAGATGTATGATATCTAGGTGTATCACTTCATTATATCATTAGTTGGCACTATGAATGCCGTCATATTTCGCTAGAAAATGGGTGCTTATTAATCAAATTAGGTAGAGGAGGTATAGCTACCACAGATATTAATCAAAACATTACTACTGTGACTATTGTGCCGATTCAATTTTCACCATTACGATGGACAGGAAAGGAATACTGTAATGGAAAGAAATGCTACAACTAATTCTGTCAAAACAGAATGTGTAGTAATGTCAGTTAGTAAACACCAAAATGCTCATCCTCTCTGTGGCATGAAAATATTGGTATGAATGACGACTGCTAAAGGGGACCTTCCAATGCTTGTAATAGTGATAGGTTCAGCACTAGGTAAAATGATTTTAGTCTTTGTTACAAACTAAATAATGAACAATGTCTATACGTTACCTCTTACTAGTCCCTAGGACGATATCTCCAATTTGCCCAAGAAATTCGGGTGCGTAAACCACCACCTCCGTATTGAGCGCAAGTCTATATCCAAAGATGGCTTTAAGAAAGTCTGCAATATTGATCTGGGAAAATAGAATAACATCATTTAATTTAGGTGTCAGCGAGATGCGTAATTAAAAGTACCGGCCACAAAACGGTGGTTAGGCAGATTTTCTGTTTCCAGCTTGTCATGAGCTTGAAACGTAGGTTAAGATACATTCGGGGATCACTCACATAAGAAGTCCTATGTTCAAATAAAGCTTAGAAATATAAAATACGATGCATGGGTTATAATAAGATTATTATATAAGTGTTCGCATTATAGAACCAATTATGTCATAATGAGAAGCAGCTATGGCTCTTTTAAAGTGACCGTGTGTGGACAATAATGGTGAGTGAGTATTAAGATTATTAGACTGATGGCACCTCTTCGGACCGATGGCAACATTTTTCCTAGACTGATAGCACCACTTCCTAGACTGATGTCACCACTCACTTAGACTGATAGTTATTTCCAGATTATACTGCCTATAGGAGAATTTACGTGATGATTAAAGGGAAAAAAATAGGCCCGGCTCCGGCCCCGTCGGTGCTGGCAGCTGGGGTACTGGCCGGCCACCCACGGTCACGACCGGCCACCCGCGGCCCCGCCCGGCCACACAGTGGGCAAATCCTAACTTACCCCTGACCCTTAACGTTGATAGTTAGTGTGGATATCGTATTATAAGAACACAGGCTTATATTGTATATATCGCTTAATTAAAAGTCACCCTCAACCCCGGCCCTGGCCAACTTGGTGCTGGCACTGGCCAACTTGGTGCTGGCCGCGGCCAACTCGGTGCCGGCCGCGGTAGCAGCGGTAGTCTCTGTGGTCAAGTGGTAATGAAATCAATGAGTCTTTTTTCAGAAACCCAGAACAAAAACCTGAAACCTAAACTGGCAACACTGTTATAACATGACCATTACATATTACATAATATACCAAGTGGTTCCCATGTTCAGGTAAAAATTGAGGTGGTGTCATCAGTCTAGGCAAGTGTTGCCGTCAGTCCAGGCACGGGTGCCATCAGTCCAGGTGAAACTGAAAAGAGGTACCATCAGTCCAGGTGTCATCGGTCCGTGGTGTCATCGGTCCAGTTACCGAGTATTAAAAGTGTTAGCTCTAACACACATTTTGATTGGTATGCTGGGTCAAATGTACTATGACTGGTTATATTAACTGTATGATGATATATAAAGCGTGGATTACCCAATGGCCCACTATGTTTTGTAAATCCAGTACTGTCATCTTATGGTAGAGCTTTTCGTAGTCTTGTCGTTCCTCCCGTGGTTTGGTGATCTGTACATGAACAAGAGCTAAGAATGCATTTTAAAATAGAAATATTGGCCTTTAAAGGCCAAATTAGCAGGTGGACTCAATACAAGGTCTACCAATAATTAATTACTATGAGATCAAGGAAGCCCCCCAGGAGTTGGGGAAGTTCATAAAGTAGTTTGTCTTTTTTAAATCCGTTTCAAAATACTAAGTAATAAAACTATAGTATATTGCATTACCATAAGACTTGTCCAGAAAAAAGAAATCATATACCTTTCTGTACTTAGCTATGGCTCCATCTAGTGTTGGTTTGACATACTACAGGCTCCAAGTTCAAAGTGAGGCTGAGCATCAACCAGATACTTAGTGTTCTCATAAAGATATAGGTATCGGGCATGTGCCAATATGCTTGGAGAGTGATAGGAACTACAGAGTCCTCTGGGGGAATTGCACTACAATTCAAAGATGGCTGATACCCCCCCCCCCCCCCCCCATGCTATGAAATTTGGCAGAAATACATGAATATCATGCCAAATACAAGTTCTACCTAAATAATGACACTTCCTAGAGGATAAGCAACTGTCAGTGCCACTTATGGAGATGCTAAATGTTACACTAATGCTCCCTGTTAATCAATATTGAGTAAACTTCTGTTTCAGTATGCCCATTCCAACCAAAATCCCCCCCCCCCCCACTTTCAACAAATACTTGAATATCTCAGTAAATATAGAATCTACCTAGAAAATCCCACTTCCTAGCACCTACTGTTTTTTATTGTCTTTCAATTGAGGCATATTATATTATGATTCAACCAGTTTGAAGGGTAGAAATATGTGCATAAAGGAGTATTTAAAAATGGACCTGTGACTACAATAGTCCCCCCCCCCCCCAAACTGAATTCACTATTTTTTTTAAATTCATACCAAAATACTAAATATCAAAACTGTAAGGAATTGTACCACCATAAAACCTTCTGTCCAAAACAGAAACTATATTCTTATCTGTACTTAGTTTTTTTGTTTTTAAAATTTTTTTTTTTCTTCAACAGTAAGGATCATATTGGTCTTGATGATGTCACCATCCACATCGTAGATTTTGTCTATGCTCGACCTGATAGCGAGAAGGCCAAATACCTAAGAGACCTGTTGGAATTCAACTGGATCCAACGCTTACACACCAATGCCCCCCTAGGGCTGAATGTGATGGACCCTAATCGCCATTAGACATTCAAGGGTAAACACAGGTCAGATCAGCCGATTTAGCCACGTCAACATTTTTTTTGGTTTATTTTCGACTTATCTGACCCTTAAATTTCGTCACTTACCTCCTCACTATGACTGGTAAATTCTGTTCGCTCATGGCATAAACATTTATGCCCCAGACAGTTAATCACACACACCACAAGTGTTATAAACTTAATAAAACAGACCCCACTTGGATCTGAAACAATAAACATCCCTAACCTATTTCCTACAAAGAAATGCAAGTCATGTTTATTTCCTGTCACCTACATGTTGACAGGGCCGCTTCTGTCAGCAGATTGTGACTACATGTACACATGCCATCACAATCCCTGTCCATCAGGGCAGCCTGAGGATTCCCACGGATGAAACCGCTATAGTTGTCATGCCCACACCATGACAACTCATGACATACCTGTTTTGCCCCATGCGAACTATTTGTCAACAACTTGACACCAGGCGAGTCGCCATGTTATGCCGCTGTCACCGATGTCATAATAGAACGAACAGAAATGTGACGTCAGCCGATCCCAAACAATCGGCTCATTCAAGCGGTAGCTCCCATACAATAAACACCTAGCCTCGTACAGAACTTATCTGTACTTAGTTAGCTATAAAAGGCAAAAATGAGGTCAGGTCACTTAATGACTTTACAAGCAGTTGTACTACAGTAGGCTATAGCCATAACCTAAAGACCAACCGTCCACCTGCTAATAATAAGGAGAGTTATCTGTAAGTTAAATCTTTTCATCTTATGATGTATTGGTACAGTCTGCTACTATTATGGGATATTATCTACACATCACATTACATTGGTGGGAGGACGCTCCATATATGGGAAGTAATTGAGAACATTTGGGTCTAAATATTAATCCCAGAATTTAAATGAGCTCACATTGAAAACACAAAATAAATGTGACCCAATAAAGTTATTATCTGACTTACGTTAGCAATTTTCAATTCGAACTGCCAGATGTCATCGGCTATCTGGTATCCTGTAGCATTATCGCCACCAAGTAGAACGGTGACTGTTGCAAAATAGTCCCGGAAAGCCTTGTAATACTTCTTGGAGTAGTTTTCGTCTAAGTAGTAGGTGGGTTCTCCAAATGTCAAGCCAGCCTGATCAAACTGAAGGGGAAATAAGGCAGATCTTATCATTGTAAACGACACTTACAATTCCCAATTTTATACCTTTACTCTCATACACGTGTACAAATTTACACATAAGTTACAATGTGGGGTCAATAATCAATCAGAGGTTGTGATATTCTTCACTTGAAAGTTAAAATAGTGTTTGTGTCGAAAAAGTAATAAGTTACGACTTTACTGTAAATCATCGAATTAATAATTTTTTTTCAAAATCCGGTACAAAACTTTCAATGAATTGTGGTACAGTAGAACCCCGCCTAACGGACACCCCGCGTAAGCGGTCACCCCGCAGACACTTTGGCCCGGAACGGAGGGTGTCGGCTGACGCGGGGTTTTACTGTAGTTCTAGCGAGTTTACAAGTTTGCTGACTTACCTGAATAACGTTCTCGTCTGAATTGCGCAGGTTCACGCCGACTCCCATGCTGAAGAGCGGGCTAGATCCCTGGAGGTGAATGGCGATCAGTCTCTCAAACTGGTTCCAGGTCTCCTCGCTCCACGTCCCAGACTCCCCAGCTGTTGCCGTCCAGGAGCCCAGGTCTTTGATCAACTGTAAATCATGTCCAGAACAAGAGTACATCATGTGGACGTTGGTTATTCAATGGTACGTTGGTAATTCACTAACATGTATGGCACGCGTTAATGCTAATCAAACTGATGGTTATGTTGATCAATAAACAATGAAAGGAGTCACGTAATCACTCCTAACATTTAGGAATACGACGATCCCAAGTGTGGGAAACATGATCGGGACAGCCACTGAAATTGATTCAATATATAGATAATGCTAGCCATAGGCCATACGATCAGAAAACTCTCGAAATATATTTGTCGAATACGTCATTGCTCTCTAAAATAATCTCACAGATCCCTACCCCGAGTCATTAGTTTGGCTGTCCTAATATGTTCTGAGTAGAATTATAACAGTGCACGATGTATTGACATTTCATACAGAGTAGTTAGAATTTTAAGCAATTTAGTTGTCACACTGGCATTAAAGTTTGATTTATGTTCTAGGTATCTGAAAAAGGTGGCCACCACGTAAAAATGTTTCAAATCTAACTCATTTACCTTCTAGTACGCCAAATTTTGACTGCCTTCTACATACCATGCAACATTCATGACGGCATACATTTTGACTTATCTTCTACATAACTTAAAAACGTCCCATAAATTCAACGAAATAACTTTTTTTATCTATCAGTTACTTTCTAGTAAAACTAATTCTAACTCCACGTTTCTCTACATTTCTGGAAACATTCTATTGCATATTACCACTTAGATTTACCTGATTTCACGCTTTTGCCTTGTATTGCCATGTATCATTACGCTTATTAAAACATAAACATAAGCACGCTTAGACAGATATACATCGCACTTTACACCAGTGTAACCGGGAATTCAGAGAAATGTATGGAACCACATAAAAATACGGGGACTCTGACCTTTTAGTAGGTTTACTAAGATTTATATTCTATACGTTACACCTTGCTACTTAATTTTAGCTAACCCACTTGTTATCGGGTAGATCCTGACCTGGCGTAAAATCTGACTTATTCCAGTTTATGCACGTTTGCATATAAAAACATGTGGCATTACGCTGCAAAACTGTGACTGAAGCAAAATCTGACTGGGTTTACTTTGTGAGCAATTAAACTTACACCTTGCCCCGACCCCATAGAAAACAAACAACAGCAATGCCTCATGACAGTTCCACATATGTGCGGCTTCCTCTACCTACTTTGTACATCTTGCTTGCAGAACCTTTTTAATACTGGTGGACACACCGGGGAAAGCCTTGTGACTTGATACCCACTCTATCTATTTAGATTTTTGCCTTCTTAGTTCATGTGTAGTTGGTGCTACCTACCGATTTAAGGGTATTAAGGGAGATGGTACTGTGGCAGCATACTGCGGCTAGTTTGTTCACATTCTTATGAGATGGTATGATGGTAATAGCAAAGGCAGTTATCACAAAGATTTAAACGTGCCACATGTATGACTCACCTCCAACATAGGTGCTATGCCTCTATCTTCTACCGCCTTTTTGTTCATGCACGCTTTGTAGTAGTCTTTGACTTTCCGGATGGCAGTTGAATTTTGATGTAGAAGCTCATTGCCTTCACTAGTTAAAAGCTGAAAGGTAGGTACAGCCGTATCATATTTATGTTGTGACTATAATGTGTTCGGATTTGAATGTTATCATATTAAAAATTGGCTAATGTTAGGCGAAACATTCATTTTCATTTGATTTAGAAAGTTTATTTCTATTTGTAAAAAGTACAACTAGATCATTGTCATTTACACCATGTATTTCTAAAGATTTACACGCAGATGTTACGGTAGTTTTGTACAGGGTGTATTATAATAATGCATACCAGAGATTTCCTGTTATCAGAAAAGTGCCACGTTCCAAAGGGCAGAACGTACAGGTCATCACAAATATAAACTTTGAAATAAATGGTACGAGGCAAAAATTAGAAAATGAAATAAATAAAATAAAATAACACACATATAAACCTGAAACACGTACCTCCTGCATCCGGGCAGTATTGCGCTCGGCTACTTCAGTGAACATCGAGATACTAGCCTTGTCAGGAGGGAGCGTCATGGCTCCCATCCATCCCCCGCATGTGAACTGGTAGAAGTTGGTGCAGGGATTCACATCCAAGCTCATACGTGTGAGAATCTCCCCAGCCACCTGCACGCAGTTTGGACTTGTGCATGTCTGAAATATAATACAAGAGTGATAAATATAATGACCTGTTTTGACCTTACTCCAACTTCCAAGTAAATACCACGATATCTGTGCATTGCAGACTAGAAAGCAAAATCTGGTGAAAGAGCAACATTTTTATTTATTTATTTTTTTTTTTTTTTTTTGGGGGGGGGGGGGGGGGCTGAAACGTGGACAATAATCAATGAACATAATCATACGTGGAGACAACAGTCCGAGTAATTTTTGATTGCTTGATCGTTTGTCAAACCGTAAGTGGCCAGAGTATGGCGAGTTCATTGAACTCACTAGGCTGGTAGACTAGGCTGGTAGACTAGATTGGTTGACGTTACATCTTTTTATCGATAAATATTAAAACCAACAAGACAATATAGCTTTGGCGTCTCACAGTTTATATGACCAGAAGAAGCTTTCATGTGAAGTCGCTTTCTTCCGATTCGGTTACCTAGAAGGTAATGCAGATCAACTCAAGGAAACGTTGTCAGAGGAAGACATGCATGTTTCTACCACAAGACAGGGGTGGGGCGAGGACCGACATATGCTGTCACCAGCACTTTCCCTGCTAACAAAATTAACCTCGTGATGATTTCATTGTTTTCAGTATCCCGATTGGTCGGAGTGGCCTGTTTCCATATTATACATACTTTCCATAATCTATATACTTGTCATATAAAAAAACGGACACATCACTTTGTGTCTCTGTTGACATGATATACAACCAGGAGGTTATATAGATCTAGCGATAGGTGAGTTAATGTTCATATCAATATAATTAATACCTTCTATTCCAATTAAGCTATAATGGAGTAATAGATTATATGGGCAACATTATATTGTATGTTTTATCTATTGCTTGATTGTTGTTCCTTTGTCCTTTTTTTTAAATATTGAATAAATAGATCGCTTTTCCAAGACTCTATCAAATAACATATTGGAATCCCTACCTAACCCATGTCGACATTAAACTTTGTTCTTTGTACGGCATATCATTCTGAGTCTCGCACAAATTAAGATTCGTACCATATGGAGTAGATCAACTCAATTCCCCTTTTCTAAACCTATTCATCATGTCTCCTTTATTCTTACATAAACAAAAAACAGATTACTGCCCTGTTATTAATTAGAAAACGGACGTAACCCTTCACCGAGTTAGTGGGAACATTTTCTCCTACTATCTTATTCTCATAAAGCCCAACATCTTAACGAGGATGGATGTTGTCAGACTTGGGGGAGTAGAGTCAAAGACAAGGAATAGAACAATTTAACCACCTGATACTAAGTCTACAATACTTTTTTTTTTTTTGCAGTCACTGCTTGTCAGAGCACACCTACCACCGGCACAAACAGAAGCGGTGTCGGCGCCACCTAGTGGCAATATTTGTTGCACCAGAAATTGTCGCTACTGTAAATTCAACGTGAGCTGCAGGAGCTCAAACTTAATTCACAGCATTACCTGCAAACGATGCAAAATACAATATGTAGGCCAAACTAAAAATTGTCTCATGGATCGTTTCCAAGGACATTTTTACAACATCTCTAAAGATAACCTGGGCTCCGAAGTGGGAAACCACTTCAACAGCCAAGGCCACCATAGCCTGCAGGATGTAGAGATCCACATCTTAGACTTTACCCATGCACACCCACAAGGTCTTAAATCTAAGTACCTTAGAGATCTAATTGAATTTAATTGGATCCAATGCCTACACACTAATGCCCCTGTGGCCCTTAATGTGATGGACTCTCATCGGGTCTAGGCGTTAAATAGGGAGGGACACATGGGGAGGTAAGCAGTCTACTTAGCCATGTCAAAAGTGACACTCCACTCATATCCATAATAACTCACCCCCAACATTGCTACCATAGCTTTGTTGACATTGTGACACACGTCACTAGGCGAAAATTCGATGATGACATAGCAGCCGACTTCACTTGAAATCGGCATTCACACAGTAGCATTGAAAGGAAGCAGATCTATGTGCTTAGCCACGTATAAACACATTGAGTCTACAATACTTTAGTTGCGGTTGTGAACGAGGAATATAGGTTCTGGAAGAGGGCAATGTAAGTGAGCAAAGGGAATTTGATGTTTTAGATAGTTCATTACCGATGTACTTAAATACATCGATGGGGAATCGGTGTTCTTATGAGATAATGATATGCCCTAAGATAATAGATCCCATATAATCTAACAGAACGATTGAACAGAACAATACAATTATCAACACGGAGTTAGATCTAGGATCAGCAGAAAGTGGCTATTTCAGCTTCATATAGCTAGCTTGAGTTTCCTCAACCGTAATATGATTTACTATATACCCATGCCGTATTTACTGTAAATACGCACCGTTTTGACATATAACATAAAAATACTGTACGGACCACTGGTCCGTACACTAAAATACGGACCACCTTGCCAAACACGTTTATTAACATATCGGTTGTTAAAAATTGAATTAATGATTTAAAAAAAAGAAATTGGGGGTTTATAGTAAATATATAACGTCCAATCATGCTTGTACAAGTCACAGAACTCGATGATAATTTACAGTGTGTACGGAACTCGGCATAAATGCCTCGTTCCGTACAAACCGTAAATTACCATCTGGTTCTGTGACTTGTACAGCATGGTCAGGACGTAACCCTTCACCGAGTTAGTGGGAATATTTTCTCCTATTATTTGGTTTATCAAATAATATCAAATACTATATCATAGGTATATTCTCTGAAAGTTTCAGATACATTGATCAATTATTTCTTCATAAAACAATGAAATGGTAAATATTACTAAATTTCATAAATAATGCCTCTAGGCATTATCCGGTCTCCGCAGGGGAATGCCTCAAGGCATTATCCGGTCTATGCTGGGGAATGCCTCAAGGCATTATCCGCCTTGAAAGGGTTAAGTCTACAATACTTTAGTTGCGGTTGTGAACGAGGAATATAGGTTCTGGAAGAGGGCAATGTAAGTGAGCAAAGGGAATTTGATGTTTTAGATAGTTCATTACCGATGTACTTAAATACATCGATGGGGAATCGGTGTTCTTATGAGATAATGATATGCCCTAAGATAATAGATCCCATATAATCTAACAGAACGATTGAACAGAACAATACAATTATCAACACGGAGTTAGATCTAGGATCAGCAGAAAGTGGCTGATCCAGCTTCATATAGCTAGCTTGAGTTTCCTCAACCGTAATATGATTTACTATATACCCATGCCGTATTTACTGTAAATACGCACCGTTTTGACATATAACATAAAAATACTCTACGGACCACTGGTCCGTACACTAAAATACGGACCACCTTGCCAAACACGTTTATTAACATATCGGTTGTTAAAAATTGAATTAATGATTTAAAAAAAGAAATTGGGGGTTTATAGTAAATATATAACGTCCAATCATGCTTGTACAAGTCACAGAACTCGATGATACTTTACAGTGTGTACGGAACTCGGCATAAATGCCTCGTTCCGCACAAACCGTAAATTACCATCTGGTTCTGTGACTTGTACAGCATGGTCAGGACGTTCTATATAATTACTCTATTCTTCTCATCCATTCCCTAACAAACTAGATATACCCCATGAACCACGCTCATCCTCGCCCTGATTAAAACCCGCACTATTTCTTGGGCATTAATCATCAAATGCTCTCTAATAACGGATGAGACTTGTGCTAGTCACTGTTCTATTGCCCACCTGTTTCTTGAAGGCGCCGACGTTGAGGACAAACTGGGCGACTAGCAGGGCGGCCAGCACGACGCACAACACGATGAAGACGACGATCACGGCACACAGGCTCTTCTCTGTACTTGTACATCCTCGAGATTTCTTTTTGTACTCAGAATCTGTGCGGAAAAAGATTAAAAAAAACAAGATGTAAGTCACGTCGCGCTGAGGGAAAACTCTTATGGAACGTGTTTCTATAGTGTCTTCCACCTTGAACTACAGACTGGAACGAAATTGTATTCAGGAATGATGCGAGTTTTACAACACTATCTCTATTCCAGGTAGGAAAATGATGAGTGTATCTAGGTAGCTTTCCGACCAGATACAATTTCCATTTACAGACACGAGAGAACCCCATCTAACAACTTGCGCTGGTACAGGCAGTGAACTTATGCTCTTTGTCGCTGGATTCCATTGTTTCTTGTTGCAACATCCATAGGGAGCTGAAAGTAAGGACTATTACTACTTTGGTTCTCCGCATTTCAGTCCTGATGTTCGGTATATTGTTGAATCTAGACAGTAACGAGGGATAGCTGTAGGCCATTTCACTGTACTGAGTCGTAAATGTCACTATATCTCCTAAAAATGTCGAATTCTATTTCAGACATATCACATCATTTTAGAAGGGTAGTAGGATATGTACAACCACGCACCTCAAAACAATGCCATGTACAGTAATTATATAGATCATTGTAAAAGATGATATTTTCGAAAATTAAGTTGATAGAATTCAAGAGTACTTCATAGAGAATACGGTACTTATCTAGAACGTCCTGACCATGCTGTACAATTCACAGAACGAGATGGTAATTTACGGTTTGTACGGACCGAGGCATTTATGCCGAGTTCCGTACAAATGGTAAATTAGCATCAAGTTCTGTGACTTGTACAAGCATGGTTGGACGTTATATATTTACTATTTACCCGAAATTAAAAAAAGAAAAATCAATTTCATTTGGCTTAACAACCAATTTTTTAATAAACGTGTATGGCCAGGTGGTCCGTATTTTAGTGTACGGACCGGCGGTCCGCACAGTATTTTTACGTTATATGCCGAAACGGTGCGTATTTACAGTATATACGGCATGGGTATATAGTAAAGCAGAATACGTCAAATCCAGTTCCAAGAGGATTGTGAGCACCAAATAAGGCTTGGAATAAATCAAGCAGACACCGTGATTCAAAAGACCACAGTAAATCAGTTATATCGATATGTGTGTTTTAAAACTTGTTTTAATATATTACAGTTGAACAGAGAGAGGAGAGTTAAGCTTCGTCTCCTGTGCAAACAGGTAAAACTTTTCGAGATGAATTCTTTAATCTGACATTACTCTATGCTGTCCACATCTTATACGTCAAGCAATTTCCGGAAAAAAATATCCTTTGAACTAAAAGTGATCAGAGTAATACTCTAGTGACTATTGACTCCAAGAACAATTTTGGAAATCAACTATTTCGAATTTTCGGTAGATTGTTATAGAAAACATAAATACAATATATTTTTTTACACTACGGACAACCTAATATAAAACTCGACATTCGCAGCAGTTTCGTGATATTATTGAATAACCCCTGCTAATAAGAATCTCTCTGTTTGAAGGACTACGCATATATTTCAAATTCTGATTATGAATATAATATCAATTTGTATAGAATTTTAACTGCCACCTCCTGTCCCTTCCCAAATTACATTTCATATGGCCAAAGTTCGTAGTACACCCTTATTATGTTAGACCGGATGTAGGAGATGTAGCTCCAATTGGTCTTGTTAATTGTGGGAGTGTAAATCAAAGCTGACGTGATTGTGTTGGTAAAGACAAAAACTCCATGTGGGCAACATGGTACAATATTGAGTGAATAATTCGTCGTTTATTCATCAGACATCAATCGATAATATGGTATAATCGAAAACCACCACCAACCATCCAGTGTCTAACTTCATTATTTGGATTTCAAAAGCGAAAAGGAAAAGAAATCATGTAGTGTATGGCATCAAAAACATAAGTAAAATCATTTGAATTAACATATAACTTCATAGATGGGATTACCTCAGCAGTGTATATTTGACGAAACATAAGCAACGGACTAAATAATAAACGTCTGAACCAATCATACAGGCTGACATGGGAGTTGTGGTCAAATCCACTTCCTTTTCAATATGTCTAAATATAAGTGGGTAAATTAGATAGTGACAACTCATAGATTTAACAAACGACAATGTAAAACATGCAGATATTTTGACATAGGTGTTGGTTTGAGAGTGGGTGGTTAGCAATGATTATACAGATCGACTGGTAGCTAAGTGAGGGGGCGTGTTGAGGGTGGCGGTGGTAGTGGTGGTGGCTGGTATTTCAGATCAAGTGGGTTTGACGTGGGGCCCACACCAGCCAGGTGCTACCATCCAATAATACGTACACGTGAGCACCTGCTAATTGAAATACAGAACGTTATTGACAGGTGCTTGGACTACAGTTTGACTCATTACAGAACATGTAAATGTATCTTACTTCAGATAGTTTTCTGTCGATAAAGACACACTTTATGATGTCAGGCCCAACACAGATCAATAAATTGCGTATTTACAAATAGAAAAAGAAAATATCACTGAAATGTTTGTAAACAAAAGAGCAAGGTGGTGGTCTAAAATATCGAAGGGTCCCTCATCTCTACCCACATGTAGGTCACACAAATACATGTATGTGGTAAAAAACTCATATCGCAGGAAAAAGAACAACTTATCGCCATGAATCGGCATTGATACATGCAGCAGTTTGCATATAATTTGGTACTGACTATATTGACATTGTAATAATTTTCCTATGAAACAATTTGTCAATTCCCATCATAGACTCTAGTACAGCCCATTGTCGCCAGGGCCAGGGCGCACAGGCTCTCATACTGGGACTGTTTTGCGCTGCCATTTTAAGGTGGAAATTCCTACCTCTGCTGGTACGAAGCTGCCCTGATTGATTTGCCAGTAACCAGTATGCTACTCTTCAAGCAGAGGTCCTAGAGTAGCTTTTACTGGGCATGTACCAAATAAATCAGCTTGGAGAGTTATAATGATTCCCAGAATAATGCCAGAATCGTGGTATTCTCAGGCTTGGGTTAGCACTAAAATTAGAACAACCAACCAAGAAATCCTTTTCTCCAATCAGTGCCTAAGGAACTGGCAAATCAGAGCTGTGCTCTGTTAGACCCTTACATACTTTAAGCAGACTAAGCGCCTGTTGGTATTCCCCCTTGTCAAACTGATACTATAAATAGGACAGCCAACCACGATATTCCTCTCACTCAAGGTGGCAGGCCAGTCACAGTCATACTCTGTTAGACCTTCACGTACCGTAACCCGAAGGTGGCATGGTGCGTGAACGGACTATTCCCATCAGATAGCATAACGCCTTACTCCTAGTATAGGCTAACAGTATGTAAAGCCATGAGGCCCATACCAGCTAGCTGTTGACCTGAAGATGTAGGGAGCCAGAACTCAGACACAGAAGTACAGGGTAGAACTATGCGTCAAGACTAGACTAGACTGATTTCTGGACAGACTGGAGGAGCCTATATACAATCTATTGGGGGAGATTGCTGCATGTTTAGCTTGTGTACTATGATTGGCTGTTGAACCAACAGCCAATGAGAGATGGCCAGTCTCCTGACACCAACATCAGATAGGAGGGAACTGCTACAAAATGGCAACTGTTCCAATTCACTCTTTTTTGTTTGCCCTTTATGGTATATGGCTTGGGAACGGCTACTAGTGTATGCGCATACTTCTAGGGGATGGATGCATTTTCTTCTGAACTCAGAATTCGAAGGTTCATCATGTGATATAATACGTCATATTTGATATATTATTTCTATGATCTATAAATCAAAAATACCATGTTGGACGTACATTCTGTGCAAATTTCAGAATTATTGATACATCATTTCCTTTTTAAAAACAATTTCATGAACATAAAACAAATGATGCCTTAAGGCATCATCCGCCCTTAAAGGGTTAACCAAAAAATACGAACAATTTTGATGATTAATCCATGGATGTCAGTTTGGGTCAGATATGGAAAGTGGAAATATTTTTCATGTGGAATTTAATCCCTCAGAGAGTCTGAGAAAACATGGAAATTTGGAAATCACATCACTGTTGCCAAGGAATGGGATGAGGGTCTGTGGGGAGGTTGAAACCACTGTTTTATTGGCGGGAACGAGGCTCAATTTACATTTTCTTTGTTTTATACATGAAAAATGAATTCTTAAACTGTAAATGTTTAAACTTGAAAAGTGGATTTCCATGGAAAAGTGAAAAACTGTCATCCCTATTAGTCTCTTTGCATAGAAACCAATATAATTGGTCATGATAGGGTCATGATACAGATCAGAACTTTACAAGAGGTTGTTCCATATACAATGTACATGTATTTTTCTAAAGCTGGCTAATCAGCTACTGTTCTTCCCTTCAGATGAGGAATAAATGAATAAATTGAAACTATCACCGGGTAATTGAAAAAAACGCACCCCCAGCCTCTAATATCCTGGCCCTGGTACCAACCGCAGATGTTTACACGAAGAAAATAATACGAGCACCAACACAGTGATTGAAAATTTAGTCGTTCGATAGCTCTGCTCCGGTTTACTGCACTATCTGCACTACTGTCATATGCCTAATCGTATAACGCTAACCGTTGTTGATGGGTTCTTTAGTTGATACCCATACGTTTTGATCAGACATATCTCTACACACTGACGTTTAACTTCCGAAATTGATCACCAAACGAAAAAATATGGACACATGTCTCTCTATGGACTAAAAAGCACGTAACATGGCGTTTTAGGGGCTTCCGTTTTCCACATCGATAATGACACCACCTTGAGTTAAAAGGTGTTATAATAGTCACACGCTCAACCCTGTGTATTGTCATAAATGACACATGATAGAAATTCCTCATGAGGATGTATATTAGTTTTCGGACGTAGTACTGCACGTACTTATCAACAGCAGGTTGGCTACAAAAGCATTTATTGCTGTGAGACGCTTCTTATTGCCATTAAAAGTAATATGGTATATATACAATGCATATAGAGTAGACATGGGGAGGTTCAACGGGCGAAGACAGAAAAGGTAAGAAAAAGATAAATTTCCATAATTTGGCGATACTCTAAAAGCAGTTAAGGTAAGGAGAGACACTTCAATGCGAGATAAGAATTAAGTGTTTGCCAGTTTGCCAAGTTCTATGCATGAAGTATCTTTAAGATGAGCTGCCTCTCTGACAATATAGTCACTTAGTTAAAATTTTCGTTATTATATAGTGTTTTATCTATTCGTTCTCCTATTATCATCTAATAATAGGAAAGATGAGACAAACAGCAATGACTAACGACAAAATATCTGGCAGACATTGGTGGAGAGAACTATTTTTCGGGCCGGCCTGGTGATTACTTTTTTTGTTTGTTTCTTTTATTTCACAAAAAAACTACAATCTGCCACAGCAGGTTTTCATTGTAGCACGCTACTTAGACGTGTTCAGTCTTAAGATAGGGTTGTACAGTTGTAGAAAGAAAACCGTGATCGAACTTAACATAATTGCATGATGAGATGAGTGTTATTATGTACTGATCATAACAACAAGTCTGTTCAATCTTTACATAGGTTTGTACATTTGTAGAAAGAAAACAGTAATCAGACAACAGTTGGGTTCGTAGTGTTTGCCATAGCAATTTCAATAGTAATAACATGATATCAAACCCCATACCCCCGCGATCTGCAGGATTTCCAATGCAGGTCTTGGTGTTCAACGCCACCTAACAGTACGTTGGTTAGTTAGGCTGTCGCTTGGACAATAACATGTATTATAAACGTATTACTCCCATACTCAGTTTTCTAATACTAAAGAATATGTTACTGTATAGTTGTTTGGCCGAACGTGTGGGAAAACCAAGCAGATAAGTTGCCCTCCACGCCTGTGGAAATAGGCCTATTAAGGGTGTTCCACCAGGCATGGTCTTCCCTCAGTACAGACGAGGTTCATATAAGATTTACCGTAAAGTATCATTCTGTGTATATATTTCATGTGAAGTGCAACTATATAAATGAACACCGCGCCTTAAGGCCCGGCCCCACTGGTGCGACGGATTCATCGCAAGTCCATAAACGGCTGGCGAGGGTCATAAAGTCCATCCATATGAGTATAGAGAAACACAGAAATCACACTTAAAGTGTGAATGGTGGGTGTGATTGCAGGAGTGTTGTTTTTTGACAGATTAATTTGCTGGAATAAACTAGGGTATTAACGAGTCTGGGCTGTTTAAACTTCATAGTTGATAATTATCTTGGTTTTAACTTGGAAAAACATAGCCATATTATAGCTAGGCTTGCCAATGTTTTAATGTGTATCCAGTTTTGGTGTGCCTGTGTTATCTAAGGTATAACTGAAGCATCATTCAGGTGATATACATGTATGACACATCAAATTGGAGCTGGAATACCATAGAATATGATGCAATTGCTATTATTTCTCTGGAAATAATGTACACGGGGTATTGTGAACGTATTACTGTCATACACTCTGTGATTCAATGCTATAGAATATATTGCCAGGGGGTTGTTTGGCTGCAGGCATGGCATAACCAACCAGATAAATAGGCCTTTTTCCACACGTCGGTGTTGCACCTTATCTGCTTAGATACGCAATGACTGAAGCTATTCATTCACCTGGCAACGTATACTTTAGCATTGATAAACACAGTGTATGAGCGTAATACGTTCATAATACCCGTGCACATTATTTCCAGAGAAATAACAGTGATTGCATTGTATTTTTTGGTATTCCAGCTCCGATCTGGTATATCATACATGCATATCATCTCATCAACACAGCTGTTATATGCTTATCCTTTTCCTATCTAAAATCAAGATAATTATCAACTATAAAGTTTAGACAGCTATGACTCGTTAGTACAATACCCTAGTTTGTTTCAGCAATTTAATCTGTCAAAAAAGATCACTGCTGCAATCAAACCCACTGTTCACACTTTAGGTGTGATTGCTGTTTGTCTCTATATGATTATTATATACATGTGCCAGTATGTTACACAAATACCAACCTCTGCTGGGGTATTGGTATTAAATATATACCAGCAGAGAATGGTGGTATAAAATGATGTACCACCCTACTTTGAATACAAATTCTGATTGGCTGAAAAGAATTGCACTGACCTACTTATGACATGCTGGCAGTGACTTGCAGCACTCTGCTAATTTATGCATGCAAAGGATCACAGGAGTTGAAGGGAAAAAAAGAGTAAAAAACGTGCTTGGAGCATATTCTGCCCTTAACTTTCACTAGGATGTCAACAGATATACCAGCACACTTTGAATCCAGCTTGGACGTTGTTATATTTCCTTATGTAATTCATCAAATACTTATATTTGAAGGTATATAATAAAATAAAAATGTATTACCTTACTGGTACATACTCGCATACCTTGTTTCTTTTTATAAAAATATTCCACTCTCTCTGCGAGCTCAAGGAATATTTTTATCGAAAGAAACACGGTATGCGAGTATGCACCATTAAGGTATATTCATTTGATCTTAATACCGCTTGACTTAGGGTGTTTGTCCGAGCGGCTGCATAACTAGACAGTGGGCAGCGTTGAATGGCTACACCTATATTGTGATACGCGGTCACAGGTGTGAAAGGTGGGTGTGAGTGCAAGGCAGTCGTCTTCCACAAGATATGAATGTTGGAACAAAGTTGAGTATTGTTACGAGCTGCCTAAACTTCACAGATGATAATTGTCTGTTTTCCTATCGGTAAAGGTAGGTCTTTTCTGCTCCAAGTGTTATAGACCGGGCAAATACAGTGTCCATGTGTTATCTTAACCATATCTGAATTATTACTGGGTCTATATACATGTTTAAGCCCATCAAATTGGAGCTGGAATACCATAAGATGTGGCACAATCACTGTCTTTCCTCTTGAGGTAGGTATAAACGTATTACGCTTACATACTCAGTTTTCTAATGCTAAAGAATATGTTGCTGTATAGTTGTTTGGCCGAACGTGTGGGAAAACCAAGCAGATAAGTTGCCCTCCACGCCTGTGGAAAAAGGCCTATTAAGGGTGTTCCACCAGGCACGGTCTTCCCTCAGTACAGACGAGGTTCATATAAAATTTACCATAAAGTATCATTCTGTGTATATATTTCATGTGAAGTGCAACTATATAAATGAACACCGCGCCTTAGTGGCGTGACAAGCAACTGTGCTATGTCCTGCTGTATGGCCAATCGTAGGGCTTTTCTTAAATGTAAGAATATATATTGAATCTTGTCAATATTTAATGTTTATAATCACCTCAGTTTCTAACCGTATTCGCAATCTTTTTACATAAGTTTTTCCTCTATGGAAGCATTACGTAATAGGTTCAGCATAATCCCAGTTTGAACTAATCAATATCAATCTAATATGCTTAGCAATGTAACATAAGCCAGGCATACAAAAAGACCGTTATCAGAATAGCAGATTGTTTTGGGTTTGTAGATTACTTGTCTTACATTATTTTGGAGTATTTCTTCTTGAATATAAATCTGCATATTGACTGGGTTTTCGGGCCACCTTTTAAAAGTAGGTGTGCAGTGAGGCGGGGAGAGCGGTAAAAAAATATTTATGCGTGCTAATTATAATGAAAAGTTTGTGTGCGTCACTTCTTTAATCAATTACGTACAAGATAGGGAGAGGTGATATTTTTCAGAAAATTTGTGTACGTATTTATGATTGGCCCCTTTGGCAAAGGTTTTCGTAGACACCACTTATTCTGAGCCTCACCCTTGAAGCTAAAATAGAACGTAGACAGGACAAATAATGCACCGATAAGTCCGATTCTCAGATACATTTTGTGTATTGGTGCTGGGCCATAATACCTAATGGGTAACTCCACTCAGTGCTACCCGGGCTGGAACGCGGCCGATGTTAACGCCCCCTGGTAATATATTTGCGAAACAATCTTGGGGAATTAACGTATACCGTGCTTACCTGAAGGCTGGGACTCAGAGTCTTCATGCATGGCTTTGTAGCCCTCTTCCGCCAGTCTAACACGGATCTTATCCAGCCCTGAGGGCGGTTTAGACTCCTGAGCTTGCATTTCCATTATGTGTAAATCGAACCACTCTTATGCGAGAATCACCTTCGTCCCCGACATAATAAACCACATAAAAGTCACCAGTGTGGTCAGAACTGTCTGTCAGCCACCACCTCCGGACGGAATCTGTGACTAATGGAGAGAAATGGTACAGTAGTTTCTCTAGAATGTAGTTCTCTAGAAAGTCACAAGTATTTGTTCCGTCATCCTGTACTATTCTCCCAATCTGATATCATAGGATGTCGTATAGCCAGTACTTAAAAGACTTGTATAACGTAGTATAGTTGTGTTGGGGTGTATTCTCAGTCCTCACCGATGGCGTAGTTCACTTTTGCCTATAAACAGTCGCCGACCTCCTAACAAAGACTTCTCAACACCCAGAGTCCAAAGATGTGTAACTCTAGAATAGAGGTAACGCTGCCTCTAATGTTTCGAGGAGGTGTGAGACGGCGCAAAGGATCTGGGTTAAGTATGTAAGTGTGTCCCCTCGACTGCCGATCGGAGTGTGAATGTGTACAACACGAAACTTTGTGCTTCTCTTGCTAATAAGGTAACACAACGCAATCTGTCTGCGGTCTATGTACTGAGAAGACACTGATCTTATTAGCTCGGAGACCCCACCGGGGTTTGGATGTGATGAGTCCAGTGCCGTACACCCAGAGTCGTGTATACGTCCCCTGTACACAGACACACCTGCTTGATCCCAGTCCTCACCCCCATGCAGGTAGCAGCCGGTTCCAAAATAAACTCTGAACCGTTTTTAGGTCACGCAAGCCATGCGTGACCTACAGGCAGAAGGGACAACAACTGTGAAAAGTTTAACAACAAATTACTATTACTGAGGTCATCATGCAAAACCGGGTCGATTATCCGTAGTCGTGAGAAAACAAAACACGAAACTCACCGAGACCTCATCTCCTCTCATACATCTGATACTGATAGCTCAATATCAATTATGAAGTTTTCTACCGAATGTGAACAGTAAACGAATGACAAGATGCCTACCTGTGATCTTGCTCGTCTCCGAATTCAGGTCGTCAAACGTGTCATACATAGTGATTGTAATCGGTTAGTATTCACGGGCCCTTATACTTTCAGCACGGCGCCCAAAACCTCAAATGAGAGCGTGTACACAGCGCCTGGGCGCCTGCAGCCTGCTTGGACAGGTTTGAGCACTGGACCATATAAGACAGGCGAACGCCCATACAGTTAGGAACTGAAATCCCACTCAACACATCAGCGCCTGTGGTCGGCGCTATTGGTGAAGGATGATGTTTTATAGTGAGCATGTAAATCATCAATACAGCCTAGACGTGTGATCATGTATAAATGTAAGTCCCACACACGTGTGGCACAGGCCCATGAGGTGGGGAGATCTGTGAGTATCCATACAGTCTGCCACAGGTGTTCAGACCCAGGTCGTGGTGACGGAGGCACGCAGGCACATTACACACCGTACAGAATTGTGCAGCGCAAGCGCATGTCAAGCCAAGACTCATGGGCTTAAGTAATGTCTGGATAGCTGGCATCAGAACAAGAATATACCGTTCTGCCTCAAAGAAGTGGTGCCTCATCTATTTGCATACCAAATTAGATCTCTGCACTAAATGTACATACGTGTACATGTATTTACGGGAACTTGGAAAGGATCTGACATTAAATGGTGCGACCATTGATGCAGAAAAAGAAACGTTTTGGTAGATATTTAATTATTTATTGGTATTTCGAGGTATTTGATGCAAGTGAAATGTGTTAACCTATAGCGACGATCTCTTGTACCTCATTTGTTTCGCTAAATTGTTTCCGAAACAAACACAGTACGAGAAGCCGCCCCAATAAGGTAGATATGTTTCACTAAAGTATGTTGTGCCTTTGAATAGAACGACAACCGACTTCAATGTATATAACAATATAAAATCAAGGTAATGGTGCCAGTTCAGGCTAGCTAATTTCGTTGTCTCCGATGAAATAGTTGAGCACTTGCTCTAAAGAGCTTGTTCTGATCGATTTCATCAAAAATAACTGAAAAAGCTAGCCTGTATTGGCACCGTCGTGTGTAAAAACCTTTTTCCTTTTTCTTCCTTGGTCTTTTGTTTTCACATGAAGTCTCAATTCCTAGGGAAACCTTTTTCCCCTAGGAATCGAGACTTATTATGAAATCAAAAGAACGACGACGAAAATGGAAAAACTGTGTGTACACATAGTGATCTGATATCTAAGAGAGATAACGAGAGGAATTTTTTGAAGAAGGGTTACCCACCGCTCTACCCAATAACACAAGCCAAGGGAGGAAGACAACGAGCCTTGGATCCATTAGGCTCTATCGCACCTCACCTGATGAGACCTGAAGAAGGTCGAAACCACATATTGATACACCAATAAACATACCCCCCCCCCCCCCCCCCACCCGAACATAAGGTCAGACAGCCGAGTCGATAAAACACCATAGCCGACCCAACAAGAAGAAAAGCCGACCCAACATGACACTAGATATATAAAAAGGACAGTGCACATCAACGAGAAATGGCCGGTAGAGACATGAAAAAATGAGGATCATGAGACAAGAAATGAGACACGTGAACAATCCCTGAAAAGACGATAAAAAAACGGAAATGGGATGAACAATTGTGTTAATTTAGAATAATAATTAAAAAAAAACAAGGATAACACAGAGTATCAAGAAGATACTTTGTAAACGAATAAACAAAACGACAATATTGAAAAATCTCTATGTAATAAAAAAACGTAAAAAAAACCCAAAGAGTTCACACAGAAACCAGGACCAAATCATTCAACAAACAATTCAGAGTAAATTTCATAATAAGAAGTGAACAGGGACCATCTCATTATACCAAACAAGAACTCCACAAAAGAAAAAATAAGAACAAAGCAAATAGGAAGTGAACACACTCCCAAAAAACTACATACACCTCAGCCTATGGTAAACAAGGTCGAAATGCTACTGCTTTAACCCTATACGAAACTGATCACATAGGAAACACCCAGCTCAAACGCACCTGAGGACAAAGCAAAAATCAACATGGCGACATTCCCAGGTTAAAACTCCATAATTACGTGCACAGACCACTAATAAGCGCACGGGCCGAACGCCCCACCAATGAAAGTGGGACTTGACAAAGCCTTATGCGCAGAAAACATGAAATAAATGCGCGACTCAAATGCATCCCACACTCGAGTCAGTTACCTGCCAAAGCACGAAAAGGCATTCAAATACCACCAAAATAAGCGATAAAGACGGCATATTGCAACAAACGCATCCGGGAAGGAGGTCAAGCAGGAAATACCGACCAATCAGAAACGAGCTCACAGAAAACAGTTGGCGAAAAGCCAATAGGAGCCATGGACACGGGGATAAGGCCATGCTCAATTCCGCCGGTCCACTGGAGATTGATTTGGTCGCCAACCAATCGGCTCCCAGTCGCCGATAGTGGAGCTGTAGTGGAGCTAGAATCCCGATCCCCCTGGCGGTCGGTGCTCAAACTCCTAGCAGTGCTCCATACCGGATATTGAGAGCTGGTCCACTGGGGACTGGGAAAAACCCGGTCACCAGCTGGTCGCTGAAGTGGAGCAGCGGCGCCGACCGAGGTAGTATCAAGGGAAGACCAATGGGCAAGAACTATGAGAGAATGGGAGGAGATAGGGATACGATTCCTCGACGACCATCAATCTCCAGTGGATCGGCGCAATGGCGTAATCTTAAATATGTGACTAAAAACATCATTCAGATCCCCCTCCCCCATCCCTCACTTAGGTGTATTTCTCGTCTGTCAGCCATCTTGAAATCCAGAATGGCTGCTAAAATCAATCCCAAAACCTATGTGAAATATCAACTCAACTATTCATTATCTCATCCTAAAGTGTGACACCTTCGGAGTACGGTTTTTGTGGGTCACAAATCCAATGCAATAATAAGACATTGTGTATAATCAATATTTGATGAGTTAGAAAGGTCTATTAAGCATTGAATCTAGTTAGATGCGATGGTCACATTATATTGAATAACATGAAGAACTTTTCTATCGGCAACTCCTGTTCTTCAGAGGGTTCAGACACTGAGTTGATTATGGTGCTGCCACCTAATGGATTGCATATTGATCGCAGGTCTTGAAATCCAAAATGGCTACCAAAATCAGCCCCCAAACCTATGTACAGTAACAACTCAGCTGTTCATTATCATAACTATCATAGGTGTGACAGGCTTACCGTATTGTTCTCTCGAGCGAGAACAGCAAACTTCTGTCAAAATTCCTATATAAATATATGTTGTTCATTTTTATTCCTCTTTCCAAACTTTGATGTCACTGGTTAGAGATGAAGGTCCGTTAGCCGTTTATCTAATTTCTTTTCCTTTCTATTCCTTCATTGGGTTGATCCGGTCCCTCTGGGGTTGAGGGAAATACCTGGTGGATAATCTTTAATAGTTTGGCAACCAACCCTTGTCTACGCTGAGCAATGATATTGGGGTTGGTCGGGTTAAATCGTACATGGGATCACTCGTGCTGCACCTCAAACCAGGTAGTTTTGTAGAACTGCTGAATATAAAATATTGATAGTATTACAATCTGATGATAATGTAGATTTATGGTAATTTAATTCAAAATACACACAAAATGAAATAAGCACATGGTTTAAAGGGCATGATTTGACACACTCTCCAATAAATACTAAAGATATGCAGGGAGAGTGACAGATTTAGAGCTAGAGTTGCTCAAGTCTTTGATCACGAATATCCATTAAATGATTAAATTAAATCAGGATGAAATGCATTCACCTATATAGCCCGGAAAGCATATAAGGGACTGTGGTGAGATCCCAATTCAAATAGTTTCCCCCTAAGGAATCTTATAGAGCTTGCTGTTATTCTATTTTGAAAACAAAACAGTCCATTTTGACTTCTACTATGCGTACACAAAAAATTAAGGTATCGAAATGATTGTAAAAGAAAATCTACTTGATTAGACTGGGTTTTATTTTTGCTTCAATATGGAATTCTACGGAATCTTCACTCATATTATAGAAATGAAACATTTAACATGATTTCTGAGAAATAAACTTTCAACATGATTTCTGAGAAAATATGTCAAAAATGAAAACAGATCGATTTGAAATACATATGACAATAAAGCCCATAATTTCTGGTTTGATATGGTACCTTTTACAAATTTGTATCTTTTTTTATAGCCTAGTAGGGGACTAAGGCCTTTTAACTTACACCTTGTGGTTCAAGGTGGCCACGGATTTACCCGACCAAAGCTAATGTAGTATAGCTTCAGCGGCCAGTGTAAATCTTTAAAAGTGGTAGGTAATATTTCCACCAGGGGTCAGGGCAGTGAGTGGTTCTACTGGTTTACATTTTTACACGAGGGCAACGTTTTTGTGCTTCTCATAGTGTATAGCCAACATTACAATCAGTAATTAAAGGAGATTCGAACTATCGTGGGTCGCAGCTGGGGATTTCAAAGGTGAGGTGAATCTTAACAAAGGACCGGATTTATACTTATACTTATTCCTGTTCTTACAAACATGCCACCTCCTCCCCAACACATGCGTAGATTTATCACTACAGCATGTTGTTAGTCAGTACCTCCATAGTCAAAACCCTGTGTTTAGATCGTATGGTACACATTAGTCCGAGAAACATTGACTGCCTAGCGGACAGTCAGAGAGCACAACCGCTTATTCCCATAGTACAAAATATCAGGTCCTTGGTTCTCTGTAATACTGTCAATGTAAGTGCATTTTTATGCTCCCTTACATTCAGAAATGTATAATAATTCCTTTTTGATGATACAACTCCTGTTTTGTTCCTTTGTGTTACTTTCGAGAGCCTTTTTGTACAACTCATTTAACCACATTTCAACAGTTCCAACTCATGTCGGCCATATTTGATAAGCTGGTTCCTGGCAATCCCCTGTGAAGGATTTCCTGCACTTTTGAAACCAGATTTTTGTTATTTTTGGCGCCTGCAGAATACATAGACATGGATTTTACAAACACTGGCTGTTCTATTACTTAGAACTAATGCAAAGGTAGGAAATTACTGTCATTTTACTGCTTTTTGCCTCAGGAAACTGTCCATCACAAAATCAGAAAGATTCAACCTATATTTATGAGGAAAACGGCTGCTGAGCTGAGATGTACATTTTTGGTTGACCTGTTAGCCTAGGCCTCTATGGGTGTGCTCTCTGACTGTCTGCACCGCTTCAGTCAGAGCCTCTCGGATTAGGTACACATGTACATGCATATTCTAATCCAATAAAAGAAACGTTAGATACACATCTAGATGTATCTTTCTTTCTCTTAACTTCCTTAAGATCTTTTGATTATGGCATCTCAAGAATTATTTGATTATTGTCGTTTGTAAAGTTTCAAACAAAGTTTTGTAAAATATGGCTAAAACACTGGGCTAGGTGCAGCTGATACTAACCTATTAAAAGTCAATCTTATTCTTTTTTTATTTTTTTGTTAACATCCATTAATGTTCTCTTTTCTTGCTAAAGTCCAAATATTTACAAAGCTTCTTGCATTATGCTTCATCATGTACATTTTGTATCATGAAACCGATCATCTTGCAAAGTGAACAAAGTCTCGTTACCTGAAGTTGGTATTGCTCCTTTTTTTTGTCTGTTTTTAAACATTTATTGTGCGACTAATATTCAATCTTATTCTTACTACTTAGCTGTGCCCCGCCATGTGAGGGAAGTGGTAGAAGAAGAACTTCTGGATTATTTACACAGGCTTATGTCAATGTGCAGCATGAATGTCAAGGACACTACGAAAGAATACAACTATTTGTTTGCTCTACACAAAGCATAGAGTGGCCTTGAAGGGTGAGGTCGAAATTTGAAAAAATAAGACAAAAAAGGAGAAATGACTCAACACAGAAAGACATACTAAGGTATGGTTTATGACTCAAGTATTATCTCGCTGTGTAAAAGGGTTTTTAGAAGGAAACCCACGAGATGAAAATAACTTGGTCCGTAAATCACCTCGTTTGATCGCGTCGTAACACACTCAGCTGCGCTTCGTGTGTTACGACGCGATCCAACTCAGTGAAGTACGGACCAAGTTATTTTCATGGAGTGGGTTTCAGATTTTAGCTAACCCCGGACAATCGATTAAGAATATCTATATATATTAAATAAACCTACTATTTCACTACTATTGCCGCCATGGTTGACAAAATCGCGAGTCTGACGGAACTATTTCACCCCGGAGGTCCTGCTCGCTGATTGATTAACGAGTCTGACGTCATATCATTAAGTATTTACCGTGTTATTAGCATAGCTGTGGAGTTCGAGTTCCCAATGTTAAGCCTATGGACATTAATACCGGGGTTAGATAAGATGGTAAACCGCATTGTTTTTGCACAAGCGAATCAATTCCCCAAAAAAGAAATTTAGAATTCTAAAAAACAACTTTATAAACCTGTTAATCTAGAAATGGGCATTCCTATTACATAATACCAATTTTGACGACGTATTCATGTATATATAATGCTCAAATATGAAAGTAAATATATGTGTGTCGGTAGATATGTGTCAGTTGCCAGATGTCCTATGAAGGGTCTATAGGTATATCAGTCTAAGGAAATCAAAACACTTTTCACTTTTGCAAACAAAGATGAAATAGATGTCAGATGGAGTGTTGGAAGTATCATATCATACCAACATACGTGTACCTGCACCCTATGCTATAGTTAACTTATGATAGATATTTACCAGCTTACATGATATAACATAAATATCTACCTACATGATACTAATTCGATAGATATTTGACCTCTACCAAAACATATGTTGAGGCTTTGACATCAGGAGTGAGTTTCTTTAAAAATAAAGAGGGATACTAAATCATTGACCATGATTCCGATTTACAAGGGCGATGTTGGGAAAGATCTCCTTGGAGCTACATTATTTTAAAGTGGTCAGATGCTAAAGGCTGTTATTGGAGGATAGCATTTTTCTGCAGAGGCATCCCAAATTAGCCTAAGAATCTAGTAAATTACTTATTGATTACATATATTGAATAATAGTAGAACATTTATAAAGCGATCTTTCCTTGATCGTCTTGTCAGGCGGTCTTCCATTAAGGCTTGGCATTTTATATAACGGGGACACCAAAACCACGATAAGATTCTTTTTATCGCTGTTTTTCATTTTAAACTCACCCCAGGCGCAAAGTGGATCGGATTATATTGTCCTTAATTTACATGCCTTCGAGACTTATATATGTGCTGAACCCACTGGGTTTTACTGCAGACCTTCAGCCTGGGCTCATTTAAAACCTGCTTGCGTGTGTATGCAAAAGTCGCTGAGAATCTAAACGTATTAATAATTTTCTTTCTATGGAAATAATGCAGGCCGTCTATCTTACACGATGCTTTAACTCAAACAGAATTTTCCCATTGCTAAATATGGTGTGGGAATTGGTATTGAATATTTTATCGACGCGGCTGTAGTAGGTCTACCTTCAACAAGATTTTTAAAAAAGAGAAGGAAAAAAAAGGAATTGGTATTGAAAAGTGACTGCAACGGGTCATAGGGAAGATTTGGTTTGGGACTTACATTTGACGTGAGGTATCCGCACTTCAAAGTCACTGTCAGAGGAGGAGTCGGAGATGAATCTGGCTGTCACACTGTCCGGCTCGTTCCGGTAGCGCCGCCGCTGTTTTTTCTTCACCCCGGCGGGCATCTTCAAGACCAGCGGGCTTCTCCTGCGAATGTCACCCGCTGAGCGCTCCCTGCTAAACCAACAAAATACAATTTCTTGTAAGACCAAGAAATAGTGTCAAGGCTTTTACCTGAATTTGTATCTATTACATCATCAATTTTTTGTACACACGTCTTAAAGTTTGTAGGTGGGCTGTACGTTCTCAGCGTGGACTTGGATAACGTGTGTACAGGCCTATGGTCTCAAGCATTCATATTATTTAATTTTGAGTGTGCTGGTAATTGATACACATTATCAATTGAATAAAATAAATTACGGTTTTTAAATTTCATCATTTTTTTGTCAGTAAAATATTTAATCATCAAGCGCGATATCGGACATGTATACACTTTGGACGCTAAAATGACGGGGGTCTGTGGCAGAACGGCGTACATTTGAGCGGTTGCTACCGTCAGTTTACGAGGGGACGGACACATTGTCCGCTGAATGCACAATTTGATAGCATCATCACGTAATATGATACGTTATCCTTAATATTATTTCATGTTTTGCCATAAATGTGATATTTTACTTATATTCTTTGAAAATGTTATGTTCATGATCCATTATCAAAAATCTACAAATTCATTTCCTTGTTAAAACAATTTCGAAAACCTTAGGGCATCATTCGGCATTGGTCAGGTTATGCCTCAAAGCACATTTACCCCAAAAGGCATTTTATATTTTTTTTAAATTTGTATTGACACAATCCATTCGCAATCATTTTCGGCGATCTTCCATGAATTATAGGAAGACTAGACCAACTTTCGACAAAGTCATCTCCCATATGTGACTCCTAACTTTTTGTATACCGTAAATCAGTTTCTCAAATGTCAGTCTATATACTGCACCTTTTCATTAGTTTGATTAGGCCACTCAAAAAAAGACTTGTTTCTCATCACCACGCCCGTCAGCAAAAACGTTTTTGGCAGAATTTTTTTTTTATAAATAAGATGAACCTTGATAGAAATCATGAAAGGTATGTGTATTTGGTATCAAATTAAAGTTCCTGATGTCAGGAATGCATTCAATGTGGTATTTTGTGCATCTAAGTAGAGTAGAACCCCGCATAAGTGGACACCTTCCATTCTGGGATAAAGTGTCCGCTTAACATTTTGCATATGTGGCGTATATAATACAGTTTATGTGTCTATACAAAAGTGTTATGGCTTAATTTGCCAACAAGCATATATGAAGATAAATATACTGTGCGCGATATATATACGCCGGTCGTATATATGTTATATACGTTTGGCGTATATACATTTATCCTACCCCTAATACAAAATCCCATAGGCTTAACAGTGGGTTTCCGTATGCCATGCTGACTGGCATACAGAGTTTTATATGCCACTAGTGGCATACAGCATTGTTTTCACATAATATTCCAAAATCGAGGAGATAGGGTAGGATAAAATCAAAACCTGATTCGTTTTAATCTTGGCCACCGCATTCCACTCCTGAAGTTTTGGCTCCGGACTTCATTCGGCTTCGCCTCATGAAGTCACTTTGCCAAACTCCAGTCGTGGAATACGGTGGCCAAGATTAAACCTCATCCAGCTTTACGATAGTATGCATACTGTTAAAAATATTTTTTAAAAGTTCGCCACCCGACTGCCCTGCTCCTGCCACCCTGTCTTCCCATCCTTCAACATCTGACCACTGATCACTTGTTAGAAAACCCCCCCTCCCCCCTTCCAGGCTCCCCACTGCCTCCCCCCCCCCCCCCCGTGTGTGTGGAAGATGACCCAAAGTCCTCTGCCTACACACTTTATCAGAGTGCGACCGTGATTACCCCCCCCCCCCCCCCCACCTCTCGAAATAACTGTCCGATATGGGGTGTCCACTTACGTGGGGTGGCAGGGTTAAAACAAACATTTAATACAGAGACAATTACACACAGTAAAATGAGAGATATTAGGAGCTTAGAGTGAGGTTGCGAGACCTTAATAAGTTTGTCCAAAGTCCATGTTATGACACTTCAAAAGCCATCTCTGACCTCTGATTAATCGGAGGCCACTTTATAAGACACTGACAAACCGATGTTTCTCAATCACACAGCGTGTCGGGAGGTACTGTCGCAGACATGGCGGCGCCACTCTGCGACACACCCGTTTACCTAAAAAGTAGCGATCATAGGTACCAACACACCACGACACAAATACCGCGGAAAACAGTGCATACGGGACCATCATAGGGTATTCTGCCGGGAAAAACACTCTCACGTGAGAAATACTCAACAGAAAATTATGAAATTTTGGAATTAGATAGCAGATATAAAGAGCCTTATGCACTGTAAATATGGTAATTTTTGATAGGGTCTAGATATCTTAAATCAATTATTCCTATATTTTTTATATCAAAATGAGTTTTTAGAGCCTAAAAAAGTATAGGAGTATATCCCAGACCCAATGACACTATCGGACAGCCCTAATAAAGTGAATACATTATAGTTCTCCTATGTAAATGTGTATAAACACGCTGCGACACGGTCTGTGTCGTAGCAAATATCGAACATGTTCGATCTTGTCGGGCCGTGTCGGGAGCCTCCCGACACGGCCCTTTCTGTCGGGGCGTGTCGGGGCGTGTCGGAGCGTGTCGTAGACTCTTGTCGTAGAACCGTGATCAACCAAAAAAATACGTCGGCGATGTACAAGATTTGTGTCGCAGAGGGCGTGTCGGGGGGCGTGTCGGCTCTGGTGGACGCGGGCCTTAATAAGTATCTCCCCGTCCGATGTCCAATCGGCGTGTCGATGTCTTAGATCCTACCGCACATCGACATTTTATTCCCCACTCTCGCCAAGCTGATGTTCAGGATGAATCGGGTACTGTATGCGGAAATATTCCGAGAAAATATTTATTTAGAATGGAAACCGACATAAGGTTACCTATCTGAGACTAATGGTGTTATGTGGACCACTCTGTACACTTTAACTCTCTATTTCAATAACCTACATCTAAGCAAGTACAATACAGTGACTGAAAAAGCCGGGTTGGAATTAGGCACTACTCCTGCCTAAGATGATGTTGAATGGTCAAATCCTATACAAATTACCCAGCACCTTAATTAGAATATCTGTGTTGATCAATTGTACAATGAGGAAAAAACTTCAGAAAACATATTGAGTGACCATTTATAGAAACATCCTACAATTAAGAATGACGCCACCTGGTTACTTCTAAGTATCGAAAATCATCAGTCGAAACTGGTTCCTTGTGACTTCTTTGAAAAATGAATTATTAAAATGTGTCCAGTTTGTTTTAAGCCAATGGATAAAACAAGGCTATTTATACTTGCTTGAATTATATAGGAAATGTACTAAAAATACAATGTAAATGCCAGCTTGAGACTTCACATCCACCTCCTCTCTATCCTTAAAACTTTCGGTATTATTAGACTAAGTAATTCTGTTTTAGGTGTATCTGGACACGACGCCACGTCGGTGCTACGCTACCCCTGGACACGAAGTTTCTCGAAAGGGTAAATTGTTTGGTTTGTTTGTGGTTTAACGTCCCAGGGGATCCTGAGGGTATATAGGGACCAGAAGAGTAAATTGTGACATTATGCTACATTCAGTAAAACAATAAATGAATTTTTCATATGTTCAAAGTGACTAAGAATATGAAAAAAAACAACTAATGCAAACCTCCCATGTATATATATCACAGATACCCTTTTAAAGTGTTTCACCAAGTGTTTTGATAGAAAAAAAACCAACGAAAATCCATAGCACTTGTATCTATTTTGGTCGAGACTAGCTGTTCTCCGAATTAGTCAGGCCTATCACAAATGTCATCAGCAATATAATTCACACGTTGACATCAAGCCAGGATGATTTTGTTTCTATTTAGAAGAAAAACGACGAAAATATTCGAAAAAGTAAAATTTGAGACATCATATTGTATGGAACTCCAAAATACGTATTATATTCTTTTCTAATTGCCTCGTTGACCATGCGGCAACCCTGATTGATAAATATTTACTCCCCTTTGGCATCTAAGTAAAGTATGATTATATGTCTAAGATGAAATTGATCATCCTACCGACCAGGAACCATTAACCCATACGCCAATCCCATCACATCATAGAGGCAAAGTTATGGTGGATGGTTACTTTCCTTCTATGCTGATTTCACAAGATTGATAAATGATGATATTCAGTAACCTTTTATATTTGCTTCAGAATAGAACTTTAAATTGAAGTGAGGCGTAGGATGATTGCAAGGCTGTGTGCAAAAGATGAAATCCCGGTGCATTACAGAAAGGAATATTTACCACAGTGGTCAAAGAAATGCAATTGTTAAGATGCTCATGTACCAGATAGAAAAGTCAAAGCACAGCTGGTGGAGTGAAGTGCATGACTGTACACAGATAAAGAGGTCCACCAGGCCACCAATAGCAATACATTAGTATTTAGATTCTCACCGATTTGATGCATTGAACCTAGGTGTGCTACAGAGACTATCTGTAAATAAAGAATGAAAGGCTCAAATAGGTCCGTCACACTTTTAATATATTATATATGTAGCAATTTTGACTTGCTCAGTACAATGTCATGTAGTATGGTGCCTGGCTATAGTCCTGATATATGCTCAACACATGCCACAGACTAACTCTAGCAACATTAAATAACCCTAACCGTCTATGACACGTCATTCGAGGTAAGTCGAGACTCTAATAGAATTTCGGTCGAGGTTTCAAACGTCCAGGTTTCCCGTGAAAAGGTGTCTAGAAGATAAGATTTAACCAAATAGTTAGATAAAACATTGGCTGGTGAGACACGTTGAGACAACTGCAGGGTCTTGTGCATCTGCCTGATACATCGGGATTCAAAATGTCATAACTTTTTTTCATGTTTCCCATAATGTGAAGATTCGATGATATACTTACATCCTTATTACCTTCCACTATGTATGGTTTATCAAGTGAGTAGTATGGCACGCATCCATAGCCTTAAATAAACGTTTATGTTGGTCAGAAATCATCTTCCTCTTTATGAATTCGAAATTTGTTAAGTGTGATATTTCAAATATTTACTCTAACTCAAAGTTGGTAGTCTTGGTCTTGCGTAATATTATAGACCTAGAGAGGAGCATAGCACACCCTGATGTTAGTATGAATTCATACAAGCCTTTGTACAGACATTTACATATCAAGGACAAGTAGCAACATTTGGTTAAAAAAAACAACAAGACATAATGAATATTCCATACATGCCATGCAGACATTTGTACCGGTACCTAGCTCTTGCAAAGTTATCTCCCCTTTTGTCTATTCAACCTCAGATTGTCACAAATACCAGGCAAGGGACAGTGGGATTTCCTCATGCGAGGGGAGCGGGGATGCAGTATCGCTACCAACCTGGTGTAGGACGCTGGTCGTATTCCATCGGGACCTCCGGGGTTGAGTGACTGCATGGCGTATCTTTTTTTTCTTGTAGCAGCTGAATGATTACTCTAAGCCTGAGCGATGCAAATTTTGCATCTGATTATCATTATAATTTGATTCTAGAAATAACAGGACAAAAGATGAACCGAGTGGTAAAAGTGTAGTAAAGAATACAGTAAATTTTGGTTCTGATATTAATGAGCGCTGGAGAAGTAATAGAATATATTTCACGCCTTTGGTGGGGCAAGTAGGTCTAGGCTCCATGAACAAAGTACCTTTCTGTCGGGAGGCAGTTTGGGATTAAACTCAATGCTCTCAATCCTCCCCCATATCATTACCAGCGGTAAAAGTATCAATGAATCATTGAGGTTCTGTGATAATACTATGTCTCTATGTTTGAACTCTTTCAATGAGTTTGTGAGCATTTAACCAACTTAAATAATTACAGATTTACACGTATTAACGTCATGATTTACACATGCAGAATATGTGAAACAACTACGCGATATTCAAACATTATCAACAAAAAAGTAGGGTCAATATTAGTAGCATTATTGTGACTGCAATACTTAAGATCAAATAAGAATTTGATATATTAGTTTAGAAAATGATTAAATATTTATTTTTTGTGGCAGCTAGAAATATGCTTGCAATGTACTTCGTACAGTGATCAAATCCAGCATCACCACCTATGATTTATTATGGCTATGCCTCTCTTGTAGAGCTATCAAAAATGAACAAATAAGGGGCCCCTCCCACCTACTATGATTAAGTCTAAGAATAACCCTTTGGCCTCGTCGGCGAGAAACTGAACAAATTGTGGAGGTGTCGCCGACGAACCTGTCAATTAGCCAGGTTTTGTTGCCAACGAACTCGCTCCGCGCCGACAGTCTACAACAAAATAACCTTAATCGTAGAGGGCCTACGAAATTCAAACATGTTTGAATTTCGTAGCCTGTTGTAAGGTTAATCGCAGAGTGTGGCGGGTTGTCGCCGCAATAAGGCCTCCCACCTACTACAACGGGCTACGATTAAGTCCCCGACAGCGCCGCGTGTTGCCGACGCCATCAGCGACACGCAGCGCTGTCGGGGACTTAATCGTAGGCCGTCATAGCCCGTCGTAGTAGGTGGGAGGGCCCCCTTATTACAAAGGTTTAAGTATACCTAATGTTTACTTGTGGGAATTCCGTGCGATGAAACTGACGCCGTTTTCATCAACTCATAGAGATGGTAAGGGGCCATCTTAACTTAAGTGATAATCGTTCCTGATGTGGGATTAATGTTCCATAACAATCGGGGAGAGTGTGGGAACATGTTGATAAAGTGTGACAATCCACTATATATATGTCAACTGAATTGGTAGGCCTATATCGACCTTCCTATTCAGCCAAATTAAACTTGGGTGAGATACTTTTTCCTAGTTCATCGATATCTAGTCAAAACTGATTCATGACATGTATGTACATGTACTTTGCTAAACATCCGTCCCACTTTACCCCAACTTTTGTCCACGGACTTATTTCATCCAAGTCTGTGCTGTCTGACAAGGTTTATAGACACCTTGAGCCCAGGTCTATTCGACCCCTAGACGCCTGCCTTTCTGTTGACGCCTTGAGCCCACCCTTTGGACGCTTTGAAGTTTGAGTCTATCTCCATGGACCCCTTGAGCCCACCCTGTGGACGCCCTGAGCCTGACCATATTTTCAGCTATGTGGCAAATTATTTGTGTTAATAATAACAAAGAAGTAATGTGAAAAACACCACAATCGCAGTAATGGTTGCAGAGTTCTCCTGGATCCCTATAGTCCTGAGCGCTTAATAAGGGACAAAAAATTAGTTTTTTTAACTCAGAAAGGGCAAATCGCTGTTGTGTTGCAAATAAGAGGGCGATTTTTATAAACAAAACATTGTTGGAAAGCTAAGGCTTAGGCCTACCTGTTGATATATATCTGATATACCTGTGTTATGGCTAAGATTTCCCGTTGTAGATTGAACAACAGAATTTGGTGAAAAACACCAAAACATGTCACCTTCCTGTCTTCACAGTGATTTAATGAAAAATCTATCGCCATGACCTATAGAAATAAACATCCTATTTTCTTAGCTTTTTCAAGACCATTAAAATGATACCTATATTGCCAGGCTATGATAGATATTTTCTGAGGTGCAGGAGCAAGAGTCCCAAAAGCCCTAAAAACGTGATTTTCTGATATCATTATATTTTTGGCAGATAGCATAGTTAAAACTGCCAATAATTACCTCTGAATAACATATAGTTGATAAGATAACCTACCAGTTGTATTCTGCAGGGGTTCATCTACAAATCACTGTTTATTTGAAGTATCTATGCCAATTATTGACTGAGATAGGACTGAAGGAAAATCAAGTCTTTCTTGTTTTATTTATAATGTCAGTGATTCAAGCAGAAATATGACCTCAGGCCAAAGTTTTTTGATAAAATGACAGGTTACACCACAATTGTTGAATCTTGGGCCTAAAAAATTCTGTCATGTACTGGTACCGTATTCTTTATGAAGTACTCTTGAATTCTATCAACTTAATTTTCGAAAATATCATCTTTTACAAATGCTGCATATGATTGAACTAGATATTGTCATTTTACCCATATTAAACGCTCAGTACTATGGTTCTCGTGGACCAAGTTCCAGGGTGCCGAGTTTTCCAGGGTGACCAAGTTCTGCTCTGGGTCGAGTTTTCCTCGGTGCCGGGCTCTATAGTATTCTCCCTTACCTATATAAACCTTAGGCCTAAACTTTATAGTAACCATGTCTCCTATCCTTTACCATAACGTTAACAATTCCCATGGGTATTCCCGATAATGTGATTGGGTTGAACTTGAGGCTTGGTCGACACAAGGGTTTATAGACGATATGGCACAGGAGCGCTATGGTACAGGTGTTTTGTGGCACAACCCTAGACGATATGGCATAGAAAAGGAGCCATTTGGCATAGGTTGGACCATTTGGCACACTTTCTGTTTTAATCATATCACAGGTTTTGGAGAACTTTATTCGTTGATAAAAAAACATGCCAACCGCTAAAATCGATCGCATTTGGAGAAGATATGTGAATTTTTCTTGTTTGTTGCGGCCGGAGCCGCATGGGCTGTGACAAGTAAACAAAGCATGGAAAGGCTTCACTTTCAATGCAGTTTTCTGCTGAAGTACCTAACATATGTTTCCCACATAATATATATAGTTAATAGACTGATAACTGGTCTTGTCTTTTTGTTTTTTGTAAGTAAACATGTGTTTGTAAGGTGTTTCGACAGATCTGTGAGTTGACAAGTGGAACTATTCTAGTCAGGGATGAAAGTCAGGACTAATGAAAACATTGGAAATCTAGAACCGTAAAAAAGACGCATTCTTTAATATCATGTTTGAACAGAGTGGCTATGAATCGATGTATATTGAATTCTAAGAGGTCTTGATTACAGTGTCACTTTCAGTATTTGAAGGGTAAACTGAAACTAAACAGGAAATGACACTCTAACATGTTGAAAATATCGGAAATCCGTCATTTGTCGGCAAACTTGCATCCCGGTCTAGTACTTGCACAGTTGGTACCGGTACCTAGAAATATTTTGACTAATATTGCACCTAGATCTAGAATATATATATATTTTTGTTGTTGATATATTTCTTTATTGAGATCATATAATACAAGTTCCATTTGCTTACATTTGTGCATAGTTTACTCTCAACAAAGAGGCTGGGGCCTCAGCCTTTTTATAAGGCTGGTTTTAATGGCCCGCCTTAGGGTATCAACCATAGCCCAAAAAAGAATTATTAAAGTCTTTCTAGATTTAAAAAAAAAAAACACTCCTTAGACATATTCAAGTATCCAGAGGATCTTCACATTTGTACAACAAGAAAATTGCAAGAGCAATAGTAACTTACAAACATTGGGGTCAGAGGTATTACCTACATGTCCAGGTCTACAAGTCCCAGATTTTACTTCTAATGTTCGCTTTAGTAAGAGCCTTAAAAAAACTCACAAAAGACTCTGTATTCCTGAGCAACGGAGTCTGCTTATTCCACAGAGTACCACCATGATACTTGAAGAATTCACTTCCCCTAATAAAAATAGTGTAGATATTCAGCAGAATATTGAAATAAAAAGTATGCCAAATCGTCTAAGCAAGTGTGCCATATCGTCTAGGTGAGTGTGCCATATCGTCCATACCATAATACGATATCGTCCATACACCGACGCCAGGCGTCCAGAGAGTGGTCTCTGTGGTGGGCTCAAGTGTCCAGCGTGTGGGCTACGTTTTCGCGCTGGCAAGGGGCTCAACCGGGGAGTGCGGTAACGTGAAACATTATATAGGTTAGCACCAGTATACTAACTAGCCCTGTCTCGACGAAGATTGCCTCAGGGGCAAATACTTTATTTGAGCCTTTAGGCCTATCTGAGATATCTTCTGTTCAATACAGGAAGGCGACAGTTAGAACTCAGAACACAAGACACAAGAACGTTGTACCTTTGTGTCTTTTCCATTGCTCTCGGTAGAACCTCTACTATGTATGCACATTTAGTCTTTCACTCAAGACAATAAAGAATTGGCACAATCATGTTTGCATTAACTGAAGCATACTGTCTGTAGCCTCAGCGTAGAAGCCGCAGATTATTATTTTTAAATGAAATCGAGTGTTAAAATTGATTCTGCGGTGAGTATAAAAGCGAACCCTGGTCAATCTATTCAATTAAGCTGGCAAATTTGCTATGTTTACCTGAGTTTGTGCACCTCACTGTCAAAGGATTCTCTTGGTTGGGTCCACACGTTGCTGGTATGCGAATTATTCACAATATCGTATTAAACCTGTGATACTTGTTCATGACCATGACGGCCTGTTTACATCACTGTACAGAGTCGGTTTGATTTGGCGTCCTGTTTTCGTATTTCCAATACAATGCATATTTAAATATATTACCTCGATCTAATAATACAAACCAGGACTGAGACATAGAAAACACGTGCCTGTTATAATTTGTTATGAATGTGCATAGTGATCCTCATGCATTTGATAAAAATAATCTTAGAGAAAGGAGCAGACCACCACCATTGGATATAGTTTAGAGTCTACTCACCAGATAGCACCACCTAAGTCGGTCTCTTTCACGATCGCTTGAAGCACACAGGGTACACTGGCCACCCGAGCAACACTACGTTAGTTGGAACGTAGTGTAGACAGAGGTGGCGGCCAATCTACACACTGGGCTGCTTGACAAGTGAACACGCCGTCTGGTGAGTGGTGGCCGCACTATAGGCTAGTTTTATTATGCGCTAGAGGATTCTATGAACCATCGTTTGTTGTATTTGTTATCCATCTTCTCCAATAAATAAAACCCAGGAATTGTCATATTAAACTTAAACTTAACTTAAAGTAAAAGGGTACCGTATATCAGGAGGGACTACTTTTTTGTTCTAAAGGACAAAGGGAATATTTTCCCGTGAATCTTTAGGCCTATCTCACACCTGGTATTTTTTCTCCATAGACTTAACATTGGGAACTTGTAACCAACGCCCATGAGATCTGCCTTCTACCAACGTAGCCCGATCTGGAGGGGGTCAAAGGAGTGGAATGCTTTGCCAGTAATCACCCAAAGACTGAGCCATATCGAACATTTTAAAAGTATGATATAGCATGATATGTTACCGATGTTTGCATTTCATCCTCATCCACATCCCACCATACCCTCATCATCACCTTCCCCTTACCTTCTACTAACCCATCGTATCCCGATGAAGTTTTGTGTATTAGAAACTGTTACCATGTGCGGCATATTGCCCAGAAGAACTTCTGTATGGGGAGAGGACAATAAACATTTTAAAAAAAAGGAAAAAAAAAGGAGATATTTCCGAAAAATATCCAATGGAGGATTATGTCACAAATGTTAGCCCATTAGTCAATATGAAGGATGAGATGAATTCAGAAACCTATTCAAGTTTAGGGTGAGAGCTCGATCCAATCTCGTTTGAATCGCTACGTAATTCACATGGCTTTGCCTTGTGAATTACTACCGGTATGTGATTCACACCTGATGGGATAAGAGCTCTGACCCTAAGCTTCCATAGGTTTCCTCTATATTGATATATACCTATGGTAGTAAATCCTACATATAGGCCTACGCAACTCTCCTGTAGACCCATGTCATATTTATATCAGTAGGCCTACTACACCTAGGTGACGTACCGGTATGGGGTATTTATCCTACCCCTCATATAAATCCCTACCGGTATAGACTTAACATGGTGTGACTGTATGCCACAGTTATGGCATAAAATATTTACATGCCACTGGTGACATACAAAGTTAAAAACATGTAACAGGGTAAGATAAACTCTAAACATCACTCAATTTCATGTAATTGTTTATATGCCATTCATTGTCTTCTGCTACATATATCACTCAGCTCCGCTTCATGATATCATGCCGCGAAGACAACTCATACGGCGGCGAAATCCAAGAACTCACTCATAGGCAAAGCTAGAGATTGGATATTTTAAGGTATACTAGCGACTTCGTCGAGTCCGAGTTTGGGGGAAAAATATAGAAAAACGAAAAGTCGAATGCAGCAAGTGCGGGAACCTAACTCCCTACACCCGCATCCTTAGACGAACACTCTGCTGACTGCTCCATAGAGCCAGATGCTTGGAAATTGTTACCTACTATATCTAAAACGGTAGAATTTTGTGATATCTGCTTGGAGTTGCTGCCGTACATAGAGATAAGGTGAACCAGACCAAGGCATGGAGATTGAAGAGCCACGAGAGTGAGAATCTCGTGCAGTTCTTAACTGAATCCTGCTACTCTTTTTTGTGTTTCTCTACACAGATGTACTTCTATCCTTAGGATTTGTTTCTAGCCATACTGAAAACATGATTTAGAACTGTAGTTTTCTAATCTACCTTTCTCGTGAGAAACCAATGAGATTACATTTCGCTGGTTCCCTACCATGGTTCTGGTAGCCCTTTCAAAACTCCACTGATACCCTCCCACCCACCACCACTCCAGCCACCAATCTAAGTATTTGACCCACTTCAGATATCTGGCGCTGTGGAGCAATAAGCAGAATGTCCGGCTAGAGATGCGGGTGTAGAGGGTTCGATTTCCTTATTGACTTTTGACTTTTCGGTTTAAAAAAAAAAAATTTCCCCCTAACTCGGACCCGACGAAGTCGCTAGTCAAATACTTAAAGTGGTGGCTGGAGTGGTAGTGGGTGGGGGGAATCAGCGGAGTTTTGAAGGGGCTACCAGCGAAAGTGAGATCTCATTGGTTTCTCAGGAGAAAAGTCGATCAGAAGACTACAATACTAAACTTTGATTTTGGCATGGCTCGAAATGAATTATAAGAGAAAACGTATGTTTGAGTATAGAAATACAAAAAAGAGTAGCAGGTTATATTTTAGTATTGCACGAGAATCTCACTCTCGTGGCTCTTCAATCTCCATGCCTAGGTCTGGTTCACTATGTCTCTATGTGCGGCAGCCACTTCAAGCGGATTCGACGGAATTCTAACGTTTTAAATATAGTAAGTAATAATATTACAAAAACAGGAGTGCTGTGTCTGAACATGATAAATACTGGGTAAAATTGATGATAAAACAAACATCTGCCTTCGGCATTGGTTCTTTTATCATCAATTTTACCGTGTATTTATCACCTACCCACCTACCAACTTGTTCACATATTAACCTTTCAATCCATCAACCTGCCCAGCTACTGACATACCTACCCACCACCCTCTCCACCTAACAACCTACCTACCCACCAAGTTGCCTACTAACTAACATGTTTATGAACCAACCTGCCCACTGAGCAGCCTGCCCATCTACTGAACTGCTTAACTATCAACCTACCTAAACACCAACCCACCCACCATACAACCTCCTTAACTACCAACCTCCCCAGGGGCATCAGAACGTTTTGAAAGTGGCGGGGCGAACTGAAAAATTGCTGACTTTTTTCTTGGTATGAAGTCAGACTTTGACATTTGCCTGTTTGCTAAAAGTCTGCGAAAAGTCAGACTTTGACACTTTTCCATGGCGAAAAGTGAGGGCTTAGCCATCAATGCACACTGAAAAGTCAGACTTTGACACTTTTCCATGGTGAAAAGTCAGAGCTTAGCCATCAATGCATGCTAAAATGTCAGACTTTGACATTTTTCATAGTGAAAAGTCGAGGCTTAGCTATTGTTGCATGCTAAAAAGTTTGTCTTAGACATTTGTCATTACTTAAAAGTTTACACACGTTTGAGTAAGATTTGAAGCTGCTGACTTTTTGGGCCTGGCAAAAAAGTGGGTGGGGGGGGGGGGCAGTCGCCCCCCCCCCGTGCCCCCTGTTCTGACGGCACTGCTCCCTATTCACAAACCTGCCAACCCAGCAACCTGCCCATTCACCAAACTGCTCACCTGTTAACCAGACTAATCACCTACCTGCCCACCATAAATCTCCTCAACTACCAACCTCCATATCCACTCCACCCATCAATCTTGCGACCCACTAGCCTGCCCACTAACACTGCACAAAAACCACCATTTTATATATATATATATATATATATATATATATATTTATATACGCCCGGTGTATATAGGTATCATTTTGCGTATACAAGTTGACCTTTCTTCCGTCCTGTATATGTCATATCTATTGGCGTATATATACATGTCCATGTTGTGGTCATATATATACGTCATAATATATACGCCTGATTCTGTTATATTTACGCCACTATTCAATAATTCCAATCTCTGCCGCTTGGGGACACCACTGTATCTCATTTGCCATTAACCATCCAAGTCCGCATTATATGAAAAATGCAATCTTATGCTACCAATTTATTTCATAAAACCTTTATAAAACCTGATGGAGTACAAATTGATTAATTACACATAATAAACCCTGCATTATGTTGGGTTTTTTAAAATCATTTTTCTAATAGATTTTACTTTGAAAATACCACTCTTCTGTATGGTTCTGGGTATTCCCCTATATAAGCCTTTAAGAAGTTTTGATCAGAGACATTTGGTCGGGCTCGGGGTTGGGGTTAGGATCAGAATCGGGAGAGGACTTCAGCGCAGGGACCTCTACCTACACAAGCGGGCGGGAGGGGCAGGGCAGGCCAGGGGTTGGCCAGGGGCAAGGGTATCACACTGAGACCACTATACTAGGCGAGTGGGTCCCAGGGTGCACACTGTCGACGAACTTCATTCATTTTTGAAAATACCACTATTGAAAGGAAGAAGGGATGAGCTGATCTTGTCATTCATGAGAAGAAGGTGGGCAACGGCATCACACAATGTCAATCCTATCTTAGAAAACAGGCCAGTCACAAGACAGGCTACGCAATCAGTCATAAGCCAACCCAGGCCGAAAACCGAGTTCCTTAAGAGGGCCCCTTTCTACAGGGCAGCAAACCTCTGGAACAATCTACCGGAGTACATAAGGAAACTCGAGAAAACGCAGTTTAAAAAGATTGTCAGTAAGTTACCCGACCTATGAAATTGAAGCACTAAAGAGAACCCCCGTAGACAACCGACAGGTGAATGGCCGGCCCTCTTCCTCTTCTTGAATGTCTCCAGTAAGCAAATCTGCGGACATAATGAAATCTAAGAGCCAGGTAAACTAAGCACACTAAGATATTACCGAAGTTACAATTACATATTCAATTTAGATATCCGCCTTTTTGGGACAACAATTGTTGATAGCACTGACTACTCGTAAACAGGATCAAATGTTATGTCAGAGCTTTTTACCTATCTAGCAGATAAGGTTCCGAGATATTATCTATCTATTTATTGGGTGTGTCGTTATTGTTGTTATTGTCGTTATTATTTACCTACCTGTTTAAACACATTTACTTCTCCATGCTTATAATCTTCTTTACTGTATTATTCATTATTGTATCCCTACCATCATTATCATATCCCTATCTTATTATCAATACGTATCATCATCATACTCATCCCATGTAATTATGTTGTGTTGAATCTCCTGATTCACATATAGCAAACGACCGGATGTCAAACTGTTGAATGTAAATCTTTTGAAATTGAATGGTTGTGGAACGGGTAGATGGAAGAGCAAGGTAATGTAACCAACGAATCTTGACCCAATTAAAAAAAACCACCTCTACCAACACAAACAGGCAGCAGGGGCGAACCTTTTTTATTTTCTATCAGAACATACACCCGGCGTATATCTGTCGTGCAGAGAACATTTCCTCTTCTATATGCCTGGTGTAAAATATGGGCATATATATATATGAAAACAAGTCAATATTCAGCCGATATATATATATATTCCTTTTCGCCTTGCTGTTAGTTCCTACCCACCTACAGATATGACCACCAACCAATATGCTGTTCCACAAACCTCTTAGCCACCTGCCTACCCACCAACCTTCTCATATCCCAACATGCCAACCAGCTTACCTATCAATCTACTGAACCACTAACCTGCTGATCCTCCATCCTGCTTACTGCAAACTGGCAAACCACCAGCCTGCCGACCCACCAACCTCTTCAGATGTCAACTTTCTAACCAACTAACCTGCCCAACTACTGACCCACCTACCCACCAGCCTGCTTACCTGCCAACCCAACTATCTACCGACCTGCCTACCAACTAGCCCACCCACCAATGGACCTGTCCACCCACCAACCTGTTCACCTATAAACCTGCCTGATCACCAACCTTACCACCATCCAACCTACCTATCCACCAACCTGCCTATATACTGCTTATCTGCTCACCAGCCAAGCTGTCTGGTCACTAATGATTTCACCCACTGATCTGTCTACCCAACACATTTCCGTTAGTTCCTACCTGCCTACAGACATGCCCACCAACCAATATGATCATTCATGATCCTATTTAGGCAGCTGCTTCACTAATGATTTCACCCACTGATCTGTCTACCCAACACATTTCCGTTAGTTCCTACCTGCCTACAGACATGCCCACCAACCAATATGATCATTCATGATCCTATTTAGGCAGCTGCCCTACCACCAACCTACCCACCCACTGAACTACCCACACAGCAACCCATCCAAGAACACTGGTATCTATATTTATGCCAGACATTGCAATTTGTCCCTAGTTTCAGATTTTCAATAGCTTTCTATAGTTTGAGATTTGCTCAGATGCTCCCTTTTCAATATCATGCTATCTGTGAAAAAACCATATCATTAGATGAAAAACTCTTGAAACCGGCATTACATATATTTACCGTAGTTTTCTTATACAACAAATTGGTGATTTACTGGTATGGTACACCTATGACAACTCCCTTACACCACTTGAAAATTATTATGGCAACCTAAGAAATTGAAAACCATCTAAATTAGCTATACACAATAAGGTATATATATTGAAGATCATATTTCCTTCAAGGTTGAAGACTTACCACTTAAGAGTAATATGATTTCTCTAAAAAAACCACTTGTTCATGAAGAATAGAAGGAATGGTTGCCATGGCAACCAACTATAGAATTAAATACATTATCCTAACATTCCTAATGGAATATTATTATTGCATGTGAAATATCGTTACATTTATTTGAAAACTCTTGACCAAATTATTCAAGACATATCAGCACACAGAAATCAAACTTTAATAGGGAAATAAGAGGAATGGTTGCCATGACAACCAATTATGGAATTAGAATGATATCCTGACATTCTAACTGAAATGCGATGCTTGTGTGGTATACTTCCTTTCCATTTGACTATAAAACATAGAGTGATGGCTTAAAAAGGCTTCAAAATAATATCTATTCTTTATTTATCTTAAAGGTTTATTGATTTTTATTACCTTCGACGGAACCTTCAGAAACTCTATATATAGAATTCCCTAGAGGAAATTCAGTGCTTGAACCTGAAAGCTGATGTCTTACTTCACTAGTGTACCAAATTTCATTTCCATACCTTCAATATATTCAGAGCAGTTTACTACCAGATATCAGTAGTCAAAAACCATAAAAACGGCAACCCTGCCGGACGATATAACGGCCTTTGGGACTGAAAGGGTTAATGATAATCTATATTCCTAGAAATTTGATAATCGGTTTGGAAAAGCTGTAAACCATGGGTGTGGTTTACAGCTACTAACAAACGATGGGTAGTGATTTACTGTGGCCCCATACATTTTCAATGGGGAACTGGTAACCCATGGGTAAGAAAATGACAATTATTTTACATCGTATACAAAGCCCCCATTGAAAATGAGTGTTGTTTAATATCCATTTGGATATCAGCAGAAAACCAACGCAGGCTACAGCCGTAGTTGAGATGATATCTATGGTATTCTTTGATTGGCCTGACTATATATAATATATATGCTATACGACATGAAAAAGTATAAACCATTCTCTTTGCCAATAAAAGATCTTAAACGAAGAAAAAAGAAAAGAGCTTGGCATTTAGATTCTTTTTAGGTGACATACTTGGCTTGTTGAATGCCACTGAAACAAGAGCGTATAGAGGCATGTGCTTGTTTAGAGGTGGGGGGTAGGGAGTTAGCTCAGTGGTTAAGGCACTGGACTTTTAATCCCAAGGTTCAAGTCTCACTGCAGCCACTCTTCTGCTTCATCCCCAGCAGTGATAGATTTACTGCTACATGAAAGGCCAATCCTTCTCATACCATGTCTATGTGGTGTTGGAATTAAAAAAACTTTCCTCTCAGTAAATGTGTAGGGGTGAAATTTCTACCTAAATTCATGACATAGATTCGATCACCACCCTTGTGATGTAAAAGAACCTTGAGAAAGTCTGGTAAGAACCTGTAATGGTTAACTGGACGTTAAATCAAACCAACCAACCAACGAACGTGGGGGGGGGGGGGGGGCACAGTTTGTACTACCTTACCCATACCAAAATATGTGGGTCTCAATATGTTTTCCTCGCTTGTAAATAGCATATTGGTGTAAAGTATGATAACCACTTAACTAAAAAAGATAGAAATAAGACAGAATTTTCAGTCAGAACAGATCATCTTTGGGAAAATTACCTCAAACCCTTGCAGGACGCGTATGTGACAGTACCGCGTCCTCTGCTGCGTTTGTGTTGGTACAGGAACGATAATATTCAGGTGTCGGTGTCACGCCAAGGGGCTTTTGTCACTGGGTGATTGTCAGGAGGAGTGATTGTGATAAAAAAAACTTACAGAACTCCCCAAAATATTGATAGATTTTCAAGGGGATGGGACTGAACAATAAAAGGTGGGTTCCACAAACTAGGCATTATTTTGACGCCAGGCCAGCCTCTCACAAACCTCCTAGCCGGCTCCTGCATCATGTTTATACAGAAAGTGCCTACCACATATAGTAGCTCCCTATGAGTATGTGGAATGTCGTGTATTTCGGAATCGCGCATCATGAACGTGGCTGTTGCGCGATGGCAATAAAGCACTTCCGTCCGGGATTAACCTCCTGGCTGTTGTGACTTGTGATTCTTCTCCATAAACACAATATTGGCGATGAGAGATGGGATGACAGGCTCCAGATTTTGTGTGAAGGAGAAGTCAAGGATGTCAGGTATAAGTCAAGTTAAAAACAAGAAGTAAATTTCCAGTCAAATGCTGTGCAATCACAGTGGGCATCACTAGTAAATCCAAGTGACTGTAAATCTCTGTTGAATACTGTGCATTTGCAGTGATTGTAGAATTGCAGTACTACATTCATCCATTGTCAACGTAAGGATGGGTAAGGATTTCCCCCCATTTAATGAGGAAAATGAGGACTGGTGCAATTACCAGGAGAGACTGGAGTCTCATATAATTCTAGAAGATATTCCCAATGATAAAAAGGTACATCTTTTGTGTGCCAAAATTGGGACTGGTCCCTATGCAGTGCTTAAAGACTTATGTTCCGGTGTGGCCCCAACAACCAAAAGTTTTGATGATTTATGTGCACTGCTCAAGGGCCACTACAAACCAGATCCTGTCATTATTGCTGAGCGATACAAATATTTTACTGCACGTCAAGGGGAAAACGAAACCATTACACAATACACTAGTCGCTTGAGGTCCCTTGCATCAACGTGTACTTTTGGGACGTACTTGGACGAGGGCCTCAGGGACATGTTGGTAATCGGTCTAAATTCTAAGATGAAAAAGACACAAACAGATTTACTTGCTACGGCCAACCTTGACAAAAAGACTGCTCAAGCCAAGTGTCAGGCCGATGAAGATGCCATGGCAGGGAGTAGTAAGATGTCAGTGGCCTCAGCTGAGGCTCATCGAGTGGGCAACAGCAGTCAGGGTCGTCAGCAGCAACAGGGCCGACATAAAGTAGGATCTCAGAGGAGAGACCCGTGCCACATCTGTGGCAACACTAATCATGCACCCAGTGACTGTTACTTCAAGGACGCGGAGTGCCACCGATGCCATCGTCATGGTCACATCGCCCGGGTGTGCACATCAGGGCATTCGGGTCAGTCGCGGGGCCCACAACAGCCCTGGAAGAAGCGAGGACATCGTGAGCACCCGACGCAGCACATAGAGGAGGTGGATGATGTGGATGATGCTGCCTCTGACTCATCTGCCACATTTGGGATGCATAACCTAAAACCAGAGTATGAATGTAAGGATCCTGTTGACATAAATCATGCTGTTAGGGTTGACCCCTATGTGGTTAATGCTAAAATTGACACTTCAACCATAAAGATGGAGATTGATTCAGGGGCATCTCTCTCAACTATCAGTGATATTGTCTATTATCGTAAACTGACAAAATATCCTATCCAGCCTTCAGAGGTTCACCTTTGTAGCTATAGTGGTGATAAAGTGCCCGTGGTAGGGGTTGTACGTGTGCCCATCAGTGTTCAGGGATCCAAGGTTGTAGAAATTAACCTTCTGGTGGTAAGAGGTAATAAACCTTGTCTTTTAGGCAGGGACTTGCTGGCCAAGGTTAAACTTAATTGGGCTGAAATATTCTATGTCCACCAAAACAAACCACAGCCCCAGGTTATTGAAAAACATAAACTCAAGGAACGTTGGAGAAAGTTGTTGCATGAAAACAAAGAGTTATTTGATACAGACAATTCTGGTATTAAGGGTTTCACTGCTAATGTCAACCTGAAAGCTAATGCCGAATCTTTGTTTCAGAAATCGAGGCCAGTTCCCTACGCAGTACGCACAGACGCGGAGAAGGCGTATGACAAATTGGTAAAGGCGAAGGTATTTGAGCCTGTGACTTTTTCGAAGTGGGCTTCGCCAGCAGTTTTAGTTCCAAAGGATAAAAAGGGTAATATACGGGTTTGTGGTGATTATAAGAAGGTCAATGAGTTGATGGAGGATAATGAATACAAACTACCGAATGTAGAAGAGATGTTAGCCAAACTTTGTGATGGTGGTAAAAAGCCCAAGGTGTTCAGTTAGCTAGATTTAGCTAGCGCTTTTAATCAGCTCTACCTGGATGAAAAGTCATCAGAAGTACTGACTATAAACACTCACAAAGGTTTGATAAGGCCAACCAGACTCACTTTTGGTATTAAACCTGCGCCAGCCATTTTTCAGTCATCAATGGACCAGATATTAGTTGGTATCGATAATGTGTTTTGTTATGTGGATGATGTGCTTATTGCTACTGAGAGTAAGGAGGAACACCTACAAGTATTAGCAGAGATATTTACATGTTTCAGAGGGTTTAATGTCAAACTAAATGAGGGAAAATGTTCATATTTCCTCTCAGAAATCAAGTATTTGGGTTACATTCTCAGTGCAGATGGCATAAAGCCTGTTAGAGATAAGTTGACATGTATCCAGGATGCTCCCAGGCCTCAGGATGTAGGGGAGTTGAGGTCATTCCTAGGCATGATAAATTATTATGGTAAGTTTGTGCCAAACTTAGCTAGTCACATGCATCCTCTGTATTCCCTCCTGGGTAAGGGTGTTGATTTTATCTGGTCAAAAGATTGTGAGGAAGCGTTTTTGTTTGCTAAACGAGAGTTGTCAAGCGACAAAATTTTGGTGCATTATGATCCAAAAAAAGAAGTTGTGTTGTCAGTTGACGCAAGTCCATATGGTTTGGGTGCCGTCATTAGTCATAAAATGGAAGATGGTTCAGAGAAACCAATTGCTTTTGCATCTAGGTCACTGTCCCAGGCCGAGTCGAACTATGCCCAAATAGAAAAAGAAGGTCTGGCCATTGTGTTTGGTTTAAAGAGATTTCATCTGTATTTGTATGGCAGGCCTTTTGTACTGATCACTGATCATGAGCCGTTGACCCGGATATTTGGTCCCAAGTATGGCATACCACCACTGGCGGCGGCACGGCTAACGCGTTGGTCACTTCTATTGGCAGATTACAGTTATGATATACATTACAGGAAATCTAAAGATAATGCGCCAGCAGATTTAATGAGTAGACTACCGGTTGGCTCATGCAAGGAACATGATGTTGATGAAGTTTATATGTTCCATTCGACAGTTGACAGTTTACCAGTGACGGCTGCTGAGATAGCCAAATGTACAAAAACTGATAAAGTGTTGTCCAGGGCCTATGAGTTCACTTTGCATGGATGGCCAAAACATTGTGACGATGTTGCATTACAGGCATTCTGGAGAAATCGTTTCGACCTGTCTCTTGAGGATGGATGCCTTTTGTGGGGCAGACGAGTGGTAGTGCCTTCACCGTTGCAGGGTCAGCTTCTGGATGAACTACATTCATGTCACCCTGGCATGGTGAAAATGAAGGCCTTGGCACGTTCATTCATATGGTGGCCATCTATGGATGCAGACATTGAGGACATGTCTCGTGCCTGTGGCACGTGTGCCGAATTTCAGCCGATGCCTGTGGCAGCGCCCTTAGTGTTTTGGCCCTGGGCTACAGAGCCATGGGAGCGCATTCATGTAGATTTTTTAGAGATTGATAGTCAACAATACCTTCTACTAGTGGACATTTACTTAAAGTGGCTGGAGGTTTTTCACATGACTCATACTACATCCTCAGCCACGATTGAAAAATTGGAGGAGGTCATCTCACGCTTCGGACTTCCCAGGATATTAGTAAGTGACAATGGTCCCCAGTTCATTTCTGAAGAGTTTAGATCATTTCTTTGGGGGAAGAAGATCAAACATATACTGAGTCCTCCATATCATCCTCCTACCAATGGTTTGGCTGAACGTCATGTTCAGACATTTAAGCGGATGTTCAAGAAATCTTCCCGATCTAAACCAGTTGGTTCCCGCATATCGGATGTTCTAGGTAAATATAGAAATCTGCCGCACTCAACAACCGGCAGGACTCCCGCTGAGCTGGTGCTGCGCGAGGCACCGCGAACCCTTCTATCGCTGGTGAAACCTAGCTTACAACGACATGCCGAAGAGTCTCAACTGCGATCCAAGGAGCTTCATGATGGACCAAGATCAGCATACAGGCAATTCGATGTTGGCCAGCCAGTTCACGTTAGGAATTTCAGGGGAGGACGGGATAAGTGGATCAATGGAGTTATTTTAGAGATCGAGGGACCGCTAACCTATGTGGTTCGTGTAGTGGCCAAGCTTGGCCAAAGCCGCAGAAGAGTCCATGCTGACCACATAGTACCAAACAATACCCGACCAACAGTCACTCAGGGCACTTCGCCTCAAGTGATAAGTGACCAAGTCAGAAGAAGGCCTCATTCTCACCCAAGAGACGTAACAAAGGAAAAGCCAGTTCAACCACAGCCTCCCTACCCTCATGTTCCTAATACTGTTACACCGGAGACTCCTGCACCGGTCTTGCCTGTTCCAGTGACCACTCAACCACCTGCACATATACTGATACTGTACCAATCGTGACTACTACCTGTGTGCCAACACCGGGATCTACACCTAAAAGGATATCAAAACCTGTCAGTGGCCCTAAGGACAGCCAGTGGCCATCTGACCGATATGATACCGTCACGCCTATGCCAGTGGTAATGCCTAGACAGACCAGTAGTGGTCAAGCAGTTAAGGAACGGAAGGTATTAGATATGTGATGTTTGTAGACCTTTGATCTGTGGTATTGGTTATGTTATTCAAGAGTTATGTGTGTGTATACTTTATGTACTGATGTACTTTGATATTATAAGGGAGGAATGTTGTGTATTTCGGAATCGCGCATCATGAACGTGGCCGTTGCACGATGGCAATAAAGCACTTCCGTCCGGGATTAACCTCATGGCTGTTGTGACTTGTGATTCTTCTCCATAAACACCATATGGAACCAAAACACACAAAGGAGAGAGCAGCTCTTGTTCCTTTCCAGCAAAAGATGAAATAACCAAGTAATAACCAAGGAGGTATGTTAACTAAAATATATGTCAATGTATATCTAAGGAACATGTTTATGTAACTTTTACATAAGTTGATGCATTTATATATGTAGTTCAGAGAGTTTATTGAGATATTACAGTGATTTTAGCTAGTGTAGTTTGTCACTATGAGTTTACTGTCATTTTGACTGAGTTCGGTAGTCTGTCACTATGAATTAACTGTCACTCTGTATGAGTAATGTACTTTGCCACTTTGACTATGAGTTAACTGTCATTCTATATGAGTAATGTACTTGATCACTATCACTATGGGTTTACTGTCACTCTAAATGAGTATTTTACATTGTCTGATTTAGAAGTATTATAGTTTGTTAAAGTTTCCTATAAATGTAAATGACAGCTTCTGTTAACCCTTTCTAAGGAATGTAATATGGTCTGATTTATAGTTTTCACAGAGAGTACTGGAGAATAATGGAAATAGAGAAGACGGTGAACTTTCCCAACAAACTTTCTTTAGTCTCTTCTGTCAAGACCCTTGCCCAGGGCGGGCACCTTATGTTCACCTATTGGTCTTCAGCGGCAATAGCCAGCCCAAATCTCGTGCCAGCAGCTATAATCTGCTTGGTGGAACAGCTTATATCATTGAATAATTTCTGCACTGCCAGTACTGCCGACCGCCGGCCCCTCCCTGTGCCGCCAAAACCAAGTCACCTGCAAGCATTGGCCGGCCTGTTGGTGGTTGCCGACCGCCAGCCAGGGCCAAAAGCCCATTTTGAAGCTCTTCCATCAAGCATAGTGTGGCAGGCTGGCCGACTGGCCGGCAGGGTGTTATAATCGCAAACTTGTAAAATGCCTCCTGCACTTGCATGCCCCCTATCAGATGAACGGGGGACTCGCCACCAGACGTCAACGGCAAACCGGCTGTGAGTGTATAGCTGCCCTGGTCCGGCTGGGCGCAGTGCTTGGTGGAGCCGCCAGTGTGTGTGCGCCTGTTGGTCGTCGGTTGGTGGTTTTGGTGGAAGAACTCGGAGAATTTAGAGGATAAGGGGTGGCGAGGCAGCTGGCCCCGGAGGCAAATGTCAGCTGAAGGGCAAAAACCTGTCTGCGGAGAGCATTTTTGGTGGAATAGCCGCTTTAATGGAGTGGCTTAGGTAAACCACTGTGCAAATTGAGGTATAAGCATGGCGTTTGGCATGAATGTCCCTTATAGATCACTTTTTCAGAAAAAAGTGCTAGGCACAAACAAAATTTAATATATCAGCCATTTTTGAAGATGGTCACCAAATGGGTCTCATCTACATGGTTTTGCCTCCAAACCATAGTATAAATTGTAATATAAACAGGAAATTTGGCAGGAATGTTTCAGAGAAGAGTGCTACCAACTAAAAAAATCAATATGGTGGCCATTTCTTCAGTCCTCCGTCAAAATAACGAAAATCCCGAGATACCATGGTTAAGTCGGTACTGGTATTGAAAGGTTCTGCAAAAGGCAGGTTTATGATGTCTCAAAACCAGTTCCTCACAGGCATTTCGGGACCCCATTTGCCATGTATATCGGGTTGAAGGTGTACACCAAGACCAAAAAAAGGAAGTTGACTGACAAGCTTTATGAGGATGGACTAAGCATATCATATAACAGGGTGTTAAAGATATTCTGCAAGCTTGGTGAAACTGTCATAAAATAGTTAGATATTGTTGGCCCAGCAGTGCTGCAAAAGGAGCTGTTCACTATTGCTTCTGTAGACAATATTGACCATAATCCAATGGCCACTAAAGCTAGTACATCATTCATGGTACAGGTATTTCCATGTTCCAGCACCCAAGTAAGGAAAACCGACTTAGCTATTGTTCATTAGGGGTAGCTGAGTCAAACGATGGCACCCGAGTGGCAGTGCCTACAGCTGGTCGAATGCATTCGTTGGAATAAGTTTTTTTACTTAATAGCAGTTTTTAGCTATTTCTAGTCCTAATGATTATTTAAAAGCATGTTGGAACCTAGCCAGTGTAACCAACACTGTCCACAACAGGTTGCAACCTATTTCATGAAAACTATGAAGGTAAATTGTCCATATGCCTTTCATCGAGCAAATTTATAAACGCCAGAGACAAATGATAGGCATTTCAGTTAAACATACACTTAGCAGAGAACGTTACAAAGTGTTAAAGTCAGTGGCCGCACCACTGTCGTGAGGTGTAAAATCGACCGTCTGCTAAGTTGCCCTGTGCGCTTCAAGTGCTCGACTACGGTAATCATTTGACCTCAATATCGCGATATTCAATGAGAGTACCGCGCGTTGCTAGGCGACCCGCAAGTTCGCTTGTACACAGCGAGAGCAACCTCCCAGTTGCGAGGATCTTTCTGCAACAGGAGGTTGACATTATCGCAATAATTCTCGCCCACACTCTCGTGTGATCGCATAGTTCTCGCCCTCATCGTAATGAGTGAAAAACACCTCACTGGTACCCCGGTTATTCGCTAGGGGGCACGACGAAGTGAGTAGAAATTACAGCGGAGACCTAGCCTACTACACTGTGTGAACCCAGGTCAATTGCTCCAGTGTGGTGAAACCTGCTGGTCAGCGCACTGAAGCGTTGTCTTCGACTCACTGTTTACGCAGCAACGCTGTGATGACTCGTCCATGGAAACAATTCGCACGTAAGTCCACCGCAGGCAAGGCTGCGCGTAAATTCGCCCGCAAGAACACCCCGACCGACGAAAATGTGAGGATCATTTATCGTTTCAGGCCGGGTGTTCTCGCTCGCCGTGAGATCCGCCGTTACCAAAAGTCTACCGAGCTTCTGATCCGCAAGCTCCCCTTCCAGCGTCTCGTGCGCGAGATCGCTCAATATTTGAAGACGGACCTGCGCTTCCAATGTTCAGCTATCCTAGCCCTTCAGGAGGCTAGTGAGGCCTACGTGGTGGGTCTCTTCGAGGATACCAACCTGTGCGCCATCCATTGCAAGCGTACCACCATCGTGCCCAAGGATATCCAGCTGGCCTGCCGCATCCGCGGAGTATAGCGTGCCTCATCATGCCTGTGCTCTCAAAACCAATAGGCATTCTTCTGGACCCCTCACACGACCACCACCACACACGCATACACACTAAGCTGTGAGGCACGTGCACGGTTTTTCTACAATAGGCTGCTTGCAGGCTTCAAGTTTCACTTTCATGTTGTGAACTAATAGATAAGTGTATGCCTACTTTCTATTCATAATACAGAGGGCCATGTGCTGGGGCAAGGCCTGATATGGAGAACATGATCAGAAATATCAACTGATTTTACAATAGGACCCTGGCTTCTGAGGTGAGATTACAGATTAAATTACAGTTCTTGTCTGGAATGTTTTCCGTTCTTAGCGGTGGACGCCAGCTTACGACACGGATTCTGATTCAGCCACGACTGGACCTCGAATGGAATTCTTATCCTAGCCCTTACGTCTGGGTTCGACATTTTAGATATTGTCTACGATTGAATTTCAATGGGGAAGTGTTCCGATTGGAATAGAGGTATTCCAATTAGAATTTCTGGTGGACTGTGCATTACGATAGCATTTCCGATTCATTCCCGACAAAAAGCCAATCGTAGTATAAATTGTATATGCAAATGAAGGAACATCAAAAGTTTGGTGCATGTTTTGGGGAGTTCCCGATCAGAATTCCATCGGTAATCGAGAATTATTTGGAAAATTTCTTGTCGGGGTTCAATCGTGGTCTGTTAGTAACCTTATCGGGGTTGGCGGGGGCCGCCTCTAAGGGGTTGCCCTCTGTTCCTATCAAATGACCCCTTACGTAGGGTGTCCCCTTGACCAGGGAGGTGTTTGATAGTCAGGGGGTTGCATAGACCTGTTGGGTTGAAACGATCACTTTTAGTTTAAAACCTACTTCGATATAGCTGTGCCATACATGCGCAGGTCTGATAATTAGACTATGCAACGGAAACGGTCACTACTAACGATCGTCACTACTATAAAACACGTACCAGGGTTTTGAGTCTGTCGATGGTTAGGCTATGTAGTATATAATACCTTTATGCAGGTGATACTATGGGATAGAGACACTGTTATAACCACACATACATTCCCCCCCCCCCCCCCCCAGATGCCTAATGCCTACAGGAGCCTAAGCAGGCCGATGTCTGATTGTCTAGACACCAGTCTACCCGCTTCACATACATACCATAAACAAACAATCAAGATGATCTTGGGGTGTTTTTCAGTTGTAATCATTCCACTTTTTGGGCTGTGAGCCAGAGGTCTCATTCTATAATCGTTATGTGGCAGAACTGTGTGATTTGACCATTACCGCTCGCAAATTCACTTATATAGTGCAAGAAACACCCAAGGAGGGAGGATATCTCCAGAACGAGAGATGGAAAACTGAAAAACCCCTGGAGTGTTGTCCCCACACTGTTCCATCAGATTTGATAAGGTATCCCTCTAAAGTGACTCCTTAACCATGGTTAAAAACATTTCATACTGAAATAAATGTCCTTTTATGCGGGATGCTGCCTTATACAGAGTGATTCCTTAATCGGGGTTGAAATAAACTCTCAATCAAGGGAAAACTTCCACACCAAGCACATTTTCCATTTACGCGGGATCCCTTAAGCAGGGTGTCCCAGCAACAGGATTTTACTGTACATACATGTACTTAAATAGCTGTCTTAACATTCAGTAAATTCTTAAGAGCCACATTCTAAACAGATTTGATTATACTTAAATAGATTTGATATAATAATGCTTTAAAGTCTTGACATGCACATGCACTAAATATCTTTTATGTCCAGTTCCAACAGCACATATTGAATAACTTATACTTCCAGTTCCAGCATGATGCCCTGGCTTTTGACTTCCCCAAACAAAATATCAGATGTTACAGTGCAAGGCATCTCATCTTTGCAACAGAGTCACAAGAGCTTAGTTGTGGTACATGGCTGGATCCTTCAAAATTGTTAGGATTCATTCTACCAGCTCTCTCCCCCCCCCCCCCCATGCCTTCGCCAAACGGTAGAACAGCAACATGGAACAACTTCAGCTTGTATATGTATACCCTGTATGTACATCTTTCTGTTCAGACGTAAGAAGTGTGACTATGTAAAGGAGTGTTACCTATCAACTACAATTTAAATCTAAATATCATGTTTATCAATACGTTTATTATATTCAAGTGACAGAAGCGACAGACGAAGAAGCCAACACGGTCCATGTTAAAGTAGTTTCAATGCTAATTTGTGGATGTAATCACTGTGAATAAAGTCATTGTTGATATTGTGGATGTAGTCACTGTGAATAAAAACATTGTTGAAATTATGTCATATAATAAAAATATTAATGTTGTGGATATCATCACTGTATTTTTTATTGTTCATATTGGGTATCATGAAATGATCAAATAAATATTCTTCTATAATTACTTTGTGTCTTGCAAATTGATAGATTAAAATGTAATGATTGGTGTGCTGTTTAAATTTATTCTATTCTCCCAATATTGATCATTGAAATATAGGTGGGCCATATAGTGACCACTTCTGCTCTTTCTCCTGCCGGCGCCACAGGTGCGTCCGCGGCAAATCGGTAGCGACTGAGGCTTTCACATCTCTGGAGAGGGTGGACTCTATATGTCCTGCAATTCCGGTCAAACATCACCCCAATCGGTTCACTATGTTTGATTTTCCTACGTCTGAGCATAGTCTATGTATGGTTTAGATTGGCTTTTATAAATGGTTGGGTAAGTAGGACGGCCTGTTTTAACCCTATCAGTTCGAGTAATGCCTTGAGGCGCTCCCAGGCAGGGGACGATGAATGCCTTGAGGCACTCCCATGCAGGGGACGAAGAATGCCTGCAGGCATTTTTTGGGGGCCATTACTAAAAACGGTATTCTATGTGACAAAATTCATAGCATTTGTGTTTACATCACATTCATATTTCATCAATACCATTTTACGATGTAATCTCAATCATAGCTTACTCTTTTTTTCTTTTCTTTTTTTTACCAATCATCAGTTCAAATTCAATAACATTCCGTTTAACAGGTGGAAAGGATGCATTTTATGAATGCTTCAAGTACATTTCGATGTCCGTACATAGTTCTAAAGAAAAGTTCAACCATAGTGTATTGTAGTAGTATTCAAACATTCAATAAAAAGTCATATGATGTGCTGCCTTAATCCTAAGTATTGTAGACAATTTACCCTTTGTTGGGACACTAACTGTATCCTTCCAATTAGTAAACATGAAAAGCGAGACATATAATGGTAACAAAACACAAGAGGACGAGACCGGACAAGATATAGTTTAGCCTGTGGGACAGAATACCAGAGCCTGGAAAACCCAGCAATATGTTAGTTCTTGTCCAGTCACCATTTATATCTGCAACCTCCTTCAACCATCGAATAGATTGAGACTAAAAGTCCCTGACTCTGGAACAGTCAAGAAAGAAGTGTTCTAAAGTGTCTTTTTCTTGACAGAAAGAACATACAGTAAAACCCCTCTTCCGGGACACCCCGCTTAAGGGGCACCTCGCTTAAGGGGACAATTTGCTCGGAACAGAAATTTTTCCCACTATTAAGAGTTTATTTTAACCCCGCTTAAAGGGACACCCCGCTTAAGGGGACACCCCGCTTTAGGGGACAATTTTTCGGTACAGAAATGCTTAAAAACCCCGCTTAAGGGGACAGTTTGGAAGGAAATCATATCAAAAACACTGAAAATCCAAGTTTATGGTGCCCCTTTGTATGGGACAGACAGAACAATATGAAGGTGGATATACCTTCCTTGTGAAATTCGCTCCTTTTTATACCCCCGGTCAATGCCCCCATACCACCCCCACCCCCCCGCCCCCCCCACCCCAGTAACTTCTGAGAGAAATCAGCAGCCCTAAAAGGACTCATCGTGAGCCGCCCAGAGCCGCGACGGCTCACTGAATACCGCACCTTCAAAGCCCCCAGCCCTCCCTGTGTCGCCCACATCTAACCTGTAAGCGGGCCTCTTACCTGGCACCTTCAGCAGGCGTGAAAATCACTGGTACTAATATCCACTCACTGTGGCCCGCCCAGAGTCGCTAGAGTTGTGATTATTACCATGAAAAAACACACTCCGGCCGCCCGGGCCCGCTCGGGAATGCTCAGTCTATATATTAACCTCTATTATCTATTTTTTATTTTTTTGTATATTTATATTCATTTATATTATATAATTTATATTTATTTACTTAATTATGTGTTATTGATAAACATTTTAAACTAATAACCATCGTTTCCTTCATTTATGTAGACCTGTATTCTCTATCGTATAACCATTGACAGACTGAAAACCCCGCTTAAGGGGTCACCCCGCTTAAGGGGACACTTGGCCCGGAACGGAGGGTGTCCCCTTAAGAGGGGTTTTGCTGTATATCTGAAGGGACGATCTTTCTTTTGTATAGATATGAATTCGTAGGTATCAATCTGTTTATAATTCTATATTGGAATGATTGTAATTTCGTTTCCCTAGTCGTTTTATAAATGTGGGTAAAGATATTGGTCCATAAATGTCCATCTGTTAGAGGTAGCCCATACTCTGTACACCAGTATTTTTGACTTGCAGGAGGTTTGGTTCTAAAAGAATTATGAACATAGTAGATCTTTCTGTTATTACTATTTCTGATATTGATAGCCACACAAACCGAATCGTTGATAAATAACGGATTCACCTCAGTCTTCACCTTTTGAAAGGGTAACCTTGACAACCACAGGATACTTCTCCGTAAATGTAAAAGGTGTAGAAACGTGCATGGGACTTTATATTTTTGCCTAATTTCTATCTCAGACATGAGTCTACCATTACTTATAATATCATGTAGGGATGCGATACCAGCTGATCTCCATGAGTTGGCCATATTCCCTGGTTTGTAAATTTTAATGAACTTATTGTGCCACAAATATTCATACTGTCGATCTTCTTCCTGAATAGGAAATCTAACGTATATCTTATTCCAGATCTGGACTAAATATCTATAAAACATAGAGTCACAGTGTTGCAGTTGAATGAGTCTTTTAGCTCTAAAAAAGTCAGTAATAGTCTTGAAGACAGGTTCTTCTTCTGATTGAAGAAATTCTGGTAGTATGTAATCCTAACATGAGCATGACTCATTACAAAAACGAATAATCCATTTAATTCTTGATACCTCATACATTGTTTCCAGATTCAACATATTAAGACCTCCTTCCTTGACACATTGACAGACCGTTGCATAAGCTAATTTGTTAACTTTGCTATTCCAGAGAAATTGACATACAATCTTTTTAAATTCTGAAAACACATAAGGCGGAGTGTATATCAAAGACATTGGATACAACAATATAGGTATTACTGTGGCATTGATAACGGTGACTTTTCCTTTCAGTGACAATTTTGTTGTTGCCCATGCTGAACAAAGACGTTGACATTTGTCAATTTTATCTTCAAAATTCATTTGAATATATTCGTCTTCCTTCCAAGCATTTTTGAACTTTATACCTAGAATATTCACCATCTGTCTTTCCACTATCGGACAGTTGGGTGGAAGGGGATCAGATTTTACATTTTTTCAAAATGATTTTAAAACACTCTGCATATCATTATTCAGTATGAGTGTTCTATATGTAACTAAGACAAAACAAATCACATGCACCTGTTGAATAACTTCCGGTACCATTGTCATAAGAGTATCGTCCCTTGCGGGTATATTGCTATATATCTGTTGGACTTGTCCATTTTTGACAGAACAATATATATCAATGGTTCCTCACAAATATCACGCGGATAGGTCTATTTTTATTCTTATCATTTAGGGATAGGCCTACCTGGGATATTATAATGAGGTGAGGTGTAGAAGCAAACTGGTGCAAAACCGGTCGCATGGTCACGTGACAAGTTAATATATCATAAATCCTCATAATATATAAGTTAAAGGTATCACCAAAGTAATCTAAAAATAGGAAAGGATTGAATGAAGGCACCCGGCAGCAAAATTAAGATCAATTTGCTTTTTTTCATATGAATGGTTTTATTGATTCTAAATTGCTTTTACACTCGTCAATCTTGTGACATTGCAGTAGTGTAACCATTAAGCCAACCGTCAACCCGGGAGCTTATTTTTAAGTGAAAATGCTGCAATAGCAACATATCAGGCAACTGTAGTCCGTTAATTAAGTCAGTAGTTTTGTTATGGTAGAGTTTATAGTGAATTCATTTTGTGCGGGCCATGTATTAAAGATATCAAGTGACCCTTGGAGTTGATTTTGGAGGAGCTCCGCGCTATTTCTATGAACATATATAATACGGTATCATCTGCATAAATACACATTATGACTGGTATTTTTTTAAATTTTTTTTTAGACTTTTATTTATCCTGGAGTGAATACCGTAGGGAGTAGAATCTCCCTATTTTCCCGGTGCTCCAGCGTTAATAGTTCCTTGCCTCTTATACCCACAGAGTGGGTTTATAAATTAGGCGGGCTATATGCTCATACTGAAAACTAAGTGCAGTACAGGATATTTGTTGGGTCCAAGAACATTTAACAAGAGTATAGGGTAACCACCCTTTGTTAATCCTAGAAATTACTCAGGCAGATTACAAAATGCTACTACTTGTTCGGAAAACATTAGTTAGCATATGATGAAGTTTACTTAATACAAGTCATTTTGTGTTGACACTACAAGCAGTATATTGCTGGTTGTATATGATAGGAGTTGGGGGAAAAGAACCACATTCCCGGGGAAAAAACAGCCTTTCTCAGACCTCTTCAGATGTTACATGTTATCAATACCGGTTTAGTCGAGTTCTCAGCTTGTTTTTTAACAGTTTGGTCATGTCTTCCTGATTGTTTATCAATCTTACCTCTGACATAAGTCGGTTCCAAAGGTCAGCAGATTTGTACTCTACGGAGTGTTGGTATTTTGTGCAATTGATTTGTCTGGGGACTGACAGGACAGGGCCTGTAAATAATCTAGTTTCTCTCGTTTGTTTTTCTAAATACCGGTCATCCCTTGCCCTTAAGAAACCCAGTTTCAGTAGTTGGTGTTCGCGTCTGTCGGATAGATAGTTAATGTTAAAATGCTTATGCAAGATGTTTGTAGGCATTGTGTAGTTTGACTTATAGTAGATTCGGAGGGCCCGATTTTGGCATCTTTGGAGTTTAGTGGTAAGTGTAGAGTGTGTACCATGGATTAGTGCTCCTCCATATTCGAGGAAAGGGAGCACCTTAGTTTTGTAGATCACGGCAGCTTGTTGTTTAGATAGGTATTTTCGAATATACGAGAGTAGATACATTTTGTGGTTTGCCTTACTGATCATAGAGTTGATGTGCTTTGTGTATGTTAAGGTCGGATCTAAGGATACTCCTAGGTAACTGAAGGCAGAAACTAGTTCGAGAGCTTGATTGTTAACAGTTAGGCATGGGTTTCTTATTTTAGATAGGCTATTTTTCGTTCCAAACAACATGATTTTAGTTTTTTTTGCATTCAGGGTTAGTCGATTTCTGTTACACCAGCATACTAGGTTGGTCAGATCTTGCTGCATTTGTAGTTCCATGGTGTCCATGGAGGCGTCAGAAAGGTAAAGGACAGCATCGTCAGCATAGAGTTTTAGTTGACTGTTGGGAATTGCTTTTTCCAGGCTATTTATGTAGATTAGAAAAAGGAGGGTCCCCATAATGGATCCCTGGGGCACGCCTGTCGTTATGGTTAGTGATTGTGATGATTTGTTGTTGATTTTAGTTATTTGGCTGCGATCGGTCAGATAGTTTTTGATCCAATTGTGTGTGTTTAGGTTAACTCCCAGGTGTGTTAGTTTTTGAAGCAGGATTTTGTGATTAACGGTATCGAAAGCTTTACACATGTCGATGAAGACGGCTAGGGTAGGTAGTTTGTTGTTGATGTTTTTTAGGATGTTATCGGTGAAGTCTGAGGCTGTAAGTATGGTTGAGTGGTTTTTTCTGAAGCCTCCTTGGTTATTTGACAATAGGTTATTATGTTCTAGGTGAGTGATTAGGCGTGAATGGATTATCTTTTCGAGAATTTTCCCTGGTAAGGGGAGTAAGGATATGGGTCGGAGGCTACCAACTGACTTATCAAAGTTAGGTTTCGGTATGGGGATAACTATTGCCTTTTTCCAGTCCGTAGGAAAGGTTTCTGTCGACAGGGTGAGGTTGAAGATGTATGTCAGTTCGTTTGAGAGGTAGAGGAAGCAATGTTTTAGTATTTTTGCAGTTAAACCTTCGATAGCTGATGACTTTATGACGTCAATATCTTTTAATATGTCTACTACTTCCTCATTAGTAATGATTATCTGGTTCATTTCTTGTGGTATGACATATTCCTCATCTCGCCATTCGTCAGTGAAATCGCTAGCCAACTTCATCCCTATACCAGTGAAAAAGGTGTTGACATGATCTGCCACATCAAGCTCGTCTAATTCTACACCCGTATCTTGATTGACTAGGTTGATTATGCTAAGGTTACTATTTTGGGGTAGGAGTTGACTGATTTTCTTCCAGAATTTGTTGACGTCGTCGTTTTGGGGTTGTTGTATGAAATTCCTTTTGGCTCTTAGAATAAGGTTCTTAGTTTGGTGTCGTAATTGCTTGGCCTGTCGCCAGTCTTCCTCTAGCCTAGTTTTTTGTGCACGTTTTCATGCTCTATTTTTCTCACTGATTGCAGCAATCACCTCTTCATTCAACCATGGTTCCTCACGATGGCGTATTTGATGATTTTTTTTTGGACACAAACGATCAAGTATTTTTTCAATTTGATCTTTCATGAATGACCAAGCGTCATTGGGGTTATCAATGTTATAGATTTTTGCCCAGTCAACTTGGGATAATTTCTCGGTTATTACCTCTCCGGTGTAATTTTTATACGATCTGCCAAAGAATTGCTTCGTGTGAAATATATCTTTATCCTTTTTTTTTGTAACAAAAATAGCGGAGTGGTCACTTAGGCTCGAGTCTAGTAGCCCGGATGATTTTACATGTCCTATGTCGGTGAAAATTAAATCAATCATGTTATTAAAGCGTGTTGGGTCTAACATTAGTTGTTTCAAGCCAAGTTCTGCCTCGATAGTTTTGAGTTTTTTGGTTTCATCGCATTGTGTGTCTATGTAGTTGATGTTAAAGTCACCTAGGATGGTCAGCTCTGCCTTGTATCTGGTTTTTAGTACTCTCGCTTGTTTGACTAAGTTATCTACAAATGTATCAATGCTGCCATGGTTTGGTCGATATACCACACAGATCAGGTGATTGGCTTGCTCATCCATTTTTATGTGGGTCCATAGCAACTCACTGTCCTGCGTACTACAGTTTAACTCGGTTAGGACCTCAACCTCTAAGTGACTTTCGACGAACATACCTACACCACCTCCAATTTTTATCTTACCGTCAGGGTTTAACCAACTTCTGTCATTGCGGTACAATCGGTAACCTTCTATAGTAAATAGATCAGAGTCGTTATTCTGAGTAAGCCACGTTTCAGAAAGAGTAAATATCTGAGCACCTGATTTTTTGACATTTAAACTCACTAAGTCGTGCTTGTTCTTTAGGCTCTGTAGATTGGCATGAGCCAGGTGTAGTCCCTTTCCCAAGGTTCCTTGTTTACCATCCATACTGCAGTTAGGGTATCATCTACTTTAGGGTGGGCCATATTTACAGTACAAATTTGTGCAGCGGACAGTAGCCCGCGTATTAGTATCCCACTTTTATCCCCTATGGTGCTTGCGTGTCACTGGTGTGTCGCTCGACAATCTTCCGCTGAATTCGTACTAGTAAAGTAAAGAGTAACTAACAGTTACTTATGTTCCTAGGAAGTTTACGCGTAGTAATATCCGAGAGTATGCGAGGGTATTGCGTAGAGTCAACTCCGAGAAGCATACAACCAATTTTACCTGAACCCAATCTATATTGTATTTATTATCCACCGTTTCCGGCGTGCAGATATTAGTTCATTTAGGTATGCACTATTTTGTCATGCGCACTATTTTTCCGTATACACCAGCTTTTGCAACCCTGAGCATACAACATATCAGTATGCTCCGGGCAGGGAGATGCACTCTGCCCATGTGTTTTCTATAGATCCTATATATATTAGGTGGATGATAAAGACGGGTATTTACATTTTTTACAGATTGTATCATACCCCGCATGCACGGTTATTAAATATTAGAAAGTAGTGACATTAGCAACACTTCATGTTAGCAACACTTCATGTTGACGACATAAATAAATTCAATATTAACCCTATGGCGTTTTTTATTGGGGGTAGGATAACATCATTTGTACATCCACCAGAAATAGAGATGGCACAAGGTTGGATCCTTGTGTGACACTGCAGACCACCCCAATCTCGTCAGATAGACAGTGGATTCTAGATCCTGCATAGTTTTCAAAGATTTCTAGATTTTTGTCACGAATTCCATGATTTTCAAGTTTTTTTTAGGGATAATGGAGTGGTCTACGCTGTCGAAGGCCTTGCATAGGTCTATATAGAGCAACAGTAATATTCCCCACACGTGGTAAAATTGACTAGGGTATCCATAAGTGACATACCCAGTTTGTATACAAACGCATGTTTATGCAAGCTTTATACCAGAAATAGGTTTCCGTAGTGTTCATCATTGTTATCACGTCTGATCATCTACGTGTAGTTAGTATCAATTTGTAGTGTCCTTTAAGTAGCTCCGTATCCGCACTCACTCTAGTGGAGTTGCATCTAATCTTATTTCTAATAACACGGTTTTGTCTTAACCAATAATGATATCCAGAAAATAATACAAACAAAATAATTCTCGGAATATTAGATGGATAGTCTGGACTTCTGAGGTCGTTATCCATACATGATCTCACATTTGGCAAAACAAAAAGATGACCTTAAATTATCTATGTGAGATTGCTTACAATGGTAATCATTAATCTCCAATTAATTGGAGATATCTCTGGTCTCAGTTGAAATGATCTCGATTTTAATCTCTGAATTATAGGTAATCCTTTGGTTTGAAATACATTTCCAATTTCAATTATATGTAGGACCTACCATATTCCTTTATAATAGTGTGAAGCCAAAGGTAAAGGTACTTGTGATATCCTCTATACAGTAATTGTATTTCATTGATTTCCCATACTAAGCTCGATTAAAGAGGGTCAATATTGAACCCAATGTATGCCTAGTGCGCTTCCATCTGTACCCTTTACTGAATTATATATATATATATATATATATATATATATATATATATATATATATATATATATATATATATATATATATATATATATATAAAAATATGTGTATGTATTATGGCACAGCACATGTATATAGCTGCCATAGGTGTTCTTCTTGATATTGTATCGAGACCACGATTAATTTTTTAAAGCAGCTAAACACGATGGATTTTTATTGGTCATCGATTAGCATGACTTAATTTTCTTTGTTTTGTGAAATAAGACTGTATGGTCGTGAAGAGTGAGTCAGTGGAAAGTTGTGACTGGCCGGCTTTTGACTTGGTCAACAAGCCCCAACCTGTTGACGCAACAAAACTCAGTTCGCCTCCCCACCTGAACTCACTTAGGTCAGACTAGCCTACCCTTTGTCAATACATACTCAATCGTCGTGTCGTTAGGTATCCCCGCCACGTATCACATATAGCTAGCTGAATCGAATAGAATTAAGTAAATATGAGACTGAGAAAAGTGTATTGGTGCAGTCCCCGGTCAAAACAACAGTAGGGGATACTCAGGTACTGCAAGTCCTCTGTCAGGGTGACAGTAAGAATGCAATAGTTATTAATAGTCACATATAAGTGCATTGGCTCACATACTCAGGTTACTAACAGGGAATGATTTCATATCCCTTCTTTACCACCCCTCCCGCTTCCACATCTCCCTCTGAAATCAGCCGCGAGTTGACTCAAGCTAATTGTGGTCATCGCCCGAACGCGACCAACCTTAACAGACCTTATCGACATGATCGATCCCCGGTGCACAGCGGGGGGCAGGATTGTTGTAGCAGCGTGGGACGGAACCCGGCAAACATAGTCACGGAAATGTACTACTTACACCATGGAGGAAGATGTATACTCTACTATGTCACCAGCCAGTGCGCTAGCAATCAGCTGATGAATGACTGATCCACCAGCACCACCCCATCTAGGTGTGCCAGTTTGGAACCTGCGATATTGGAGGCGTATTGGGATGAATGTCTACGAATCTAACTCGGAGTACAACGTCGAAGTTATGCTCTCTACCCTTTATCCTTAATCGGAACAGGTATTCAGGTAAGCATAATCCTAGGTTCTAGAGAGCTGTCGCGTCCGGTCATTGTTCCCTGGGTATTTCTCCACGAGAAGGGCGACTGGACAGGATTCCAGACAGTAACAGGGAAGGTAGCTATTTGGGTTAATTGATGGATATTTTATTCTTGTTGTGTATGAGGTGTGGTATAGGGCAGACAAGCGTGTGTATGCAATGGGTGAGCAGGTAATGTGTGAGAGAGGCACCAGGGGCGATATTGATAGAATCTGCCGAGTTTACTAACACACTTATACTTATATATCCGCCGCCGTGGACCGCCAATAGGAAATGGCTTAAGACGGTTATCACAATTCTTCAATATTCAATCTCTGTTCATTCAAAATACAGGTGTTGGAGAAGGCACGCGAAACCTTTGCACAACTGTGAAACGTTGTCATATAAAGCTATCCTTTTAATATATGAAACCCGATAATGTATCTTATGTCCCAAGGGCATCTATGGAAATGCAAAAAGTCTTTTCCAGATCCTGATGATATAAACTCTCCAACCCATACGTATGCATCAACTTTCCAAATCTCCATAAAACCTGACTGTGATATCCTGTTCTATTAAATTCATAACTCAGAAATGCGTCCTAAGCGAAAGTTGGATAGTTTTGTTTATCTCGAGAAAAAGATTACTCCAGACTTCAACAAAATAATTCTAGAGCATAAATTGGATCGATTCCCCAAGGAAATCTAATAGAAAGGCTGGGGAATCGAGAATAAAGAATAAGATGGTCTCGCCTTCACCAAAGATGCAATCAACTGTAGGGGATTCGCTTCAAATATTGATTTTCAGGGACTTTACATTGATGAACATGGACTTTTACAAATTTCTCGTGAGGTCTTGTATAGATTTCCGCTTTATGGAATACCTCTGAGGTAGTAGAATAAAAGACGTTTAGCCTGTTAGTATTTGATAAGTTGCATTACAAAGGATGATATCAGTCTGTATGGCCTTGCGTACAGCAGTTGGTGGAGTGGCACATGTTAGTACAATTTCTAATGACACATCCGCAAAAAGAACTCGTCAATATACGGGCGTAAATAGTTAATTCGGTTTACATCCATGGAAATGAGTATTCGCTCTTAATTGAAGTACACCCTTTGCTAATTATTGAGATTTGGTAATGACGGACTGGCTGTTTTGAGTAGGGCAGGTATTTATTCATCACTCTAGTCACTGGTCAGTCGCATTGAGAGCTGCACTGAGCAATATGAAGTCTATAAGGTGATCTATGCTGCATGTGGTTTGTTAGTGAAAATATAAAGTCACGTAATTCAGAAAACCAGTGATAGTTAACTGAAATGAAAGTGAGTCACACACCACATTTATAAACTATGGATGGAGGTTAATCATATTGAGAATATATGTATTACTATACAGCTTTCATTCTAGATACTTTAGTCGATGTCATTGTCCTGATAATGCCCGTGATATATATGTACCGCTCCAAAGAGGTTCTATGGAGACGTAATATGTATATCAATCAATCTGTGCATATTTAACTTACCTATGTCGCTTATCATCATATAATAGGACAGAACGTGATTAAATTCTGGTCTATTTGAGATATCAGGAATCTAGATTTTCTGTGTCAATATCACCTTTTGTTTGAAAGCTGACGTGTGGACCATCATCACTTTAGACCATGGTGAACATTAATGTGCACGACAACATGTGTACATGTATTTGCCTCGATATAAGGCGCTTGGCCACGTGCCATTGTTGACGTTGTCAACATGTCCCCACAAGTTTAGGGCATGTATCCACCACCGCGTGCCACCTACTTTATTAACACCATTAACAATAGTCCCTGTGTGTACTGCGTCGTGCCCAATCCTACGCCTCCTACAAATGTGAAGTTGATCAAAAGACTGGATTGTTGCAATAGTTCGTTTATGTTTAAATCATATTTAAAAAAAGGGCATTTCCGAAACCAACAATATTATGACCCTACTTTAGTAATTGCTTCTTATGGCCTAGTCTTCATCCATTAATCAAATGGACAGTTATAAAGATATCGCACTTTTATATAAAGCTATAGTTTCAGGTTTTGATACAGGAAAGGGCGGAAGGTAGGCTTACATGTCACTAGAGGTTATGTACATTCAAAAATATAAAGCTCTGACTTATTACACTGACTTCGGGTACTTTCAAGCAGACTAATGGATAATTAACAATCTACAGCTTGATCGACATAGTAATATTGGAGAGGCACACATCTAGTTAACGGTTATCAACCGTCTCTATCAGTCTTGACAGATTGGCAACACTTGGTAAACAGTGAGTCGTTCACAAATAAAGAATATCCAGATATTTTGAAAATATATCAATATTTCTCCCTTTTGATTACTCAGTTAAGCCGAATATATATTCTCTCTCTGACAAAACGGTAATGAAATGATGAATCATTTATTTTCTTGCAGACACAGCAGAAAACACATCATGGCGACTGGTGGTACGACCGACAACCTCACCCAGAACATCAGGGATCAGTTCCTATGTTGTAAGATTTGTTTGGACGGGTTAAAGGCTCCTAAGACGTTGCCCTGCCTGCACACCTTCTGTGCCGACTGTATAGGTTACTACATCGAGCACAATCGCCTCGACTCGCGCAAGTTCGCCTGTCCCATCTGTCGCCGTCACATCTACATCCCCAAAAATGGTGTCACAGGGTTTCCGGATAGTTTCTTTGTGGCCAGCCTGTCTGATATCGTTGAGCAGACCACTTCAGACCACATGTGTGGTATTTGTAAGTTCAAGGCCAACAACGTGGCGGCAGTTATGTTGTGTGTGGAGTGCAAGACAGAATTGTGTGATGAGTGCAGCACGTCCCACAACTCTGCCAAGGTCACAGAAGGTCATACGCTACTACCACTCGAAAATGGCACCATGGCCAATCGTGAGAACTACTGCCGGGTGCATCGTGGCGAGACGATAAAATACTACTGTGAGACCTGCAACAGTCCTATCTGCCTGCCCTGCACCTTTCTGGACCACAAGGGTCACAACATTGAGGAGATCAAAGATGTGCGCAGTAACTTCAGTGCCGATATGGCTGAGTTGGTGCTGCAGGGTAAGGACAGCATCATCCAGCTGACCTCCTCAAAGACAGAGCTCGTCGAGCTCGAGAATGAGCTCTTCATCCGAAAGGATCTCAACAAAACTGAAATTCGCAAAGCTTCTCAGGAGGTTATACAAGCTATTAAGGATCGTGAGTCACAGCTCATTGCTCAGCTCGATGCTTTCTATGACATAATTAGTGTGAGTCGAGATCGCCAGCGACTTGAGCGAACCATCTACCACCTCGAACGAGCTCACAACTTTGCTGAGCAGCTCCTGTCAACAGAAACATCACCAATTGCTCAGATTGTGAACCGAGCTGAGGCCAAAGAGAGTCTTCAGCAAGCGCTGCATTATGAACTCCCCGACATTACAGTGCATGGGGTGAAGCTAGACAATTATGCACATTTCCTTCCAGAACAATTGAAAGTGAATCTTGGCACTATACTAAAATGCTGTAGTCTGGATGCTTACAGTGTTCCTTCTCTTCGCCCTCTCATCCCATCTTCAAAGGCTGTGTTCATGCACACTCTACGCTGGACAACTGGGCCACGAGGGACCAACCTTGGTGAAGTCTTTGGTGTAACTTTCCTGCCATGCGGAGAGGTAGCAATCCTGACAAATGCTGCCAAGAAGGTGCGTATCTTTGACAAACATGGCCGAATGAAGTTTGAATTTGGTGATGAGGATGAACTGCTTCATCCAAGTGACCTCACTATTACGCGTGATGGGAAAATTGCCATAGCAGACTGTGGACTCTTGACCATACAAATCTTTGATACCAATGGCACCCTGAGACATTCATTTGGTGGGAGTGACATATTCCAGTTACCCATATGCCTGACCACAGACTACCTGGGCAAGTTCCTTGTCTGTGATCAAATGAAACAGCGCGTGACAATCCATCGTGACACTGGAGACCTACTGAAGACCATTGATATTGCTGAGATCCAGAACCCACAGTACATCTGCTGCTTTAGCAACATGGTGTACATATGTGACTCTGACAACAATGTGGTTTGTTTGTACAACTACAGAGATACACTGCAGTTCATTACCAAGCTTGCTGCACACGAAGGCAAAGAGGATGGTCAGTTTCTCGACTGCTCAGGCATCTCTGCTGATAATCGTGGGAATCTACTGATCTCAGACCTGGTGTCTGATCGTCTGCACCTTGTCAACACCAAAGGGGAGATCAGTAACCTGGTCCCAGTCGGCAAGAACCTGCTGCGGCCCATGTGCACGGCAACGTCAACCGATGGCCTTCTTGCTGTGTCTCAACAAGGTGTAGACTCGTTGAATCCTGATTCTTCAGCTTTTACCGAAGTATGCATCTACAGGGTAGTTCGAGCTGATATCTAACAGGCTAAATCACATCACTCAATGATCATCTCGATGTATCATATGTATGTGTCAACATGTATAATATATTTGTAATGATATATGAAGAACTTTATCATTTCGTCCCATGGGATAGTTGTACTTTATTTTAATATTCAATAAACCACGTGTCCGGTATATTCGATATTCACCCTTGGGGAATATGCATACTTTTAACATTTATCAAGTGAAGAGTAATCAGAGGTGATATGTGTATACTATAGCTTCCATAAAACGGTACTTGCGACATGTCTATACGGTGTACTGCATTGCAATGTTGATTATAAACCCTTGAATTATTCCACTTATGGTTTTGATAGGACATTTACCCCAAACAAGATATCAAGGTGGACATGCATTTATTTTCGCATATATATGTACTTTCAAAATCCGTCCCATACTCTTGCTTATCTATATGTCACTGAAATTGTTTTTCGATAGAAAGGACTGTGATTCCTTCATGTTGCATATGTATAAAAAAACATAACGAAAGACACATAGAAGATATATTGAACCTAGTATGGTTTTCAACGTTACTTATTATTCCCTATCTATTTATCACCAAAGCTTTACATTTATGATATCGAATATTTATATCAAATTATCGATAATTACCGCATTTTATTGATTATCTATAGGAAATCATTTTTATTAACAGACACATCAGATTTACAGGTGTTTACAGGCTCTGTTACACAGAGAGTTATATTTTTGGGTAATACCTACACTATATTTCATATATTTTTTAACATAGGCATTAATTTCCTTATATATCAAAAGAAACGTAGCAGTAGCAAATGACGACAACCTTACACTTTAATAAAGAATATTGAATTTACCATTTCTTTCAATTGAATATATTGATTTTTATTGCCCACCTAATGTGGAGTCTCCAAACTAAGCCCATGGAGTCTACATATCGCTACTGAGTAGATTCCGGAAAGCCGTATTCTCCTAGAATACCGCTTTTTCGGCCACCTGACGGGATTAACAACGAGATTTGTTCCTCATAATTAATCGGAAGGTGAGTAATGAATACAACATTGCCATGATTTCGATTTGTGTGGCCATATTCTGTGTGGCCGTATTCTCCTTGTAGTTGATAATACACAATACGATATTATTACTACACATCAACTACGCGGAGAACACGACCACGCAGTTCCAAATCATGGTAATATTGAGTATCTATCCTGAATAATGTGAAAGTTTAAAATCATTGAGCAACCTTCCACTGATATTTTAGATTAAAACAGTAGTATTCTAAATAATGCGTCAAGGCATTATCCGGTCGATGCTTGGTAATGTTAAGACAGCCAGGCTATTTGGAGAATACCATGCTATACTAAAATAAGCAAGATGTTTCTACAGATTGCGTACATCATGGGGAACCAGGATGTATTCCAATAAAATTTGTGAAAGTATGAAGGCACCAATAGAACCTACTATAAACCAGCTTGTAGATTAAGGAAGGAATGAGGAGTATGTGCAGCTAATTCTTGAGATACAAATACAAATCCATCCTGGACGCCATAATCATGAATGATAACATGTGCTTGAAATATAAGTTGAGAACCTATGTCACACTATCACAGTCAGCCTTGTCTTTAAAAAAAACTGACTGTCAGCTCTTCTCCATATTGAAGAATATGAGAGGGCTTTTATTTTTTGCTAGATCAAAGATGGCTCTTGAAGCATTAGCCTATAAAATGGACTTCAGATATATCTATTTATTTGGACCGTATCTTGCACTCTCACTCTAAACTCCTAATATCTCACTGATTTGACTATGTAATATAAAAATAAATATAAATTGGTTTAACAGAATTTGACAGTTGAGTTCTAAGTATCTAAAATATCTCCCATAGTACTAAGTTCCATAGTTTCAAGTTCCACCTATATTTCGACAATAGGTAGCAGCACAGAACTATTGGGTGTGTTGGCAGTATGAAAAGAGATATGAATACCACCGTTCTAAGAATACCTAGATACACAAATACCACGTTGAATGCATCACTGATATCAGGAGATTTAATTTGGTTCCAAATACATATACCTTTCATATGTTCTATCAAGGTTCCTTTTTTTTTAACTTCTAAAAACGTTTTTGCTGATGCGCGGGGATGAGAAACAAGTTTTTTAGTGGCCCTGACAGTTTTCTTTGGCCAGAAATAGGCCCACGAAGTGGACAAACGTTCACTCAACCAGATCAGGCCACTTTGATTTAAAGTTTGATCAGACTTTGCATTAATGAGGTTGAAAATGGAAATTGATTCAAAGACAATGATTTCACAATCAATTCATCGCCACAATTACCAGCGTTATTGGGATACAAGAAACGATATGTATCTCGAAAGCATTGCATCCCGATGCGATGTGGTTCCACCTACCGTTAATCGGTGAGACCACGATATCGACGCTCCGAGTTTGGTAACCAACCTCTAACTGCTCTGAGAGGTATCCTCTGAGATATGGTGTAGCTCTGGTGGACAGTAAATGAACTCCTCAAAACGTTAAAAACGATGATAGAGGGCGACACCTAGCTATACCCTATAGTACCGCCATCTCGTGGCTCGGCGAGACACCAGGGGACCGGCGCGGACTGGACGTTGGGCCGGAGACGCAGGCTCGGAGTGCGGCCAACAACACGTAGGTGGATACCGGGACGCTGAACGTAGTGGAGCGTCGCCCGTTTGGATGCACGATGGATCTAAGATGGTTTTTACCGTTGGTTTTACTCAGTGTGATGTCTCAAGAAGGATCCGGTGACCAGGCAGGTAAGTGTGCAGTGTGTGACCGACAGGTGCAGCGTTGAGACGGAGGTACGGAGCCCAGGTGTGGCTGGCTTCGCCCCGACGGATCACCCGTTCAGGCCGCCCGGAGGGCGGGGAGCTGGGGTGCATCCAGGTGTCCCGACTTTAAAAAAAGACTTGACGGTTCTTTATCCCTTAACAAACCCAAACAACGAGTCCTGTCCGACTTCGTGTTAACAATGTCCATACAACAACTCAAAATAGACCTGTGCTGGTAGGCTGTCAAGTCAAGGCTAAACCCATTCAACTCAGAAGACCACTGGACTGGGACTTTCTGACGTTTTCCGTTACACCCCATTTCACTCTCAAATAAACGTGTAGCCCATATCTACATGTGTCCCCGACTTTGTGTACCTCGGCAGTCGGTCAAAAGATCTATGTACTGATCGGGGTCATTGTGGTTTGTGTACTCATACCAATCCAACATCTGTAACAACTTTTTGCCTCTTTGAGAGAAGGGCCTCTGTGTTTGTTGTCAGGTTCAACATGTTTCCAAACAGGAGGTGTGTGCTCCCTATAAGTCTATATTTTGTTAGTGAGTCGCGGTCATTCTATCATGTAAACTCCCTTAATAGTTTAGGCAATCACAGTCGCAAATATGTTGTCTTGAACTATACTTTGAAAGCCACAAGATATGTCCAGCTCCAGAAGGGATTACTTTGAACAGAGGGATTGAAAGACCTTTCTCGCACGTCCGTCACATTTTCAGAGAGCCATTCATATTCCCCAAAAGACCCCCACACCCACCAACAACATACACGCGCTTAGTAGGGGATTGAAATAGAAAATATGATTAAAATATACATGTACATGTTGTACTTGAGTTTCGCTTCTCGTGATATGTATGCATACAAGTGTTTCACATTGAGATGCCTTATCTTCAAGTGCAGAGTTACGTTTCTCAGTTCTCAGACGCATTTTAAAATAGTTTTATATATCGATATGATATATAAAGACCATGCACATTGCTGATAATGTCTTCTCAAGGTAAATTTTCCTATGATCTACCATTCTAAATTACCCATATGGCAGACAAACATAGATAACTCTCCCGTCAGGTCTTCTATCGCACTGCGGCATGTTAAGTGCTAAAACTTCAAGTAGCCACCTTGGCGTTTGAAGAACTCGGTTTATTAAGGTGATATGCGTCTGCCGATATGGTGAAGATAAATTGAATGGAACCATTTAACGACTAGATGACGCTATTTCTGCGTACTTATTTGGCTAACTATGACTATATTACTGCAGCTCATAACAACTGTTCTGAATGTTGTGAAAACAAGACAACACATGTACTGAATAACGGGCACCTTTCTAGGATAAACTAACTCCGAATGGGTGAAAAGGTGGATGTGAGTTATAGCCTATACATAACGATATGTATTGCGTTCTATTAGACCTGAAAGGACTTGATATTTAGGAGCCTTAGGATGGCAATAGCTTTGTATCAAGGAACTCTCCGCTACCGTTCCTTTGAGCACACCATATATATGACGGACACTGTGCCGATCATACCGGTCCTGGCAGACGCACACCCCCGGGCTTCCTGGCATCGATCTGCAGGCTCGGACCCCTACACCATTCCCCGGTCAGGTCCCCCATGTCGCCTCGAGCCAGCGACCCATATGAATATTCCTCCCGAACCCCATATATATCAAAGGTACGCATCAACCCACCTGGTCCCACATTGAGCATATAGATTATATATGTACGATTGTCTCTATGTCATAGACAGGGGGTTCTGAAATCATCGACACGGAAAGTAGGCCTATTCATGTATGATCTGCTCGCCACAATCTTGCACAGGCAGTTAGTTGCATGAGAGTTAGATACCATGAGTACGACAGTATTAATCATTAAAAAGTGCACATTTAGAAGTCACGAGAATTCCAAAATCGCGCACATAGTTCATTTAAAACTAATGCAGTCTATGACCCGATAAAGTTAAATGTGTGGTAGAGGATCGCTCAGTCTGAGGAACGGAACGTTTGGATCCCTGCGAAAGGACCCAAAAAAGTTTGAATTTACACCATCCTGAATCAAACTTCAATAAGCGATATTTTACAACGTGCATCACTTTTATGAGCCAAACTGGTTTCTGTGCGTAAAACAGAGAGTTTTCTAAGAGACCCGAGTTTATTTCAACAATAACAGTTCTTAAAAAAATGCGTGGTCTTTAGTAACCTCTCTTTTCCAACACCCACAACTTGGTGGAAGGCCTTACCACTTCTTCCGCGTTGAGCCTCTGGCCAATAAAAACATTTCAAGGAAATTATATCAGAATAGAAGGAAATTGCAGTAGGCCATAAATTTCCCTCGTGACAAGATAGCCGGAGGTCGGAACGATCTGTAGATCATCGGTTCTGTCATTACAACTATTAGGGGCGGTTTTTTCTCGGGGGTACGGTTCATAAGAAGAGCGGCCTTGATGGATAGCGGCGGCCTACAAACAACACACTTCCTAGAGACTGCACGCTCTTACCATCACCCACCATCCATTACATAAACCTCACCACTTTTTGATCTCTGCTCTTGGAGATCTCGTTTCACTTTCACATTTTTACTTTTAGAAAGTACACGTTCGTATATCCATACCCCAAAGCCGATAGTTTATCTTAAGATTCCCGTGAGATGCTATGATAAACGATGCACAAACAATAATAAAGATAAGTAGACAATCGTATCTCTCCCGTTGAACTGAAATGGCGATATTGAATGGATTGAGTGTTGCATACTTCACTTGGATCACTCCCTTCAAGGTATGCCGTTGTAAGATAATGCAATGGTCGCCTTAATCTCTGTCTAGATAGAGATGTCAATTTTACAATATTGAAAGTGCTTTATCAATCAGAATGTACACTTTAACTACCAGAGTGATGGGTAGTGTAAACCAGCTAACGGTTGGGAGCCTGACCCAAGTAGTATGCGCCTGGCGGGGACAGGCTGTGTTGGCGTTTTGCTGGACAATAATCACAGAGTGGTAGATCTAGTTCACACACCTTCGTTGCTTAATGTAAACGCACATTACCTCTTGGCTAGGTCAGCGTGCCACGGTGGGAGAACGGCCGCCGACATGAGAGAATCAGTCAAAGGTCCGACTCTAAGACGGGATGGTCTGTATAATTCTCTATCGCCCAAATATATAACTTTAGAACTTCTTGAGTAAGGCCTACAAAAATATGTATTACATTGCATATGGTGAATACAAGAACATTTGTATGACATTGTTTCCAAATAACATTTTCGGTTAACTTACTCTAAGGCTCTGTACGTCAACACATGTAGTTACCTAGGTGATAGGGACGTTATAGAAATGTTGATAGTCCATCCAGTGTGTGTTACAGGAAAAACAAATATGTGCTTATATCAATACCGTCCAGATGATCAAGACAGAGTAAAAAGGCTGGGTCCTAGTTAATCACGCACTTAAATCATGATCCGTATAGAGACAATTAAAGAAAATCAATTGAAACAAATCGGGCAAATCAACCATCAACGCAAGGAAGCGAAAGGGGCCATCCATAAAGTATGTACGAAATATTCACGAAAGATTTTACCCTACCTCTTCTTAGTATTGAAAACACTTAGGTTAAAGAAGGGGTGTACGCAAAATACCCCCCCCCCCCAAAAAAAGAAGAAAAAACCCACAAAAAAACAACAACAACAACAACATAACCCTCCCGCCGGTCAGTGCATACTGTATGAAGACGGCTATTTCAAAAGGGAACAACTTTCCACGCTGTGTGTCAAGCATGGCGATAGTAAACTGGAACCATTGGGAAACACGTGAAAACCAAATTCTAATACTATTAACAAGAAGCTACAAATATAAGCTTATGTATACACTGAATGAAATAAAAGGCGAACAAACTGGGCGGTATAGGTATACGTGGTCATCGGCTGCACTCGTTTGGCACAGGTGGGCAAGGACTGCCTCCAGCGGTGGTCAGTTTTTCTGGACGGCCCACCACAGCTGACGTATATCGGCTGATGAGGTACGTCCTGGAGTGAGAGGCGGCCATTCCTCAAATCTTGTCAGTGACTGACACATTGACAGCTGATTGGACTTCAGCCAACTTTCACATAGGATTTACAATTATGTCTATAATATAAGGCTCTCAATTTTCACCGGGCATTAAATAGTATACATGTCCCTTCTGTTGCACTTAGATTTAGTGTGCTGGTGCCGGGGATTTACATCAGCTTCCCTCGCCCTGCAAGCTTTATTCGGCATGGTAGCATCAATAAAAAGGAATTGGATTTACCACCGCTTTCTGTTTCAGCGCGTAGAAGACTTTGAACTAATCGAACTTTGAAAAAAGATTATATATTCATACCCAACTAATTCCCCTGGCGTAGCGGTTACCAGGAATCCTTGTATCACTGTTAGGCTTTACGAGGTTCAATGAATGACTGAAGTATACATGAACAAAAAATACTGGAAAAGAGAAAAACAAGTGAATTCTTATGTCTCTAGTGCCTTATTCTATAGAGAAAGCAGTAGGCCTATCTATTCGTTGAAGTCGTTCATCTCAATATCTCACCCGTGTCATCATCCAGTAGTCATAGAGACAGAGAAAATTCATACGAAACAGGCTCAGTGGACATTAGGATATCGAGAGTTCCAAATATATAGGCCTGTATATATTTTTATTCAATAGATACAGGACAAGGCACATTAGCATATTGGCGTTCTTCCTAGTACCCATCAATGAACAATCTGACAAGACAAGTCAAAATGAGAAAAAAAGAAAAAAGAATAAACACATAAGTAAATAGACTATAGGCGTCTGGTGCACCCGATGTTGCTTATAGCAACATAAGTCCAAGCCAACGCTGTCCAATATTACACCGAACTTATCAAAAGAATGGCTGCAATCTATATAAAGAAAGAAGCCGTATTATGTAGGAATATGGACGCGTTGCGAACAAAAAAACAAACATCGTGTGATATGACGAGGGAAGAGTTCAAAAATTGAATATTTCAAAATAAAGACGAATAGAATACCTATCTTTTCATGAATGTTCCTGTACATTCATTTCTTTATCATCAAAGGAAGGGCCTATACATATATTAACTTCCTAAATGCTTTGCTATATGTGCATATGTAAATTGACGTGATTTGATAACCATATTTATAAGCTACAGCAACAGTATGTACTGTCTAACTTTCAAGACCGTGATTAATGATAACAAGATATTTGCGATAAAATCATGCACTAAGTTGATACACGGACGGTCGTGTATGCCCATACTTGGTATAAAAGTAACACTTTACAAATAGCAATTCAAGTGATACCAAAAGTAAGTTATAAGCAACCAAAAAAACCCAGCTACATACCTATTTGGCCATGTTCATGGCCATGTTTTTTTTTATTTGACTGGTACCCTATTCTTTGCCTAACATTACTACCCGTATGTGCAAAGAGCGGTGCTATCAGAACACAATCTTCTAATAGCGTTTTGGGGTGACAAGGCGTGGGATATATCTAGGCCCTAAAGCTCACAGACTATGATGTAGGTGTGTGGATAGGGGCGTGTGGCTGGTTGTGTGGCGCCGTCCAAATGACAGGTTTCCACGTTTAATGCTGCAGATACTGGCCACTGGTGGGCGTCTCGGTAGGAGGCGCCACCCACATCCGTCCGTCACGGCCTGCCACCCCTATGTCACCCGCCACTTGACGTGCAAGCAGCCTTTTATAAACTTCAGCTACAAGTGGCCATTGAGGCTCCCGCAATGCCCGACAAACCCAGCCTTATAGCAAACCCGTCTGAAAACCTTAAAACTGACTCAATCCTCAGAGCGCCTTCACCACAATGAGCGTCGGTTGCGTGTGAAGCGAAGCGTGACGTTTAGTTGGTAAAGCTCTTATTTCCGTATAGCCTCGCTATTCTAAGACAAGCTAAGCGGGTTAGTGGTGACAGCATGGGTTTATTGTCTTACCTCAGCAGCGATTAAGGGCCTCTGTTTGTGGCCAACATGGCTGAGCTAAATGAGGATTCAATTATTACGGGTTTTGTTATCATTCCACGATTTGTCTTTCAACTTAAGAAGTGGGTGGAGTTATTTTTGTAACTGTTGTAACTACTGGCTGGAAAAGGAAAATCCATGTTCAAGCAATTATTCTGTCTCGTATTTTCCATTGATCCCCATCTTGGGACAGAACAGAGGGCATTATCCTATGCAGTTAAGTTGAAATCACATCAGCATGTATTTGACGTTTCATTATTGCGGTCTACTGTAAGTACAAGTATAAACATACAGAGGCACTACTCACAACTTCAGTGAAACCTTATTACAAAGTCAGCGTGTTATAGTCTAACATTGGATATGCACTCTCTCACTCTCTCTCTCTCCCCCCTTATATGGTACCCCAAGCCTTAATGTCAACCCGGGGCTGTTAATCAACACGACTTCCCAGATCCTCACAGTACCAATAGACCTGTTCCAGGTTAGGTATAAGATATCCTTCATGATGTTTGCCTCTCCTGGACATACGCCCTGTACTACATGAAGTGCACTGCGACAGTGCCCGTCAGGTTACTGTGCATATCATACGCCTTGGCTCCTCTAGCATACAGTTTGACGCGGAAATGGAATTTTCTAGGCCCATTTGTGACTCTTTTTTTTAATGGTTGAAACTCAATCAGTGACTGCCATTCATCATATATATGTTACGCTTTCATAAAGTTTTCCACAAGTATAATTAGTGTTTTTGACATAATTAGGTCCGTTACATCACACTCAATCAGCATAATGATTATGCCGTGATACGACCATGACTGCAATGTAGTCTGAAACGCAAAAACAACCAGTAACCACGGAACGTTCTGTAGATCCTGCACCAGATCCGTCCCTATATGCCTGTGAAGCGGGCGATGAATGTGATTGTGGTGAGGGTAGGTGTAGGTATCAAAGTAAAGTGTCTTCTGTGTGTGTTGTGAGGTGGCCGGTTTGCATAAAGGACACACTTGTTCCGCCACGTCAAGTGTGGACAAGTGTTTTTTTGTGACGAGAGGACCAGAGAAAGTGAGAGAGCCATTTTGCCTGTCGTGGTACAAAAGGAAACCGTGAGAATAGCGCCATCATAGACTCATTTCGGACCATTCGGCAGCCAAGACAAATGCTGTTGTTTTCATTCAGATGAATACTCTCCCTATCCCAATGTCCCCCAAGAAAGGTAAAGTCACAATGTAAGGGCGTTCATTTGCGAATACAAGGATGCACATATATTGTCTACTGATGCTCACTTGGTGCCTTGCGGAATGCGGCAATGATTTCTTCTTTTATTCTCCATTAGAGAGGATGTATAGGGAATGTGAGGTATGGTGCATGGGAGCGGGGAACACGGAAGAATTTAGTAAATCACATGTGACTAGTTTGACATAGGTTGTCTTGTATGTATTTGATTTGGCGTGCATTAAGTTTCCCATAAATGAATTACACTCTTCTATAAAAACCTCTTTGAACACTTAAAACGGATTATTGGCTGTATCCCTCTTGTAAAGTGCCCAAGCAAGCTCAGCCTCTATCAGTCTATGATAGGACAATTTGTATCATGAAAAGTTGTGGGAATGTTTTCTCGTAGAATTTACCGACGGGGTGGGGGTGGGTTGAAAGGTTTATTCCGTTACCAATGTGTGATGTGTATGAAAAATAAATTTCAACATAAATGGTTGAATGATGTCTGATCTCAGCGAACTATCGTGGAGCTGCTTGCCACTTATAGATACACTACCTTTTTGTCTCAACAGAAAAAGGATGACCACCACTTACCGCTGAGACAACGCTTTAAAAGTTGACAGGATAGGAAGATGTTCCATTTATATACCCAGTTCATTTCCCTGTTGAGATATAGCCAGATTAGATCGATACCAACCTTGCACGCATACATATATAATATCAGAATAGAAAATACTATCAATAGAACATCCTCGATTGATGATGACCTCTGGTCCGCAGTCACGCATCTGATTGTGGGCAGCATATTATGGATGATGTCCAATGCCCTTTCTATGAGCAACATTTTAGCCACAGACAACTCCCTTTAGAGTTGACCGCTAATCGGCGTAACTGGCGAGAAAACACAAAATGTAGTCAAGAGCCGGGCACACTGCAATCGAATCTATCTTCCCAGCATGGGCATTTTAGTGCTACAATCCACATCATTATATTCCATAGAAAACCGTGGAATCTCTGTCATGTTAGCCATGCACAAAGTATAGCGACAGCAACGATGGCAGCAGCAATGATTGAAAGCAGGAGTGGTGTGGGAGTGACTTTGTCCTACGGGAGACACGACCAAGGCATTCCCTATTACCCAGAGAAGAAGGGAGAACTATTTCAGTGTCAAATAAGGAGGTCAGGACTTGCTGGGTATGTTTTCTATCCAAACCCTGACGTGATCGGCGTCCATGGTGTGTGTATCTGACTTGGCCCCCGCCGAGCCCCGTAGTGAATCGTGTTGATGCCGACCTCAGCAAACTCCTGTTGCATTCTTTCTATTTGCAACAACTTTGCAACAAGCGCCATATCTGTCAGCAGGCGATTGTGCCGAGCTGCTGTTGAACTTCTAAATATGTTATACCAGGACATATTTTTTCTGGATCACTGAGACGTGGTTATTTTTCTTATAACACGAATATTAAGAGTTGATGATGTTGCAATAGATGCCACTAGGTTATGGTATTACAATGGAATCGGAGAAAGCATGGGGAATATGTGCCATGAGCAGCTCATGTCTTATTTGGATGAGCAGCTGTGTGTGAATTTCATGGGCGTTTGGATTGGACACAAGATTCTGATGTGGGAAAACAAATTCATGTGAGGTCATATTGGTCTTCAATTAGGTGGAACAGAGTCAGCATGTTTGAGGAAGTACTCTGGTTGTAGAGGAGCTACCCTGGCGAGCCCGTGAGGACTCATTGTTGTATGTCGTGATTATACAGAGAACAGAATGCGTTATGCAGGGGTTAAACGGTGAAACTCTGCGACATGTACCAATGCCACCTTTAACCTCTGCGGAATTTGTCAGGCCTGCTCCATAGACCTAGTTGACTTTCAGCGGTTTATGGGTCCTCCCTTTCTCCGAAGTAAGGAATTGAGCTGGTCTTTTTTTTCCTTTTTCTTTTTAAAGGGGGGATGGGGGGGGGGGGGAGTTAATACCGTAGTTTTTTCGAGACCCTCTTTAAAAAAAGATTGGAGACTAATCGAGAAGTAAATCAATAGTTGTCGTTCAGTTATAGCCATTGAAGGACTGTTCACTGTCCATTCCAATGGTCTAAGGGTGCGGTCAAATGGATTAGAAGCTAATGTGATGCTCCATTCCACTATGGTACGGTTCAGGACGAAGAAATTAGCTTTATGTTAAAGCTATATAAACATCCTAGTTTGCACCAGTCTTCAATGGGACATGGTCAATACAATCCCCAAGATATATACGTAGTGTTTTAGTTAACGAGGTCCTTTCAAGTATTGTTCTTGGTATTGCGCCCCTCCTCACGTATGTAAATACACTCAGGCAACAATCACCAGTCTAAACAAGCCAGGAAATCGGAGTATAATGGTAAGAAAACAAGACACTCTATTGCTTTCTACTGATGAAGGGCTGTTGGTACTGGACGAACGAGGGTACGGTTTATCGGGGACAGATTGATTGAGGTGGAACAACGCAGATAGAAATAGTAGTCCTATATTTTACATTCTTTATTGCCCTTTTTGCAAAACAAACAGAAACAAATCGATTACAAGCTGAGGACAAATGTTTGTCATAATACTGATGTTGATGCATAGGAATACCAGAACTAAACTATGCAAGCAAAGAAGGGCGCGGTACGAATTCTGCAAAGGTCCGTGATATGAATGCACATAATGAACTAGAAATATATCCCTGTTTCTGTCAATATATAAGAACTTGGGTGTTCAATACTTCTTCCTGATTCTTTATTAAATATTCGTTTTTGCTACATGTTTACTATTCCACTACTGAAGCAAACGCTTGCCTTTTCACAACATCTATAAGTCCAACTTTCATCATTTCCGTTTCTTATAATTTTTCAGAAATGTTGTTTACGTACTTTATCATTTATGGATAGCCCTTAGAGAAACTTTGGAATAGTTCTCAAAATAAAGCCACGTGCTACAAGTAGTAACCCAGTAAAAACAGACATATAACCTTGTGACTTCTAGCCGTAGGCGTGCACCTCATTGGACGTACATAAACTCGTCTTCCCCTGCAAGGCCTACCAAATATTGTGCCCCGGGGTGGACGCCCCCAACGTCCTACAGGCATTCTGTCGGCGTTCTGTCAGCATTCCCGGAGGGGGACGGGTCTTGTGGACATAAAGTGTGTAAATACGGTGACCCCAGCGTGTCAAACCACACTCTATCTCCCCCCTACCCCCTTCCCACCACACCCAACCCACCTGTACCACCTTCGCCAGGTGCTTTGAACGTTTGGGCGTTAGTAGACACCCAGGTGACACTATTGTGTAGAAATAATAGACCTTGGTTCCGACACCTGAATTAGGCTTCCTTTTAACGGCGTGTGTGTTAAATATGGTTCAGGGCACGTTTAACTTTCACTGTAGTATGCAACCCTACCCCCCCCCCCCCCCGACATACACAAACATACTAAAGGCCAAACCTGATTTTTATAGGGGATTTCTTTTTCACAGGCTCATGTGAAATAAAATGGTCTCCATCTAAAGGTAATAAAAGGACTCTTACCAATGGATAATTTAATTTGAGCTCGAGACAATTTAACTTTAATTGAATTTTCGACAATCATACTCTCAAACAAACTAACATGTGAGCAGGCTCAGTGTTTGTCCGTCAATAGACTGGTTATATATGGCGTAAGGGAAGTTGAAGGAAAGGTTACCCAACGTCTGGAAGACGTCTATAGGACCCATAAAAATGCTGGAATGTTGTTCAATTTATCTCCTATGTAACCTAACCTAACCCTTTCGTGAAGTTCTCTTGTTACTTTACAAACATCTTTAACACTTTCGGGATTCTTCTAATTGATGTATGTTTGTGGAGATTAAGTCAGAAAGTGTATTTTTTATGAGTTGGCCCAGGAGCCCAGGAATTAGTAGATGGGTAAGTGAATATATCAGACATGGTAAGAACAAGCTATACCTGCTAGTTTTACACTGAATGAAGTCCGGTAAATTATTCGGTGAGTTTGATGAAATCGCAATTGTTCGGTGCCATATGCTACATATGATTAACTCAAGACTATCAGTATTGTTGTTAAGACTAACATGAATGGATATCTAAGATTTAAAGTAGTTTTTAAAATTTAGCAAATTTACAAGTAGAAAAATATGTTAAAATTAAGTACCTAGGATAGTTATGGATTTTACTATTCAAAGATTTTGCCTCTGGCTTATGGAAGATACTTAATAGTTAGCTTAGTTTAAACAATTGAGGTACACAGGAATTCGTTCATGGCATCCAATAAATGTCTCTATAGATAAGTGTGACATTACCAAAATTCAGTAAATCAGTTAACACAGTTGGGTACTCTAGATGATCCGAAAAATAAATAAAATATACTTATTCGGTGAAACTCGACTTCAACACGTTTTTGTGGAGCTTGGCAAATACTTTTTTGTCGTAATATTGAATAAAAGAAGTCTGCCTTTGATGCTGCTAAAAATAACAGCTCTTAAATATTTGTATGCTTGGGATTTATGTTCCTACTGATGTTCCCAAGCACGTTGAGTTTCCTCTATAGCACATTTATTTTGTTGTTGTTGTCTGTACTTTTACAAATATGTAAAAAAGAAACGACTCAATCTATTTGTCCCATTTAAATCTCCCAAAGAGAAAGCACAATATGATCTACATCTGCAAAAGAGGGTTTAATGGCCCAATGGGATAATGTCACACTTTATGTGTCAGCTAATTACAAAACCTAATTCAATATTGAAGTCCATATTCCTCTGGCCCATACGCAATCCGTCCTCTGTAGGGGTGACACAGTATTGGGTAAATTATTCCAGTTCTAAGTCGATGGATCAGCATACATATATATCAAATTCATGTACCTCTGGGTGGAGAGTGCTACATTCCTACTATATCGTGAAAGTACCCAACTCTATCCCGGTGTCCTCTCTCGGTGTCCGCTCCCAACATGAGAGTGGACCAGAGCCCGTTCTCCCAAACGCCAGGTGTCACATGTAACTCTAAACGCATGAATTAAATGTACCCCTCCCTCCGCCACTCAGACCCTGTCGGGTTCACCATAGGGTGTAACTTAAGGGACTGGTCATTGCACTCAACGTACTACTTGTAAATAGAAAGTGGACCTGGTGTACTTCCGCCCTCCTGCTGGATAAGCACCACGTCCACGCCTAATTAATAACTAATTACCGTACTGGTAGGTCCCTTCACTACCCATTAATCCGTCACCTTTGTTATACTATAATACACCTAGAGGGCGGTGCCGACTAATTGCTGGATGGAATGCCCACGTGAAAGGGAGAGTAGATAGTCATCTAGTGCACAAACAATGTCCGTAGCAGATAGCCATCAGCGACCAGTATAGTGGACTGAACGTGTAGGGGGCCCAGACTTCCCTGTGGGCAGTATTGGCTCTCTATGATATATTTTGTAAAAGGAGGCATGCTCGGTGTTCTAGGCATTGGGTTAGAAATATAAAATCCTCGTTATATTCTAGTAATAAGATTTTTCGAATTAGGCACTAGACTATCATTTAGAAGGTATTAATCATATATGAATATTAGTAGATAATAACGCTCAATATTTCATAATGTATTCTTTTATATCCTGGTGACAATATGTAATCTCTATCAGAATTTAAATGTTTTGTAGCGTACATTTTCCAGCATTTAACGCGATTCCCAAACGCGATCACCTCGGGAACTGAAATATAACTACTGTAGACGCAAGAATCAGCCTATTAGCATTATCACCATGTATTCATATGTACAAGGATTAGTATAGTAAACCCAGCGTCCTTATCATGTATCCTCTCGTGACGTGAAGAGTTGCAATAAGGACCTGAAGTACAGCTGTAGGCTTTATCTAAGTAGGTATGGGGATCTTAAGTGCTAAGCCGGTGTGGACACCTACCAGCTTGTTGTGGATATTTGGATTTTCCACCAAAGATGGTTGGAGGAGCAATTAAAAAGGGAAACATGCTATAATAAACCACCTACCGGTACAAAGTAACTACATGTTCATGCACACTGTGTAACCTATGGGAAAACCGAATCTCAACAATAAACATCTTGATATGCCCCACTTATACAAAATTATAGAAAACGTTATTATATATAAAACACACTTATCAGAATGTACTTACTTGATAAGATATGGTAGATCACCACAATCACCCGCCCAGTCTCATTTCAACTATCTCACAATTTGCAGTATGCTAATGGCCAAAGTCATTATCTCGAATAGTCTGATATCAGGAATGTGATCATATATTCAGAATTACATAAAAACTTTATTTATAATTCAACCCCGTGACAGGGCCCATGGTACTGACAGAAGACAAGTGAAGCGTGTCGGGTATGTCCCATGTTGTTAATTCCGATCTGTATTTGGCCTAGTGTCCGATTTCTATCACAGAACAATTACCAGTGTTCGGAAATTCTGACTGATCACGGTACCGACAATGACAAAATTTATGCTATCATTGAGATCAATCCGGATTTTATTGTTGGATTCTGATTTGAGGCCTACTACAGTCGCCCAAAAAGGCCTGTTAAGTTCCTTTCAAATTTCAGATGCATTCTCATCCTCACATGTATCACCCTCAACCTCAGATACACCCTCTCCATCAACAGGAGAAACATCCACACCCTTACATAATGAGAACATTGCCATTGCCAACGTGCTTTCCGTTCTTTATTTGGACATACAGATTTTGCTCGTTGTCGACCAGGAACAGAAGGGGAGGAATAACCAAATCGTGGTGACAGTGATCAAGGATAGTTGTGGAAAGTGGGTCATTTTACAATGGCGGAAGAGGAAGTCAATCTGTCCGTATGTCCATAGCCGTGAAGAATGTGCTGTGTTTACATATCCACCGGCACACACCTTACGCTAAAGATGACGGATGGTCGACCCAGGTCACCACGGTTAGGAGGTCCTGTCCATGCCCGTACCTGCCCGGGGCCAGTCTGACCGCCGCGCCGTTCTCCTTTACGTCCTCCCCGCCCCGCTGGGCGCAGACACCGCCCCGGGTGCATAGCCAGCTGGCCATGAGATTACACACACAGCGAATATTCATTTATGATAGTAGTAGCGGACCTAGAGGGATGTATCATTATGTGTAGAGATACGTGTGTTCGTTTGGTGAATGAGAATCCAATGTGATACCTCATGGCGTACTTTTCAGGCAAGAAATTGGGATTGCTGTGGAATTCGTACCATTCGGGAGGGGGGGGGGGCTTTGCTCTTCGATGAGGCAGATTAGGAGGCCAGCCATGCATTTCCGCAAAAACGAAAGAAGGTTAGACAGGTTATCGATTCGTTTAAGTCTGTCTAGATTTTCTATTAAACCTTTTAGCTAGTCCACTTTGGGTTAAGCGGGTATGCTGGAGATGCAGAGCCGGAAACATTAGATTATCCTATGACGTAGATACCAGTTTTATCTGTACCCAATGACAAATCCCTTGGTCAGAGATTTTAACAAATACAATCCGGGCTAACCACCTGGGACATCTTCCTATTGTTATCGACCACCATAGAATGCTTTTCAAACATTTTAAAACCTTGAAGCTTGGTCTATGGTCTGTAGGAGGTCTTGGAACGCCAAAACCTAATAGTAGATTTACCCCTTTCATAACGTTCCCGTGAGGGTTTGGCGACCAACTCAGGTCTGGACTTTCTCAAAGTTGTCACGGGTAACTCGTGCCCGGGGGCTAACTGGATCCCAGAGATGGAGGCGCGGTTTACATGGCGATGAAGGGGCATCCTGGTCCCGTATTCGCTGTTTCACCCTCATCCTCTGGTCCAGTACTCATTGCACCCGACACCTACCGACAACAGACGTCTGGAGAATCACAGGGAACAGTTGTCAGCTGGTCGTACCTGCTCAATGCTGGCTTTGTCGCCTGTTTGGCAGCCACTCCACAGACTAACGTCCCCATGAATGTTCTCTGTTACTTCTGCATTTTCCTATGTCCTTCCGTCACCTCCATTACTACACTCATCTCTCATCGCGACTACTCACTTCACTCCTTATTCTAGTACCGTGGACTACTAAATGTTTCTGTAATGAGTATAGGTAATTTCATTGTTAATGTTTCCTCCTCCCTTAAATACCATATCGCTTAACAACAACATGTAAGAATATAGTAATACACTGAAACCGAAGTGATAAATAGATTATTAGAAACAAAGATAGGTCAATCTATAAAATGATATCTGGCTCTAAATTGCAAGGATATCCGTTGTTCGTGTCCCAGACGGAGAGGAGTGCTGTTCAGAGACAGAAACATGCTGCCTTGGTGAATAACTCATATTTTTTTTCGAAGTAACAGTTTACCAGACAATATCACTTTGGCGGCTGTTGAGGCGAAGGGTATTTATGGCAGGTGTGGGGTAAGAGAAGTCCGGCCACGGCGCCGATGCTTTCTGGATCAACGGTCGCCCACACTGTCTGGTGTTATCAACCCCTGTCCCTGATCCCAATCACTGCGGCCTACAGCGAAATGTTCCCCTGACGGACACCCCCCCCCCCCCCCCCACTCCGCACCCGCCCAGCTTCCTCTGCCATCCTCCTCACTGTACCGTAATGTGTATGATTTGTGTCGTGTTAATCTTAATGGCCTTTTCTCCATGCACAAGGGAGAAGATCAAAAGGCGCATCGACTGTGGAGATCATTCTATACATAAAGTGCCAATTGATAAAACAATACTTTGGACTGACACAATGTTATCTCTTTTGGAAGTTTATTGTTAACTTGAATAAAGGGAAATTAGTAAATGATGGACCAAAATGAAGTACCGATAGCTTTTGACTGGAACTCGAGACTGAGAAAGAAATACATTGTGTATGTTGGGGATGCATGTTTCAATCAAGACAGAAATCTATTTTGTATCAAAAGCATTCAAAGGTAACATGGTGATACCAAACCTTAGGTCTATGTACACAAGGTATTTCCGAATTGGGAATAGGCATTTCATCGTACCTATCGTCTCAATAAGGGTCTCATTGTGGTCGAAGGGGGCCTGTGGCGTAGGCCAGATACGGCCCTTGATAAGGACCGTGAAAAGGGCAGGGATATACCCCTCAGGTAGGGATTAGGACTCTCGAACGGCACAGCCCGACACGTAGGACGCCTGGGTACAATTAATGAACAACGCAAACACCACTGCTACCTTTATGGATGGCTGCAGGTGCTGTCCTTTATGAAAGCCACATCCCATCCACCTATTCCTCGACACACACCAAACCCGTGTTGGACATATGGGGATCTCAAGTTTACTCCGCTCTGAATCAGATCCCTGACATTTACAAGTGTCGCTGTCACTTTAAGAACCTCCTGAAGTCCGTGGGGCTGGGGAACGTCCTATTCTAGCATCTACGCTAAAAGATAAGTCCAAATATAGAAGTGTATAGAGTGTGTATCTATATATAGTGCGGGAAGAGACTTGGTGTATCTACACAGTCCTTATATCTGTTCACAGGAAGTAGCGACTGTTAGCGTTTTCTATTCTGCACCTCCTCTGTGGCTGTCCATTGGGGACGGGTAACTTCGGGTGTATTTTGCACCTCTCAGTTCACCTGACCGTAGGAAATATAGCGTAGACGTGACCTAAGTGTCATTCCCAAGTTCACTGGGACAAACAGAATAAAGATTGTTGATTTTGATGGATTCTCATGCTCCATGAAAATACATATAAGTCCCCTCTGATTTTCCATTTGTGAGGTTTGTTAAAGTTGGGCGTGAGGTTGGTCAACATGGCACTCTTCACTCGTGTCTGCACTGTGAGCAATCGGCAATCTCAAGAATGTTATGAGATTTTATTCTGTTAGCTGTATTAAAGTCAATACGTGATGCCTCTGCATGCATTTATCAGCTCTCAAAGTATAAGTCTGAAAAACATTTAGTAGCCTGGTCAGTTCCCTCGACACTCATAGGCATCACAATTGGAACCATATTTAGTTTTTGAACGAAGCAAAGCACCTACATTCCTTGTGCAGGTGTCAGTTTGATGATACATTACTAAAGATGCTATACTTCCGACACTTATTTTATTCTGCATAAACTTAAGTTTAAAGATACCCCACACACTTTGCGCAGACGGGATATATATAGATGGATTGTTGTATAGGAGACTATTTTTTAAACAAGTACAATGTAAGTAGTATATATAATGTGGAATGCTAACATGGCCAGGCATATTCCTTCATAACTCTGGCTCCCTGAGAAATCTATTCATGCTAATCTGAGCTAACCGTTAGGTCAAAAACGTATCCCACTTACTGACATATGTGGAGTATAAGCTCTAGATGAGGAAATGATTTTGTTGATGAGCTGTTAATTACAGGCGGTCAGGTTAACTAACATTGGAAGGTAGAATTACAGCACCAGTCTCGCTTTCTGCAACGTGATACAATGATACTTTGTTACAGCGAGCACCCCTTTCCCTAAAAGGTAAATCATGTGGTATGATGTTCACTGGCGTTTACCAGGTAAATGATTAGTAAACGTATTCTTTTGATATGCAATCCTATTTATGCAGCATTTATAATACATACGTACGTTTACGAATACGTCTACCTTCATCACTAACAACATCCAACAATGTAGATGTGGCCGACGAATCTATATAATAACGTCCATTGACCAGGAGGCCATTGACCAGTAGGAAAATAGAAGTGAAGACGTAAAGCGACACGGGTTTATAACAACAGTCGAGAACCTGAGTATTGTGTTCACAATGCAGTGTCTCACACTACTAACATATATGATACGCATCATATGATATCTCTTTGCAGATTTAACATATGGAACCTCTATATATACACCACGGCGCATCTTTAAAGTCAAACGGAAAATGATATACCAATAACACGTTAGCACAATGCATGGTAATCACAAAGTGATAATAAAATAAAATATGAGATAGAAGAGAGGTCAGTGAGTACGATAGAAGAGATAATCGGGTCGTGTTGAGGCTGAGTCTGGAGTTAAGCGGGACTACAAATACTGTCACTTCCCTTGGGATATTTGGGGAGTATGACGGACGAGAGAACGGAGAACATGTCAGTGACCACCTCAACTGCCTTACCACCAAAACCGGGCACATACTGCAAGCACTACCAATGCGCATATTCACAGCCATACCTGGGCTCTAGGTGGCTCATCTTGCTTTCGGTACTGGTCGCGGACAGTAGTAGTTGATGTCCTGTCATATTATCCGAAATATTCCAACTTATGGTGACATGACCCGCGCACTGTTGAGGCTTCTCCGGTGCAGGGTAGGAGCTTGTGGTGGCTTAGCATAAGCAGAATGGTAGCTGTATGTCTAGAATTATTCTCTTGTGGGCATCGACTTAGATGGATATACCATTCCACATTTGAACTGTATCCGGCTCCCTGCGTGTGCCTTAAGGTTAAAATTTCTTACCTCCGCCTTGGCCTTTAACAGATATCAGCTGTATCTTGACGGAGAACGGATGTTTTGAGGGCCTCCTTCTACAGCTCTGAAAGTTATTTGCTTATATATTGAATAAATCAAAACTGACTGAATTTTGCATTGCTTTCTATAGAGATTTAGTATAGGGAAGCTATAAACTGCCCCAAGCTTACGGCTGGTCTGCGATATTGCCCGATGGTATGAAAATGACGAAGCTCTTGTTGGGATTCTGGGATATTCTGCTTATTTCCCACACCGACAAGTAAAAATATATTTCAACAAATGGGACTGATCCTCGCTGAATGACTTCTCTTGTAGCCCTTAGAAAAAACCCAACAGTGGAAGAAGTATTCTCAGGAAAAGGAAATCATCAGAATCACTTCACATCTCGCTACCATGGTAGAAAAAATATCTTTATATCCTCTCACGAGAAATAAACGTGTGCATATAAAGTACATGTAGTGACTAATACCATAGGGGTTCATTCATGACCACCATTTAAACCACGTTGTAAAGTCAGGAACGCATGATGGCCTGTTGCCAGAGGACTATGAAGACTCAAGATGTGTGCACAGAACAAGGTCCTAGACTGATGACATATTGGAGATACAGAGGTGTTAGACAGCACTGACAGGCGAGTGTGAACTCGATCGTGCGACTATACCTGGTATACTCCCATAGACCTTTTCCCATGCGGGTGGTAGTGTCATTTGTTCCTTTGTTACTTAGCTTATTTGACCAAACGCCTACATAGCAACATATTCTTTGTCATTAGATGACTGAGTGTTTGAGACTCATACATCTTCAGTACCCATTAAACTTATCCGCAGGAAAGGTAAACTGATTGCATTGGACTCTATGGTATTCCCTCTCTCATTTGGTGGGTTGAACGTGCATATCTTCGCCATAATTCACCAGATATGGTTTAGATAACGCGGAAACACCGTAAAGGTCTAAATTATAGCACATTGGTGGGATTGGCAATCACCAACTCGTATGTTTAGAATGTCAAAACATTTGGATATAACAGAATGTATTGTTGATAAAAATGTTACCAGCCAACGTTTATTAAATGCTTTCCCAGATCTCCCTGGGACCGTTTTTCTACATAACTGGAAAAGGGTTCGGCCAATGCCTCGAATAAGAAAGTGACAAACACCTACTTCGAGAGTGATATACATGTATATAAATTTATACAAGTTTACTTTTTACCCAACGCCAGATTATATCATTCAGTTATGCCTGACATAGAAACGCCCCGGATAAATATATTTAGGTACCTAAGAATGGCAGTAGACGAGTGTGAACATCCAGTTCAAGTTGAGTGAAGCAGATACCTTAAAAGATCATGAATGACGATTTCAAATATTTTCCGCCATTAGCTACATATAACAAAATCACGATATCACTGAGTGATTTGTAGAGCTGTGATTGATATTCTTTTGTATATTTATGCCATGGAATTTCCCTTGCTTCACTGGGATATCCCCAGGCTCCTGTCGGGTGGCTCCTTCTTAAGTACAGAAATAAGAGATGTTGTGGGTTATTATCTCACAGAGGACCTACGAGATGGCCCATCTGTCTGTGTCTCACACTTTGTCACGTCTAAGAAATCGTCGTCACTCAACACACTGCCGAAGGGCTCACTCACAGTTACTTTTGAGTCTATATAAGTCACCTGTAGCAACATGACTGATGGATGTCTCTAAACATTGATGATCAGTGTGTCCCAAACCTTTACAAACAGTATGTGATGTGATGCTACACGACCAGTCACAAGTCACCAAGTGTACAAATACGTGCACATATATCTTTGGATACAATAAGGGTCATTCATAAAGTACGTAGGCTCTGAGGAAGTAAAGTGTTTGGGAATATTGCATGTGTTCCTTCTTTGTTATATTGCGTACAAGAGTGGGTCGAATCTTTTATGGATGGCCCCATGGCTATTGCAGACTTGTGTCTCTTTAAAATTAAACATCGAGAGAAATTATGTCCGTCAGCTTTAGGTCCAGTACTTAGAAATATCCATTGCGGTAACATGATCCTTGAGAAACATGTGGAAAATTTAAGTTATATATCTAGTATTCAGAGACCACAGCGTCTTGTTAAGGGTCATTTAACAAGATATGCTTGCGGCTTATTTCTCTTCATTATATTTATTGTTGATATGTAAAACCAATCGCCACAGATTATGATATCCATTTTTGTTCCCCACTTTACTGCCTTTCCATAGGCCAATAGGGGCATCATATGTTATTTGGGGAAAACAAAACAAAATTACACAAAAAGAAAGACAAACAGAAATTCCCTCCTCTTTTTCCCAACGCATGATAAAGGTTCAACACAGTTGTTGTTTAGATCCTTCATGGAGACCACCTGGGGAAGGGCTCGAGGAGAGGCGGCGAGGGCGATGGCCTGGGAGACGCTGCAGTATACGTCAGACGTCCTGGAAAAGGACAGAGCAGCTCTGTTGTGTTGGTACTTTGGACTGCCCCCTCCCACCCTCCACGTAAGAGGTCAGCAGCCAGATGCTCCTCAGACACTCTAGAGGCTGGGAACACCTTCGTACTGTGTTCCGTATAGCCGTGCCAAGGCCCGGCTGGAATTGTGCAAATCTGTCATATCTGGGCTGTAATATCTTTTCCAGGAATTGACCTTTTTATTACACAACATGACTTATATACCTGGAAGGCGATCCGTCCCTGTTTTTTCACCGAATCCGGTGTACATTCTCCGACTACGTATTACGCATTTCTTCATACATTAATGTATCAAAATTATGATTAAATGAATTGCCTAAAATAGCTGCCAAGGTATGAATATCATTAGTTTCCACTTCCACTGCGTCATTTCAGTGTGTTAGCACAAGTTTGAGTATTGTCTCATTTTTTTCTAATGCAGACTTTGTATGTGCAATAATATTCTTCTTTTACAATGGGAAGAATTGTCTTGATATGACCTTGGTCGTTGCTGTGGCGTAATCCCGCCTCATCTTCCATTTAAACTTCAAAGATCACGTCAGGAATAATGTGTAGTGTCGGATCAACCCGTCTCACTAACATGCATGGTGGTAGGACTTTTTGCCAAAGGAGTCAAGAGACCGATGCACGTCTCGGACCAGGTGTCCTCACCGGGAGACGCATCCCCCTCCCCCCGGGACAATTCAGCCATTGCCTTACCCGGTCCCCTTCACCGCCCACGCCGCCGGCACCCCGCCCGCTCGCCTCACAGTCCGTCGGACATCCGTGCCCGCTACACTGGAGCTGGCTTCACGCCTCACCACCCCAGACGCGCCCGGAACCCAGGAAAAGCTCAGGAGGAGGGAAGGAGAGAGGTTCACCTCACTCTAAACCACCCACAGCACGCATGCACATTTCAGTGGAGACAACGGGAGAGGTAAGAAGCAACCACCTAAACACGAATCAGCATCTTTGCTAACGGAAGAGGACCCGGGGGCATTCACAGAAGAGGGTTGGTGTGCATACCCACAGAAGCAATTACAGGTATGGAGGCGCGCCTTCTTCTCCTCCTGATGGCCATAGCCATCATCATGGAGGAGGGACACAACGTCCACGCCAAGGAGGACGAGGAGGAATTCCTGGTGTCGTTTGACTTTGATCTGGAGGAGAAAGGTCTGGACATGGAGGAAGGAGTCGGGGAGTCAGGTCTGGAGGAAGCTGATCTATCCGGAGCTGAAGGAAGTGAGTCTAGTGTCCGCCTGGAGGAAGAGGAAAACGTCCATCACCAGGGTCCAGAAGAAGACACAGCAGAAAGTCCGGATGAGGAAGAGGGGGTGAAGCGAAATGCGACAGATATCCTGGAAATTCGCTTTACTCATCACATCCCCCGCCGTAACCGGACGAAAGGTTGGCATTAGTTGGAGAAATTGATCTTAGCATTGCAGCTAGTTGTAAAAGCTTTAATCTGGTAGAACCTAATCTGTCGGCGTCGGTCCCTCGGAGCTGTAATATACTGATACCGTAGTGGTAAGGGATGATTTTTACCCTCGAAGTGTGATCTGGGGCTTTTTCTTAACATTAATTTATTTCTCGAGAACGTATGCAATATATAAAGACCAAAATGAAAGAGGAGAAAATAACAGTAAACCATCGCGGGTTAGTAAGTCCATTGATTAGGGTATCATACAATATGGATAATTTGTGTTGAGGTGAAAGTATGGAATTGCATTAGATCACCCTAAGTTCTATCTTTATGTCCTAGGGCTAGTCAAGGTTCCTCTTTTATTCAGTGTCCGGAAAGCAAACATCTATCCATTTAACTTTATGATAGTATCTGGAGGCATCTTGATGCACCACGTTCTCGCATATTGGTTATCATCCCAGTTATGCCCAACGCTCTTAAATTGAGGTTTCTGATACATAGAGGAAAGGAGCGTTATGCTGACCACTGTTTCATCGATTTCAGCGGCGATCCTGTCTTTGATGTACAATGTACCTGTATATCATCGGGGGATTTGGGAAACCTAAGAACCGCTATATACATATGTTCAGTTCAACTTATCACTGTTTGTTCTACCGCACCACCCTCTGCCCACTGCCCCACTAGACTTTATTTGAACCAGAACATGGGCAAATTGTAAGGCGAGCGGTCAGAAGCCAAACATTTAGTGGAATTTTACATATTTGGACCTTCTACGACGGACTCTAGGCTACCGCTGAACATGTAGGTATACAGGACACAACGATTGACAACAAAGGCGAAGGAGAAGTTTGAAGCAGAGGTATTAGAATAAGGTTTGCGTCAGTTTGGGTGTGGGAGTTTCCATCGGGATTATTGCATGCTCTTTCATCATCGCCCGCTATTCCCTGTATTAATATAACTGCATCCTACCGACTAATTGTACATACATATAAAATATATAGCATACCCCATATTTCAAAAAGGATCATATTTAATGCCATGGTTGATATAACACGATTTGGGCCAAATTGCGTGTATTTTTCCACACACATATGAACAGGAAACGGGGATTGTTTAACGACATATTGTCTCATGACAACATAGTCACGTCACAAATAGGGAGCAGCTCCTACTAATATAAGATAGTGATGGGAGAGTTGGTGGGAGCATCAGACGTTCACAGCCGGGCTTTGTGTGGCCACAATGACTCCCTTTATGTGACACTGTTCGGTGTTTATGAGGCGAGGTGGGAGGCATGTAAACACCAGGGTTCATTCCGAGAGAATGGTAGAATCGCACGTGTATTCGGGCATTTTCATGAGAGAGCGACTCACTGAGTTGCTCAAACGATTATCCGCCCCAGAGACTACAATCGGTAATGGGACTGAGAGCGGAGTGAGTCGTGGGGGCGCCTGATGTATGGATGGATGGAGTCGTATGATGAGAGGTGATACAAAGAGGTGGATATGTAGAGGAAAGATAGAGGGAATCTCATCAGTTTGAACACCATAGATATAAAGATATTGAGTTGCATCAGAAGGTAGTGGGTAAAGTGGACATATGATGGATGAAGAGGATGGGTAGACAGGGGGTAAGGAGTTAGGGGGAGAGTATTAGATGGGACAGGGACGATGTTTAGAAATTGCGATTTGCTTGAAAATAGGAATTCAAGGGAACACAAGGTATGTGGACACGGTGGATCGAAGATCAAATAAAGAGAAAAGAACAGGGAGGGAGTTCAAGGAAGAAATGTATTTGACCAAAGGATGACTGAAATGGGTACATACTGGAATATTTTCCGGTGTAATTCCACTCCGGATATGAAAGCATGGTAGGATGATACTATCGTAAAACTGGATGAGTCTTAATCTTGGCCACCGTATGCCACGACTGGAGTTTGGCATAGTGACTTCATGAGGCGAAGCCGAGTGAAGTTTGGAGCCAAAACTACAGGAATGGCATGCGGTGGCCAAGATTAAAACGAATCAGGTTTTGATTTTATCCTACCCCGTCTCCGTGATTTTGGAACATTACATGATAACAATTCTGTACGCCACTAGCGGCATGTAAAACTCCGTATGCCAGTCAGCGTGGCATACGGAAATTCAATTTTAAGCCTATTGGATTTTATATTAGGGGTAGGATAATATCAAGAAACATCCCAAAATTTCATACAATTGTTTACATGGCATTCTTTGTCTTCTGCTACAGACATCACTCAGCTCCGCTTCGTGATATCATTCCGCGAAAACAACTCATGCCATATAAACAATTGTATGAAATTAAGTGACGTTTAGATTTTATCCTATCCCGTCACATGTTTTTAACTTCATATGTCACCTGTGGCATATAAATATCATATGGCATAACCATGGCATACAGTCACTCCACGTTAAGTCTATGGAGATTTATATGGGGGGTAGGATAAAAAGGTCTACTGAAAATAAAAGGACAAAGGATTAAAGTAAGAGTTTATAGGTTTGGACGGAGGTATAAGCAGATGTTTGGTGACTCTAGGTAGAATAGTGTGATTTGGCAGTTGAACGAAATGAGGGCCCGCTTGGGATAGCTTCGGAGGCTGCAGTACAGGAGGTAGCCCATGTAATATATGGGTGGGCTTAAGCAACGAGTATAGAGAAAGCTTAAACGAAATGGGTAATGTGAGAAGGGATGTGGAAGTGCGAGGAGGTGTCGGAAGGAAGGGATTTGAAGGTGAGGCACTGTGTCCTGGATAGAGGGAAGATGAGGGGAAGATCACGGAATGGCATGCGCAGGTTCTTAAGAGCAAATCTCCAGTATTGTCTCTACCTCTTCTATGCTTTGGTTAAGCATCGTATTCTGTTCAGGATTGCTTGTTCTGTAGTTCTCAATGAACAAGTTATTGCATTCTGAAAGATGAAACGGCGATTCGACGCTATTTACTCAACAAACTTATAAAGCCTTATCTGATGGTACACCTAGCTTGAATTGCTATCTGAGATATAGTATTGAACTTGGGTTGTAAACACCGAACTACAATGTACATCCAGAGGTCACACACTGATGGAACACTGCCTCTACGATAGGAACAGTCTGCTGGGGTGGACAGCAAGTAACAATCTGTTCGCCCTCTTGGTCGCCTCGCCTCCTCGTGGTGCAGACGGGATATGCTTGCATGCAAGCATAACAAAAGCGACCGGGGTGGGGAGTTAGCTCAGTGGTAAAGAGCACTGGATTTGTAATATCAAGGTTGTCAGACTTTGTTGTTTCGGGTCCCACAGCAGCCACTTCACTCCCAGCAGTGGTAGATGTACTGCTATATCAAAGGCCAATCCTTCTCATACCATGTCTATGTGGTGTGGAAAGTAAAAGAACTCTCACCTCGGTAAATGTGTAGGGTTCAGGTTTCCACTTAAATCCATTTCATAGATTTGATCACCACCCTTGTGGAGTGAACGAACTTTGAGAAAGTCTGGTGAGAACCTACATTGGTTAACTGGACGTTAAATCAAACCAACCAAACCAACCAACCAACCAACGATAGGAACATTTATATGTTTAAAACCCTCGGACACACATCATCCCTAACTAAAGCCACATCCATAGATTCTAATTGGACGATAGAAACCATATATGACTACTCTTTGTATTACGCCGTCATGGTGAGACTGGTGGAGCGGCAGTGTGTACACTGCAAAGATTTCCTGTGAATTTTATGGCAACTGGTGTGCCAGGGAAATACCGTAAATTTTACGGGTGACCGTGGTATTCTTCTGACCATAAATTTTAACTGTCCTAAACTGTATTTTGCTAGTGGTTTAAACCTGTAATGTATTTCAGACCATAGATTTTAACTGTAGTCAACCATATTTTGAAAACGGTTCAAACCTGTAAATTCCAAGGTGCAAAGCTGTATGAAATATACTATGTGCATTGCCCTTGAATAGGCATATACCAGAAATCTTGTTATTGATGTTCATCAGAATTGTTATATGTAGGGAGCCTTCCATAAAGTATGTATGCAGAATCTCTGATATTTTAGACCCCCACCCCTCTTGTATTTTAATAGAACAGAGAAGGAGCATATGCAGCATTTCCCAAAGCCTTGACCCCCCACCCCCAGCCCACCCACCCTCTCAGTGAATATGGATTTTATGGATGGCCCCTAGGAGATATTCAAATTATGAATACAATAGTGAATATTTTGTTATGGCTGCCATCATACATTCCATCAGCATATTAGCTAACAATATCATTCATAGCTATTATCAATGACATTTCAACATCTAGGTTTTTCAACTCTAATGTTATTAGTGCAGACTATTTCACAGGAATACTCCTCAGAATCTGACAATAGACGACTGCATTTGATATGGTAGGATGAAGTAAATCCTACTTAGGTTTCAGAAATGTACTATGAAAGTGGTGTTTGATAATCTGAATGATACAAATGTCATGAAAACTTGAGAATAAATATGCTCTAAATGGCAGAAACCTCACAGAAGATCGATGAATATCTATTACACATTTTGATGAAGTTAACTCCTGCAATTTATTCACCACTTTGATTTGTTGCTGATATTGGAGTTCTTCTGAGTGTATTACATCCATATTTACAGTTTTATACTGTAAACTGACCGTAGATTTGGTGGATTACAGTCCTGAATATGTTAAGAGTTGAACACCATTCTTTTTATATCAAATATTCGGTATGGAACTGTAGATAAGATTACGGTGATATACCGTCCACATTTACGGAAGTTTCTTGTATATTTTACTGAAATCCTAAATTCCTCATCATGATACCTTCAATGGGACAGGGGCGTCTAAAAACATCGGGACTATAAATGTCAACATAAATGTTTGATCAGCTTTATGGCCGTATTACCCGGTGGTAAACGTTCACAGACCACCCCATAACCTACGACATGTAGCACACATGCTCATCGAGTCAAAGATTCAAAGTCTATTTTTCAGATCAGTGGGTTGATGGATCTGATAAGGGGCTGAGAGATGGATATAGCTCTGTGTAAGACTTTGACAGTCGAGAGCGGGTTCCGTTGTAAACACAGTTGGTTATGCTTGGTCGAGCAAAGAAGATCATAAAATACGATCTAGATATAAAAGTTAGATCGGAAAGATATGCAGGTGGGAAATTTATAGCCACGTACATGATAGGTGTAACTGTAGGAGATCTATGGCGTCGGCAGACGTAATAGGTGTAACCATAGGGAATTTACTATGCTAGCGTATTTAATAGATGCAGTCAGCATTGCATACGCTTTTGTTAGATGGTCGATGTATATCTTGGGTATCAAATGGGAAGTTGATATGACATATAAATTTATTTCATTTGAGTTGAAAATCGTATAAATGTATATCGTAGTATACATCAGTGGTTTATAATTGAGACTTGTGGCCTTTGACTCCTGTGTGGTACTTTCAGTAATGCGGAGATAACTACCCGTGTAAATTGTTCAACCTTCACTTAAACCACTCAGAAAACAGACTTGACGAGTTGGAAATTTAACAACTGTGAACGGGTGGGTCACGCACACTCTGAGGTGGTTGTGTGGAAATTATCAGTCTGGCAATATCTGAGGAAGACACCAGTAGGCTACACAGCCAATAGTGCAAACCTGGTTTGCATAAAGGGGGAAGTGAGACGTGTAACCTGACCACGTGGACTCATGTGACTGCCGCTTTATCCCAAAGTTGCTGGATCCCAAAAACCATTGAGCAGAGCAACAGTTCTTTAGGCATGGGTGTACGCCTGAGTCGCTCTGGAGCAAGTTCCCATCCAATCTTTATATCGCTGTGCTTCCTTCCAATATCCATTTTGTAACGTTTCACAGTCTGATTATCAAAATTTTTTATACAATAAAGGTGGGTGTCCACTGAGCTCCCGACACACTACGACACACTGCGACAAGCCTTCCGACAAGTGTTACGACACAGAATCGAACGTTTTGGGTTTTTGTCGTAGCAGTGGACACACCGTTCCGACACGGCTTCCGACACACTGCGACACACTCCGACATGACTACGACACAGCGCCCGTGTCGTAGCCGTGTCGTAGCCCTTCCGACAAGATTAAACATGTTTAATTTATCGTAGAGGTCGGCTTGTGTCGTAGTGTGTCGGAAGCATTCTGCACTATGTTAAAGCTATGAACTGCCCCCCACCCCCACACGTACGCCTTTATAAACTGTTATAATATCATATATACAAAATTTTATCCTCTGTTATATAGGGATATGCATTACAAATGGTCCATTGAACATATTCAGGAACAGAAACGATAAACATTTTTAATAATCATATACTTTTAAAATCATAATCCAGGTCTGAGATACATGATTATAGATATTTGTTCGGATATCTAATACTCTTGATAAAAGACATCAATTCACTACGTTTTTCTTTTCGAAAATTGAAGAAAAACATATTTTTCAGTATATTTCCTATATAAATTAAGTCCCTCAAGGGAGCCGTTTGTGTCGGAGTGTGTCGGTACCGTGGCAACCTTTCTTTTCCCGCCGAACCGTTGCGACACACTCCGACAAGGCTCTACGACACACTCCGACACACTCCGACAGAGCCCTTCCGACAGGGATTTTCTTTGTCGTAGTGTGTCGTAAGCCTTGTCGGAGTGTGTCGGAAGCAGTGGGTACCCACCTTAAAGAAGGATAAATCCGTCAACAACAAATAAGTCACTGGTTTCAATCTGTTCCCTGTCGTAGCTTCATCGTAGACAGGTTTACTTTGCTTCGCGATATCTGAATATTTCATGCTATCAACTACATTTATCAGGGTATACAACCTTTTCATTTTTATTTTAGCACTTAGTAATCAGTAGTAGTTCAGTATATGATTCATACCAGTATGTTTATTATGTGGAGACATGATTTGAGCTGCCCAGCCCTCTGTCATATATTTTATACCCAGGGATACCAAATCTCACGGATTTACCCTGAGACATAGACATTTTTGGCTACTTTCCACGCCCACACGGTGTTCTGATCTCTCCCGAAATGGGGGAATGAGGCACTTTTTTCAAGTTGTTTCTATCATTATTTAGATCTAAACTTACATGTCAATGAATGCAGCAACACAGCTTTGAATTTAGATGCGGATTATTGCTTCCGGAAGCCTTTCCCCCAAGACCCGCAGCAAGACCCCTGGACGCATTGCGGGCATCAACCGCCAATTTGGCATAATATTACTGAAGTCCATTACCCAAACTAGGCAGCCTAGGACTACACGAAGCAATTAAAGGCTTATTTTACGTTGTCTTATCTTATGCTGAACATTGGCTTTTCGGCGTCACATATACAGAAATCTAGAACTTGACAATAACTGCTTCTCATACTTCAGTATGAGCTGCATGTTTGTAATATGTGACACAGAGGCCAATTCTCGTGGCGACATCTTGTATCGGCTACCAGGATTATGACTGACGGCACGTCCATAAAGCATCGAGAGAATTGCCGCATACCAAGAGATCTAGGTCTCATGTCGTCATTCGATACCTTAGCGGTCAGCCATTACTACATGCCATACATTGACTGGTAACTGTTACGACGTGCCGTAAGTCGAAAATATGTCATAGCGACGTTGATAGAGTACTTCCTTATTAATCACGTTGAAGATTGCCACGTTTTGGCCATATCGCGCATGTGGCAAATCTCGACTTGCATTGGGAACACTTTGCGTAAAAGCATGAATTACATGCATGAATTTGTATGCATCATTGCTGAGCTCTTACAAACCTCTTATTTCTCCTCTCTGTCACACAGTACTCTTTGATCGGATATCATCTCGTGCGCATGCTCCGGCGCTCACGGGCGCCCTCCGGCGGTCATGACAGGGTGAAACCGGGTGGGCGCCCAGCCGTTCATCTTCCACGCCGCACAAAGCAAGGGGTGGGTAGAGGCAGGGGATACGGTGTGAGAAAAAGCGGCTCTAAAGTTACAGCTGAGCATCCTTTTAGAATCTATCTCACTTCCCCATGAATGCGTTATCGAGCAAACCAGCGCTAATTAAGAGTGATGTGTGTTTACTCTAGTCAGGCACAGAACGACTGGTGAATATCAAGAAAAAAGAGAGACAAATGTATGTGGGGTTGGCCCCATTAAGATGAAGGAAGATATTGATGAAACTTAACTTAAATCAATGTTTTCGCACATTGCCTTTGGTTCATTTAACCGAAAATAGGCATAGTGGTAGTTATGTATGCCTGTTAAAGGGGATAGAAAACAGAAGGCAAATATTGTGCCGCCTTGGAGTTGGTGTTCATGTCATATGCATAGTCCGTAACCATAGGTGTATAGCTGTTACCTAACTCCATCATGCACTGACACCAACCTGCTAGGGCCTACCCAGGTATCCACCGTTGTCCCTGAAGCCGCGTGGACCGGTCCATAGAATGTATGTCAGTGTATTTGACATCTTTAGGCTACAATATAGATGTTTATCACCGACAATAGATCACCACAACGCGATATTTTACCCGTGCTGTCATGCCCCATATGCCATATATCTATCAAGCGGGAAGGTCCCCCTGATGCGCATCGTGTTTTTCTTCTCAAAAGTATTCTGATGAATTGTATATCCGAAATTAAAAGATTTCATATTGTGGCGATCTAAATTTCACAATACCTTCAAGTCCGTCACACCCGACCTTATACTCCAACCACGGCTGCACCCCGGTGGCACCTTGCCACCGATAGGTCACTGACAGGGCGTTGAAATGTGGCAACGTTTTTATCTTACGGCAGCGAGTATCCTTCACTGATTTTTGTTGACACATCCAACAACTCTGAGCATGTTTTAGCAACATGAAGTGACACTTTACAGGCATTTGCCCCTCTTTTTATCTTGAGAGAGAGAAAGAGAGGGAGAGAGATAGAGGCAGAGACAGAGAGACAGATGAAATAGTTGTTTTTGAATCTTGTGTGATTTTTGTAAGGCGTAATTCCACAAGATGGGAAACGGTAGAAGCAGTCGAGCCAAGCCGAGCGACACAGAATAAAAGGAATTGCTCCTCTAAGACCATTGAGTGTTGGTTTAGTCCCGAAATTCATGAGCTAAGTTTGGGCAATAGGCAAAGGTAAAGGAGACGGTACACGTCCTACAGGCTCATGAGTATAAAATGCATCAAGATCTGCTATTACAGGTGCGCAAGTGGCTTCAGATACAATGAAAAGCCTTACATAGATATCCAAAGGCAAACATTTCTGGATTTGGTGTTTTTTCACTAGGCACACAAGTACGGTTGCTAGGAGCATCCCGTATGTGCACATTAATCGTAAACTTCATATAGATATGATAAAGTATTTATACAAGCATCACACAAAGCAATGCTTTTACAACCAAAGTTATCTTAAACATGTCTTTAATATATATATGAATATATTTGATTCCTATGGAACATAAACTAAGAGCTACCATGACAAATATTTGTGAGTGTAAAGGAATGTTATATGTCTATCATGGTGGATAATTGCTTCCTCACCCCACCTCCTAGCCCATGTGACACCCTCATCCCCGCCTATATATTTACACACACACTAAAGATTCCTCCCACAATCCACTCTCTCATAGTTCCTCCTTCCCCCAAACTCCAAACCTATCGGACACACACTAACTTCATAGTTCCTCCTTCTCCCAAACTCCAAACCTATCGGACACACACTAACTGTAATTACATACATTTCCCAACCCGCCCACACCTTTAAAGAACATTCACCATTTTATTAATTCATTATTTCATTGATAGGACCATATTCTTTTTTTATTCACATCATAGAAATTTGATATATTGAATATTCATCTCCATAAAACCAATCAACAAAATATATTAATAAATATATTTATCCACAACCGCACTCCTACCTATTCTTTTCACTAAGAGAGGGGAGGATATAGTAAAGTTATCTGATAACACTTCGCTTTCCTGTCGTTGTATCGTGTTTGAGATGTTTATAACAAAATCATTAATATATTATAGAGCCATGACTAGAAGTATACGATCCACAACAACACAATACAACTTTATCCGTTCATTTCATATCGGCATTTCGAATTTTGAAACAGGAATTCCCTTTTTTAATTCAGGAAAACGTTTTACGACGACTAATATTCGTCTACAATTGCGGCGGTCACATTGAGGCACATACATAATACATACATGTGTACTTGCGAAAAGGGTATGTGCATAGGTGTATTCATGTTGTACATATATATTCAAACCATTCATAAGGGTTTCTTTTCTCTTTTTTTCACGTAGGTGTGGGGCTGTTTCCTGTGGTGTTTAACCTGGCCACACGTGCAGAGATCACGACTAACGCTACTTGCGGAGAGGCGGGCTCGGAGACTTATTGCAAACTGGTGGAGCACGTGTTGCGCCGACCCACGCGCCGCATCCAGTGTGGCAAGTGCGACGCCCGCAGTAGCGACCCGCGCGAGCGTCATCCAATACAACAAGCCATCGACGGAAGTAACAGCTGGTGGCAGAGCCCCAGCATCTCTAATGGAGTCAAATACAACTGGGTCACCATTACGTTGGATCTTGGACAGGTAAGTTGGCTGATATCTTACAGGAACTGCTTTCAAAAATGTCTCCGACGCCACATCAACAGTGTTGTTTGGCCCAAACTACGATAGATCAGTTGCTTTCAGTTACAACTGGATTAATGGGAATTCATGACATAGCCATGTGGTAGTCCTAATAAGCAGCACTCAGTTAAATACAGGATATCGATATGATGCGGGGCGCCAATTTCCCGAATAATACGGAATCATAATGTACATGTGCCTGATTTTATCAGTGAAGAGGGGCTCAGATTATCCTAACAATATACCAACATATCGATATATTTGTTCACACTCGAAGCCCCATGGACTCTGCAGTAAAAGTATTTCTTTTGTAGAAATATTACATTTGGTATGGCTTTAGGTGCTGGGGAGCACCCTTGTCTGTAGATGTATGACATTCCTTTTTGGCAACTCAATGAGGTGTACGTGAGCGAGATGAAACTTGACGCGCTGTCACAACAGAGTATTTATTGTATCAGATGAAGTCTTCAAAGGGGCCTTCCGTGAGAATCCCTAAGTTGCCCATTCTCAACTACCTGTAAATCTTTCAAACAAAAAAAACGTTTTTTCTGTGGTTCTCTTTATTGTGAAGAAAAGGACAATTAATCACCTCGCGTATAGTGTGTTTGTATTGAAGTCAAAGATAATCGGCATCAGAGGGCTAAATTTAGAGACACTCTCTCAAGGGGTGTGTAGTTTATAGAGGCTGGTAAGTTTCAGGCTTGTTAGAGCAGTTATTCACTCGCACCTTTTAGATAGGCTACACACGGGACAATCTGTCCCTGTTTGAACTATCGTCTTCTCACGGATGGGGAAGGTAGTAGAGCTGCTTGTGATATATGGTACTAGGGTCCTAAGATGGGAAGAGCCAGGAAAGATAAAGCCCACCCAAGCCGGTCAATCACGGACCTGTAGTCTGACCTCGACCCCTCTTATGGGGTGCCATGTGGTCAGTTCTTGTCAGAAATTCCCTTTCAATTATCCTTCATTACCGTCAACGAGTCATTATCTAAGATGCTTATGATCTTGGCAGGAGCACCGGTGAAAAATAAAATCAGTCGACTTCTAAATAAAACGACCGCTTAAACTTACTTGATAGAACTGTGGTAGAAATATAGCTAGTATATAAGCTGAGCTTGAAGAGATTGTAGAAGGAAAGGCAAGCGTTGTTCACCTCTGCCCAGGTCCGTTACCCACCAAAGCCTGATCATCCCATTGGTCTGCCCCCTTCCCCCTGAGCGACCGGTCATAGAGGTACAGTGTAAAGAGAGCTCTAAATACATTGCCTTAAGGTTAGATTGGTCACACATACACTTTCAGCGTGCTTCCAGAAAACTATCCCTTCACTGTCTGCATGCTATACACTGTGATAAGGAGCAGGGTGCCAGTGTCTAAAAGGCATGCCCAGCTAACCATGACCAATCACTAGAGACCGAAATACCACATTGACCCACTGGTGCTTCATTTGGGGGCCATCCAAAAAGTACATACGCAGAATTTCTGAAATTTTTACCCCCCCCCCCCATCCCCCATCCCGATCTTGTACGCAATAGAACAAAGAGGGAGCATTTACGCAAAATTTCTGAAATGTTTGACCCCCTCCCCCCTTAGTGCGTACATACTTTATGGATGGTCTCTTGTTTGGATCCTAGACTCAGGTGGTTTCAGAAATGGCAAGTTGAATGGGTGCAAGTGGATTACAGAAAATTATTCCTAGACAGAATATAACTAAAACCTTTTATTGTTATTCATTCATAATTGCACGCTCATTCATCAATAATGTACATACTATTTCCTCCTAGTATCATAAAATAACCGTCACGTGTTTCCACCAATTCGCACATCAGAAGGCGGTGATGTACGGCTTGGAAACCTCTCCTTGTTGGTATCCTGATATGCACATACGTGATATCACAATGCACATATTCATCCTTGGTATGCACTATAAGAGGGCACCTGCTGCTTTGTTGTGGCCATAAGCGATGGGGCGGCGATCATATACCTTAGTGCTAAGGTTATATCCACAGTGTGAGAGGGCAGCCAACACAACCCTGTACGGCGCCCTCACTCACCCCTCTATCCAGTTACAGGTGCATGGTGTGGTCTCGTGTGGTGTGACTGTCCTTAAAGGTAACATATCCGCCTTTGCTTTTTATCCCACAGTTTTTAGGGGTATATTGTGTTTATATGTACATTTTGGACCTTTTTGTGAAGTAATCGGCTCGACTGTTAGGAGTTGTTGGTCTGTCTGTAATACAAGTGTCCATATATAATACATAGGCAGCGTGTTTCTACATACCCCGAGCATACAGATATGTTGTATGCTCCGGGCTGCAAATTCCCGACGCATACGGGAAAATAGTGCAGTTGAAAAAACATAGTGCGTACCTAAATGACTAATATCGGTACTCCACTTGTCAGGAAAAGGTGGATGATGAATACAAAAGCTATGTATGTGTGTATGCAACGAGTATAAAGAATATACTCGTTGATATATGTCTGTATGTATGAGTGTGTGTATATGTACATGTATGTATATATGGTGTGTGCATGCATGTACATGTATCTATGTATGTATCTATGTATGTATCTATATTCCAAAGAAGCACCGTTTTTAAAATGTTACAAAAACGTTCTATGACGGATATTCTTCTTAACTTTCTCAACAAGGTATGTATAGCATGCAGTGTATGTTATAGAACCACAAAATACAATGGACCGAGATAAACGTCATTTTCAGTAAGAAAAATATCCTTAGTAAAGGGGGGGGGGTAATGTGACTTGAGACTAGATTAGTAGAACCCTATTGCTCTCCCAACACATCAATCTTGTTTTCCTTTTTTTATGTGATCCCATTCTGAGAAAAAACGAGGGGAAAAGAAATACAGGACAAGTTGTCAAACCCAGGCAGGGTAAAAAAAAAACCTGCAGAAAAGCAACAAAAAGAGAGCAATAAAATTGTGTTTGACGACTGCCATCGACGGGAGATAGTTATAAATTTAGAAAGTTCCAATAAGGAACCGATTAGGGAGGTCCTGACCACAGGGATAAGGGAGTCGATGTGGGTGGTTTTCCCACAACATGAGATTACGATTATTCGTATACAAAACCAGTCGTTATTGTGTTTATCACCCAACTACACGATTGATAACTAGGAGCAAATAGTATGTTCATCAATGATGAATAAGCGTGCAATTTTAAATGAATAACACCTAAAAGTTTGGGTTATATTCAGTCTATGGATCATTTTCTGTAACCTACTTGCACCCAGTCAAGTTGCCATTTCTTTAACTTCAAGCACCAGTGGGTCAGTGAGGTTTTTCAGTCTTGAGTGATTGGTCATGGTCAGGTGGACATGCATCTAACACCCTGAGACACTGGCACCCTGCTCCTTACCCAATAGCACAGCAAATAGCATGCATATAATGAAGGGAAAGATTTTTCTCAGCACGCTGAAAGTGTATAGAGCCTCCAGAGGTAACTAAACTCCCGATTATCGCCCCGGGTAAAGCAAAGTTCCGCTCCCGATTGACTTGGCACACTACGACAACATGAACCACAGTTTTCTCATTTATAATTGGAGAAACTGAATGTAATTTCGGATTTCCATGTAGAAATAGCTGAAATTTCCATTTCTGGCATCAGAATTTCAATTTGAAGATTTCTGAAAACCGTTAAACTGCATTAATTCTGGGTTACGGGTAAAGGGTCTATCAGCATACGCATATGCAACGTATAAAGAGCGTACAAGCACGCTCTAAAAAGAATGGACCATGCATCAACATATAGGATGACTACTAGTTCGATAAGGCCACAACAATGTATATAGTTCCCCATTATCTCTGTGTCTTAAATTACAAAGCATTGTAATACCTTTGATTTATGATGATAAATGAGATCAACACCATCAATTTTAACTTAGAAATTACTTTTCAGAATTTGTCTTTTAGGTTAGCTCAAAATCTGTAGGGACTCTTTTACCGGGATCTCCTCTTTGAGATTGTGGCATGTCAGAATCTCTGGGACACGAATTTCAGGAGCCCTATACATTTCCTGTGGAGACTTCGTAATAGGAGGATAATAAAGTACAAACACCCAAATATTCAATCTAGAATATCCTGCTAATTAGTTTCATCTGATTTCTGTTCAAAAAGTATAAAGTCAGGACCAACTACACGTATGTCCTAGAAACACAATCTGAAGTAAAGGTGATTAAAAATCCCTGTCCTTAATGGGGTGGTCCACACGTCCCTGTTGAGGTGAAGGTGTCTGGGCTGAAGATGGGTTTTCCCTTATTACATATATACATGTCTACATCAATCTAAAGTAAACCTTTAGGCGGTATACATATTTAAGTTCACTTTGGGTTTGAAATAAAAGGTTAAACGGCTTGGGATACAAATCTCAAGACGAAAATTAAATAAAAAAACAGCCACAAAACAAACCATTATGACCAGTAGCGACCCCGTTCTGGAAACTGGTCTCTCCTGTCACATTTCTCCCTGCAAACAGATGCCAGGTTCCTGTGGCCGCCATTCCTGGCGTTGGTTATTGAGCAGGACCCCGGGTCTCATCAGACCTGACATGGCGACCGCCGCGCGCTACAGCCTCATTACGCAGACTGGCTGAATGCACTCTCCCCTGTCCACAATACCCACGGTGAAAATATGTCAGTGGCTCAACAATCAATCCAGACATACTCCTCTCTACAGCGACCCATGGCATCGCATCATGCCCCTCGGTGCGATATATGATACGTCCATGAGGCAGGTCTTATTTTGCGTGTAAACATAATGAAATCAAAACGGGATGGAAGCCCTGAAATGGCCCTATGGCATCATAATCAGGTTTTAGTGTAAAGTGGGAGTGGGCTTACATAGACAGCATGGGCATGTTTTCCCTCCTGTTTGCCAAGGAAACTGGATGGGCTGATGTTGACAAGCACTCTAAGTCGCAAAGTTGGCTGTTCTCTGGAGAAGGGCGCGGGTGAGGGCATTGCTCGCTGAAACACGGACCACACAACCCAAATAAGAAAGGGCCACGTTTGTGTGCAGCTTAAGTGAGGAATAAAGGTGGCCATGTTTGTCAAAACACGTGGGGCCTGGGATTCTACTGCACCAGCTTGTTTAAGGAAGCCGGGCGCCTTCATGAATGACTGTGTCCCAACAGAGTGCGGAACAATGGCTCTGGCTGCCTATCAATGTGTGCATAGAAGAAGTCCATTAGTTTTAAATGTAATATCAAGTCCAATTTTACGTAATATATGTAAGTATAACCAAACCAGGTTTCATGCCTTTTATAATACCTGCCGAGCATAACGAACGGGTAGGACTATGCTACAGTAATCTGACGATGAAAAATGAGTCTATACATTACATTCAGAGAAAGGAAAGGAAACCAAGATATTTGAAATATCTACTGCAAGCGCATTAAACCATGATGAGGATCCTGTTACAAATAAAATAGATTTTTTAACTGAATTTTGTTGATGTATGTCTTCCTCGCAAGACGTGACCAAAATCACGATTAGTATTGCGTAAAAATGAAGTATATTATGATGGACAGTACATCCTGCACGTATGTAAACATTATTTCTGACGGCATAAGATAACAGCTCTACCTTAAAAATATTTTGGTGCTTGGTATGTCAAAAGTGGTGTCATGCAATAAAATAGGTTAACGGTCTTGTACAATCTGACTAGATCAAATAACAGGGGCTAAATAAGTAAACCTCGATTTAGTTGGCATATCTCCCTTTACATCACCCTATAGTCCTTACTTATTTACCACGAAGTTATAATATGATCATTTGCGTATGTAATCACCTCATTAGATTTTGTATCTAAAGGGGGCGTATTAAAATATCTTCTGTTGTTCTTCATACGAATGTAGCTGAGTTGATAGATTTTTTCTGAAGTGCCAATGCGTGTATTCAGTGTAGATATACAGTGTATAAACATTCTTTCACAGGGAGAGACGTTAACTCAGATGTACGTGTTGATGAGGTGGTCTCATTCAGAAGGTACCTATTTAGTTTGAAGTACTGTGGGCGGGAAGTGCAAAAAAACTAGTGTAGATTTAGACCTAATACTCCCTACATGCTTAAATAAAAACTGAAGACACTTAGCGGTCCTGTACATCTAATGTTCCCTGTAAAAAAAGGAATTATATTCCGACATAAAAGTAGGTTAAGTACATAAAAATAGAATCCTCTAGTGATGATGTGAGACACTGAATCCATTTCCCTTCACTATTGATCACTGTATATATACATGTATATTCTAGGACTTATCCAGATGGCCCTATCTGTAGAAAATCTCCTACGGTACCATCTGTAGCGGAGTGAACAGCTAATACATTGTGTTGCTATCATGATCCATCTAGCAAAGGCATGGTTCTCTATCCTTCATAAACTTTGATCTGTAGAGCTGATGCGCCCGGGTCTCTTTGTATTTCTCTAACGAATCCCCCCCCCCCCCCCGCAAAATAGCGGGAAGTATTGACTGGCTTTTAAGGTCACTAATGAATATCTCATATCTATAATCCTTTTGGAGTCATAGCTCACACCTGTGTAGATTTCATAACGTCATGTGACAAATTGTTCTAAACATGAAGTTTTGATTCTGAGACAACACCTCTCATTCCATGTCGAGGCAGGTCCTGGCTCTAATTGTACAGACGCGCTTCTCCTACCAACCTCATTTGGAGACATTCATATAGGTTTTGTAGATTCATATTATGTAAACCTATGTACATATGTATTGGCAGTAACCAAGGGTATCAAGAACAGTCTATACAGTTTATCGTATCTTCATTATATACTCTATTACAGTGGACATTCGGACCCCAACAGCTGAGAGAGCCAACCTCTCAGGTGTATTTAGGAGGTCGAGGTCATTCATTACAGGCCACCTTAGCGCCAGGTTTTTCTCATTTGAGGTCACATGATCCAACACGTGACCATGTCAACACATTCAGAAAGGAAGCCTTCAACTTTCTCGATTTCTCCCATAGGTTCAAGGTCGTGTCAGAACACACTTGGGTTGATTTCAAGATCACTTGAAGGTCAGAGTTTGGCTCAAATATTAACGGCTGAAGGCACGCCCCGTGGAGACTTCTTGAAGGATGTTGACTGCAGATGAAGGATTGTAATGAGATCTACCCGATGAACGGTGCCCCCTTCTGTCAGCTGTTCTCGTTATCTCAGGCTTACTAGGCTTTGCCAGAATCGAAGGTGTCAGCAAATATCACTCACTGAAGGGTATGAAAGGTGTAAACATAGTTATGATTTATACAATCATATAAAAGAAAACAGCAGAATATGTAAATGAGACTCTCACCGATAGTGTCCAGGATGATTGTCAGGCAAGCGTGACACATATATACAGTAAAACTTCGCGTAAGCGGACACCCTCCGTTCCGGCCAGGGTGTCTGCTTACGCGCTTACGCGGGGTTTTAAGGTGTCCTCCAGCCGAATATACAAGTGTTAGATATGTAGGAGAGACAGAGGCGATAGATCTGAAATCCATCATCCCAATCCTAATTGGATCTGAAGACATTAAACTTTGAATTACAAAATGTAATTTCTAGGAATATACTACACACACTCATAAAAAACACAGATTAATCTATTTTGGTAGGGTGTCCATTTGAAGTGTCCGTTTACATGGGGTTTTAGGCCTTTCCATACCGAAATACCTACCGCTTACGCGGGGTTTCCGCTTACGCAGGGTGACTGCTTACGCGAGGTAAATTAAACGTCTAATAGAGGGGAAATTTTCGTTCCGAGCAAAACTGTCTGCTTACGCAGGGTGTTCGTTAGGCGGGGTTCTAATGTACATGAGGACATATCATCCCTGCATTCTTGAGGTTAACAAAGATGAACGACATTTGACGCTGCTCTTCTATAAACATTGGGGGAACCTGAGGCCAGTCACTTTGAAAGAAATGATCTTTGATGATGGAAAACGGTAGCAATCATTATTCTGGTGAATTTTCAATGACAAAAAAATCTTTGCATCATAAGCGTGCGCGTAGTGACATGCTCCTGCTCTGATTCTACGGTCAAAGAAGAGAGGGCACTTTGCGATAATTCATATACATATAGCTCTATTGGACAGTTCCTGAGGTGAAATCGAATACATCATATTTTGCCATTATCATTTGTTTGATTAAATTCATGTAGTACATTGTAGTAAAAAAATCAAATATAACACACATGCGTGAGGCTCATTTCCTGCAATATCACACATGTATAGGCCTACACCGGCAAGATCCAATCCGAGCGCGCCTCTCTCTCTCTCTTCCGCGGGCCTCTACCACGTGATTCGGAGCAGGTGGAACTCTTTAAGGAGACTCTCTCAGAGCATGTTGTGTTTGTGATTCAAACAGTGTCAAGTAGGATTACACTTTCGGCGTGATTCCCGTACTCACCGCCAGGAGTACCCACTCCTGTCTGTCCCTTTACGATGCTCGACTGCATGCGTCCTCCATTATCGCCATTAGGTTAGGGGTGATAGGGACAGAAGGGTTCGGGGAAGAAAGTGGATGTTTGAGGGTTGTGGGGGGTCTGTTCACGCGTGTTGAAATTTCGGACTCCAACTATTTACTTTAGTTACGGACTCCAAGGTTCGATTACACCTACACACTACCTATGTTACATTGAACTTGAGTATTTAAAACTTTTAAACTAAATTGTTAAAAGAAGCATTTCCTGTTTGGTCCCCTCTTCTTTATTTCAAAAGTGTGCTCTGTAATCACATGCGAGCTCGTTACTGGCATCATTCAAATGGCATTGATTGGGTCGGGCCTCCAAATGTATAGGAACATACATACGCAGTCCATGCCGATGAGTATAGATTACATAGCACCACAATGTCTGTGGACAGGTTCCAACATGATCAGCGCCAGATATAAATCATAGACCTAATACTATGGAGTTCACCTGACTTTGTTACATCTCCATAGTGATTGATAATCATGAAGTTATTTAAGACGTAAAATGACAAGAATATCGGCTAGGCTCCTTAGCCAGTGAAACGCGGAGACATTGTTTATAGATCTGACGTGACCCGACTACCCCGAATGGGTCTATTATTGTCTGGGGTAACTGATATTATGATTTTTCGAGTACACTATATATACCTTGTTTTCCCCGGATAAGGGAACAAATTGCTACATAGTCCGGCCTTATTCAATGTGCATAGCCGATATCCACTGAAGATAAATACGTGTGTGTATACCCATAAGGGAACTACAATATAAACTAGATTATTGAAATCCGGGCCGCAATGTTGTACAGAGAGACGAATCAGTGGGTTACTCGGCTGCAGCTGGGTGCGAGAACATGCTGCTGAAAACAAGATGATATTTCAAGGAGCTGATAGGGGAGAGTATTAATTGATAATGATGGCCGGGGAGCCTGCATGTCCCTCTAGATGTCTTCACGATACAGACTCCAACCTCTTCAGCCCCTGAATCCACGTGTTCCACCTAGCCTTGCAACACTATACTACGTCCCCTTCAACCTTGCCTGACTACGCCTTCATCAGGAATCAAACACGGACTGTGAACTTTCCAGATTACTCTCCTCGTCAACACATGAGATGGCTGAAACTCACAATCCATACCTCCCATCCACTCAGACCTGCTCGATACAATGGAAGTCAGACAGATGATCAACTCAGTATAGGCCTACACTCTACGATTTTCTAATCAGTTTATAAGACCTAGACATGATGCCCATCTTTGAACCACGGTTTATAACTGTTCATTTACTCCTGATTTTAGAGAAACATTGCATGAAGCAGCATCGCCATGGGTATGTACATTTTAAGTTGTTGAGTGTCTAGAGTGCATACCAAGCAGAGGGACCTTTCGTATTCTGGACCCCTTCTCTTTCGCAACCCTAAACCACCCCCTCCTCAATCCCCCACCCCTCTCTGCTGTGTTGCCCTGTACCACACGCTAGATATCTTACCTGTGGATCTCACCGCATGCACTCGCACTGAACACGTGCCGTTTGCCACAGCGCCACCGGGCGGCCGGGTTGAGTTTCACCTCTCTGGTTCCACAAAAGAGGCAGGTTAAGAGCCAACACTGATTATATTTCACTGTCATGATGTCTTCTGCTAGATATAGATCGGAGGGGTTATAATGTGCAAATGTTACTGCTTATCATCATTTTCCAACCGACTTTGTTTTCAGTTGTGCGTTATGAATAATATACTAGAGAAGAAACCCATGAAAGTTTACAGTCAGAGCTCTTATCCCATCAATGTTGAATAGTGTAGAGGCCATAAGACAGCGACATTTTCCACAGATTCTCACCGATCCGATCACCGATTATAATCGGGAACCAGAATATCGCTGTCTTATCCCCTCAAGGACGCTTGCCGATCACCTCTCTACTTCATGACCTTGTACAGCGACCCGAGACTGATTGGCTAGCATTTTTGACATAATCCCCCACTGAGTTTTTTTATTCTAAATACTCAATGGGCATTGAGTACGAGTTCTCAATATTTAAGTCTATGTGGAAAAATACCAGGGGTGAGTTATAATGAGAATCACTTATTTTAGTGCGTCTAGAGGCATCTACAATCCATATGGTCCACGCACGTTCGGAACCCTCATATGGGCTCACATGGACTGGTCATGAATGAGGTCGTGACTGTCAGCGACATGCTCGACACTAATTCAAACCCACCACGCAAGTGCATAGACCTTTTAAACTTTGGGAAAAATATCTTTAGAGCAATTAGTGAAGTATCGGTCCCACATGTTTCCCAGAGATGTTTCAAAAAGGTATCGTCGGTCTGGGAGAGTTTCAATTACACCAGTGGCTCTTTGTACCCAGGGTTAGTCTGTTTGACAGTGGTGCCTTCAAAGATGCTGCCAAGATCCACAATACACAGAAATGGCACGTCCCCACGGGCCTGAAAGACATGTATACCTTTGATGTACTGACTTCTGATGCCTTCGAAGTGGTACAGGGCAAGTCAGTCTAGGGCAGATAGATACAACACGATAGAGCGAATATGAATAAAACTTTAGTTGTTCTTCTGCGTGTGGAGTCAAAGATGAAGTTACACAAATAGACGTTATAATATGAAAAAAACATGGTCATGACGCCAATACGCCGATACTTATTCGAGGTGTCGACTATAAATCGTCGACGACGCCGTATTGGCGTCATCAACATGTTTTTTTTATTATTATATACCTTAAATTGTTTATGATAGGCCAAAACTCCACTCTGTTGACATTGCCACTTTCACCCAGTGCGGGAAGTACATTACAAGACTAATCGGAAGTCAGACTCTCCTAGCAGAGGGTAGGATCGCTCAACATGGCCGATGGCCACAGAGACTTCGAAATGGAGAGTGACGCTCATTTACAAACTTTCGCGCATGCGCAACAGGTATATCCACGTTAGTTGCCTCGATATTTGGTCAATACAGATGATAACTCATTACGTTGCGCGTATAAGACGCATCGGAACACGCGAAGTGAGGACGTCCGCTATTTGTAATTCTTCCACCCAGAGCCAGGGTTGTCGGCCTCTCGTCCAATCAGAATGCGTCATTCGTTCAAAGCACTCCGTAGTATGGTCAAAGCACTCCGTAGTATGTTTCAAAGCACTCCATAGTCTACGGAAACTGGCTTACTGTCTTCGTACATCAAAAATACGCGGTGAAAATAGTGATCACATACATCCCGATGCCGTAGGCAGAGGGATGTATGTGATCAATAATTTCACCAAGTATTTTGACGTACGAAGACAGTCAGCCTGTATCGTTCAGCCTGAACATTGGAATCATATTGTATAATCATCTATTAGATGCTTTAACTAGTATTGTGTTTACATTCCGATAGGCATTGGAAAGGGTTTACTCAAAGACTAGTGGTAAACGTATTCTAACTAATGATGATGATTGAAGCCAAGTCCAAAATGGATTCTAGAACTACTATATTGAAGTGAAGGGTCACATAGGACTTGGATGGCATAGATTCTTCGTGTTTCTAGAGCACAAAGTGAAGAACCTATATATGGGCTGTTGATCGATGCAACATGTGTGATCGAAAGGGACCCTCTGCCTTAATACCCAGTATGGCCCTCCGTATTCGGTACGTTAATTAACATTACCATTAATATCTAGTAAAAAAAAGGCCAAAGTTCTATGTGATTAAGTAGAACATAATTTCCATAGAGTTTCGCGGTGCAACAGGACTATTTGATTGTGATCGTGGAAATTGCGCGTATCCAGGAATATCCTATATAGTGGGGCAGATACAGCTCAAATTTCAGCAGTATTGTGCAGAGAATACTCACATATTAATCTTGTAACAAAGTCACAACTGACGGTTATAAACCTTGTTTCCATTGGCCGACAAAAATGGCGGAGATATTTTGAGTTACCCTAAAAGTCTGCCGGTGGTGCCACCGACTATATGTTGGTATCCTTGTAGGCAATGTTTCTACTGTTTTTTCCAGGTACACACAAATTTCTGTGAGGGTATCCGTCGGTGGTGGCCTTGTTACTTAATCCATGCCAAATTAATCTGTGAGCATTCTCTGCAGCTCGCGTTTCCATTCACCGATCTGGCATCGGTATGCCAACAAATCTATGGGTGGTTCTCGACTATAGATCGGTGACGAATAATCGGCCAATGGAAACAGACTTATACCGAGAGGAGAGCAGTTTAGGACCTACCTAGATACTACGTGATTTTCTGGGTGATAGATCAAACAAGACTACATACACCATAGCAATTGTATCTTGACGATAAAAGCCGCTCACCGTGATAGGGAAAGGGTTCGGACTCAGCAATGTAAATATCGTAAAGTGCAATATATATGCCATGCCCAAATACCAGAAGAGGTATCTGGTAGACCCATTCTGTACAATTATTTCAATGGCCTTCTATCGGACATATATATTGTATTGTTTACAACTCATATAGAGCCAGAGTTTACTACTAATTGAAACTTGCTTATATCATGCTGTGATTACAGGTCTCTTTCCTCTACAGTTATATACATATGTAATTTACTGCTGTGATAAGTTGTTTCCGTATTTTCGGCTATGGAATCGAATATTCGCATGCATTATACACAGTTGGAAATGTTCACCCACAGTATTGCCAAATGCAATACGGCCAGAGCTCGCCCCATGTATTTACATGACTAGAGGAACATGTCTATAGGATAATAGGTGGGTTATTAGCGGGAAGTGAATCACTCCACCGTAACCATAAACGGTTCCCGGATGTCTCGGCCCCTTTGGCATCTCGGACTCCCTATGGCACCTCGGACCCATCGACACCTCGGCCATCCGCTTTCACAGCTTTCACGCCTTCATGTGTGAAAACGGTGAATGTCTTCTAATGTAATTACTTACCCAATATACGGATTCTCAGCTTTGCTGTATTATGTTATTTTGTCTATTATCCACAATAAAGAATCTTGCAGAACAAAAGCATATCTTACAAAACATGTGTGATAACCCTATCCCAAACCTTAACCCTAACCCTAACCCTAACCCTAACCCTAACCCTATCCCTATCCCTAACCCTATCCCAAACCCTATCCCAAACCTTAACCCTAACCCTATCCCTATCCCTATCCCTAACCCTATCCCAAACCTTAACGCTAACCGTAACCCTATATACATTAACCCTATCCTTAACCCGCGAAAGCGGGAGTGCGAAACGCGGCCGTGAGGGGGCCGAGATGACCGCACAAAAAGGGGTCCGAGATGCCGATGGGGCCGAGATGACCGTGTAGCACCACAAACCGTAGAGCAAAGGGCACTTCATGTTTGTATCGATGCACACGGAGCAGGTCCCAAGCGACCGGCTACCATGGCAACATGGTGTGTCCTTTCCATGATTCACCGCGTTCCAATCTCTCGAGTTTCTATTGTATGTTGTTACCGGAGGCCGCAGGGAGGCGCCAGCTGTGTTACCGACAAGTGACCGACTGCTACGGTTCCCCGCTAGGGGTCTCGACCTGAAGCCGCTCGTTGGGACGCTGACGGGGACGCCGGGACGTCGGATTTAGGAACCTCATGCGGTGGTCGTGTTTCGGCATCGCGTGTCAACACGACGCCGCTGGGCTTCTCCGAGCCCCGCATTCCGCCGTGCATCGGTTCCTGGCAGGCGGGCTTTCTATTCATTTCGTTCTGTATACAGAATGGTATATTTGCAGCTGGAACCAGCCAACACCTTCTGATGGATGGATATTCACTTTTCTATCCGCACTGCTTTCCCTGTGTCCGGACCGACCAATCCCTTCTCGCCTCACACCTTCCCGTATCACTCATAAATAATCTCCCCAATTAAAAAAAAAGCCAAAGTAAGCCCAATTAAACGGCAGATACCCGTGCGCTTCACAACACGTCCGGATACAACTAATAACGAGGCTCTGGTGCTTAAGCTTAGGGAGGGCTACTTACCAATTGCTACTATTGAAGTGGAATTCTTGTTGTCTTGCCCTGTACTATGTGTTGTACTTGATCTTGTATATATGTCATATAATCTCTGTATAGTTCAACGGTTGCGAAATAGAGAGAAGAATTGTAACGTCGGCTACAATGAAGAACGTCTGTACATAGGTGATTGTAACAGCATTTACATGAATTGTAAAAATAATACTACGATCGTCTGCCAGTAAGTTAAGATGACACTAGCTGAGTATATTTTGCATGTAAACGATTTGAGAATGAGGTGTATCATTTTACCACACACAGTGAGAAAAAAACCTGAGGGCCTGTATCCAGAAGTGATGCTATGAGCACGGTTGTCTGCCGTTCCACATCTATTCCTTATATGCATGGCCCAGTATAAGATTTACATTCCACACACTAAGATCACCTATGACATCAGCGACATTGATGCCCTACTCATTCAATCGGTCGACCTAGTGTATGTGTCTTTCTGTTTGTGTGTTAGTGTTAATGTTCGGTCCTAATGTATAGCCTCATCCAATGGGAGCAAACAGCACACCCACTATCTACCAGAGAACCTAGTATAAAGCATCACCTTGTTATCTCGAAAAGATGGGGAAAAGATGGCGCCTCATCAATTTTAGTTGAAAATATCTGATAGAATTTAGCCTACCGTTTCATCTCTCAGAATCTCTCATACCGCTACACCATTGGCAATTCGTCATTTGTACAGGAAATATCGTGGAGTTGCGAAAACCGGAAGGCCGGTGCCCCATCTGCACGCGCACACTAATCGCATCCACCTGTATTTCGAAACGACCCCTTGTGGCGCTGTCGACACCCTCCCCCGACGCCACCTGGTGGTGTTCACGTTCAGATCTCGGATGGGTCACGTGTTGGGGATCTCGACCCGCAAGAGACTTCACAGTAGAAATTCACAGCTAAGACTAGGGCATTGGAATATTTGAAAGGTCTATGTGTTTCGTGACCCTTCAGAGTGATTGAATTTATGGCTACCATCTCGAGATCATGAAGTGTTCAACTTTAAAGCATTATAGGCACTTATTTGTAGTTAATTATGTACAGATAAAAACCAAACCTGCATTGCTCACCGAACGAGCTCGGGCTATCCTTCTTGATCCTCCGGCGCATAATGCATTGCCATTTTAGATTAAATGTGGAAGAAGACAGGTATATGTGCATTTTGCAAAAAGTGAACGCTGTTTGTGCTCCTTTTGTATTCAGCGCTGCTGCCCGCATGGACTGTGGTAAAACATACACAGGAACTGCATATAGAAGATTTTAGCTATGAGAACTGTGGACGCTATTGGACAATCTACCTTGGTCTACTCCTGCCCTTAATGTAATTTATGATACCTTACTGCGAATGCATAATTCGTCGTTGACTTGTTGAAATATAAACATGATTAACTTGGACTGGTTCAGTATCAATTAAGAAGGATGTAAATATGTTTTACTATTGAAATGGTCACAACATATCTCACTGGCTACTGGTACTCTACTAAAGTGTGTATAAAAAAAAATCAAAACTGACAGAATTCGTTTGACATAATAGGGCTCGCACCGCTTATCGAATACCACGACCTGGGGGGGGGGGGGGGGGGGGGGTCAAGCATTGGACCCCTAATACATATATTAAGTGTACACTGTAATTTCCTTTAAGGAATGTAAATTTTCTGAATGGGGTTGAACTTCAAACGGTCCAACTGTCATTAGTGTATGGACTTTCTGAAGCTTATTTGAATACCATACGCGGTGACTTGGTAAATAACACACATAGTGAATAATATGAACCCCATCAATGCTTCAACATCGTGAAAAAAAGACTATGATGAGAGGCCGATGCCATCTCAAAAGTCTCCCAGATAGCATGATGATAGGAGCAGTCACAGGGGAAACTTCGCGCACTTCGAATTCCATTGGCTCCAGGCACGGACGTACGTGTGTATTAGTCGTACGGTGACCATGGTTTCAGTTGTAGAATTCTTTCGAACATTAGGGCCAGTTCAACAGGACTAGCTTTAGGGTTAGTTCATCAGGGCTCGGTATATATGTGTTGACATTTTCCTGTAATAAAACCCACTTCATTCTACACGATAATGTACTCTAAGTTTCATGATTTGATTTTTGAATTTAGTTTATTTGAGGAAATACTTCCTTTATCGGCCATCATCAACGGTATTTATAAGGTTTTTATAGCAGACCCTACTCAGCCATTAGCTTAGTTGTCAACTATGCATGTGATCCCCTGTAATCTTGCAGTCCAGAAATAAGAATCAAGTACCATGCAGACCCCGAATTTCCTCGTGTCTGATGGAATTCCAAAAGGAGGGCGTCAGTATAGTTGGTTAACGTGATGTAGCCCTATGATTGGGTTGTCAGTTGGGGATGAAGTGCGACCTAGGGGATGGCGTGAAGGATCAACGTGGGGAATGGTGTGTTTGAGGTTGTTGAGCGCCCAGATAAGCAGGCCTTTGTCCGAGAAATGGGGCGTAAAACAAACACGCCAGGATCGTTTGTACCCGCCACACACATGTCCATGATACCCCCGTCACCAGCACCAAACAGAAGCCCTCCTCAAACCTCAGCTCCAATAACCCCAACTACAGATATCTGTCTCCACTCACCACCAAACCCAAGGACACAACTGCTTTTCATAATCTCAAAATTCCACCAGCGCCATTCAGAAATCTATCATCACATTTCTGATACTATATAATTCATTGGTTGGTTTATCCATTGAGTGTGTCGGAAACCTTTTTACACATACCCCCCTTACGATTAAAATACCTGAGTGGTCATACAGCTCTCCAAACTCAAATCCAACAGAGATCTAGAATACCTGCATACTGCCATAGTTCGACAGACCACACCTCAAATACTTCACCACTTGATCACTAAAGTATTCAATCGACAGCACTTCTAGCAACTGCCCATCCAATAGACCTCACCTGAAACTGCCCTCTCTGGCAGTAGATATTTTCATTGTCACATTTCGAGTAAGATACAGAGTGTTCAACGGTCTACATCTAGATCACCCGCGCATCCAACAGACTTCACTTCGAAACACTCAACCATCCAACAGATCACACTCCAAACAACGTCCAATCAACTATACTCGTTGGTCCAATAGACCACATATCGAACATCCCAGCGGTCGACAGACAACAGGCTGCAGGCTGGTCTCGAATTCTCCCACCCACCGTCTCGATCTTCCCCTCTTTGTCCTTCCACCACCACTTAGGGGAGTCAGGGGAGGGTTTAGGGTTCCATCCCCGTACTTCACGGATCCTCGGGTGGGCTTCTCTGGATACCGTGAGACACCACATTCCCCTCAGATCATTCTCAATCCTCCACAGGCGGGCTGAGTCAAGGTCATCCCAAGGTCACTCAAGGTTAACTTCAAGGTCATGTATTGCTCCCAAGCTGGTTGGGGTATCCCAGGCGTAAATGGGCTGTGTGCGCAGGCGTACGGGAGACGGGACAGCTGTGTGACTTGGCATGGACGTGCAGTATTAACTCTCGTACTGCACACTGTGCAGTATGACAACAGGTGCGTGTGGTTTACATGGGGAATGGGGTGCAAGACCTTATCCGGCCATGGATTAGCATTACTTATCCGTCATCCCACCAGGGGGCGGAAGGATCGTGCAATGGTCGGGTTTTCAGGGTATGTAATGCGCGGTGCCTGAAGTATGTTAGCACTTACACAACGGTGCTTCCATGCATTGGAATTTCAATTTTGATGTGATCAAAAACGCCCCAAAAAATAATAGGCTATTAGTGTCCATTTCTATTGTTGTAGCCAGGACGTATAATGACATACAAACGTCAGACTGGAGAGAATTGGAAATTAATTCACTTGGCAAAGTGAAGAGTTGTAAACAGGTGGGAACATGAAGTGGCAGAAATATATATGGTAAAACCCCACCTTTTTATGTAGGGGAGTGGGAGATGCAGTGGCGGATGCCCTGCGAGAGTATGAAGTTACCGCCATTAATTCTCAAACATTCGCCACAATTAACGGCCCAAACCTTATCCATGACATTTTAACTATGTAGAGTGCTCGTCTTTGACGCCCATACTCTATACTGAACCAACTGAAATGTTAAGAGAGTTCGCTAAAAGTTTGTTTCTCATAAGTATCCCATAGGCCTACCTGTGGGCTTAAGGAGAAATATACTTTGCGCAATATAATCAGCCCATTCTAACCATCACTGGCCTGGGCACTGAGCAAACCCTCAAATCATAGCTATTAGAATTTTTGCCCAGGGTCCATGGACCACTATGCTGTTATACATAAATGTATGTTTTGCACATACATGGCACACAACACATTCTTCATATGGGATGTCCGCCGGGCACATGCTGAAAGGCGTCCATTTGAAGCCGTATGAGAAGGTAATCATTGACTCCCACGGGATGTGGCTTCTGATTGATGGTGTGGTGCCCACAGCCGTCGGCGCGCTGCCCTCATACTGTCTACAGCTGCCCGTTCACGGGCGTATCCAATGTCACCTGCCAATTAAGGCTGGCAGCTCTGTTTGCACTCCGTGTCGACAAATCTGTAAACGTGCAACAAAGTCGTCCTGAAGATTGAAGCGCTGGAAATGAACCATCCGTCTTGTGTGACCGGAGAGGCAATGTGGGCATTTAGATATAGAAATCAAATTTATGCTACCGTTTTACAGTCATAGGTATTATAAAGGCGCTGTCCTGACTTATTCAAGCTAATTCATATCAAGGCACATTCTCAATCTGTGCACCTTAACTTTTACAATCGTCACCCATTGATATTTTGTGAGGAATGAATCCCCTCGCGATTGCAGTGGTAGCTGTATTGTATTGTATTGTATAAAATTGATTTCGACCATCTTCAATTAACCCCATTTCCGGCCACTCCAGGGTTCTCGCTGATCGACATGCCCGCTTTGAAGGGAATCAGCATAGTCTGATCAACGTCCAGAGGCGGTTGTTTTACACCATTGGAAAGTGTTTTTTTCGTTGCAAAGCAGACAGTTGATGATCTATACCAGTTTAAGATTCAATGAGTATAGCCTGTCTGGTTTTGGTTGTGTGCACATCATTATCTTTGATATGGCACGGCCATTCTATATTTGCTATATCTACAGAATAGTGAATCCTGGCGAACTCGAGGGATAACTGAGATGAATGGAGTAGGCCTACACCTCGGGGAAATAGAATATATCGTCGAGTTCCCACATTTCAGTATAGATTGAGGAGGAAATACCGGGTCATGTTGACTCTGGGACAATGACCATCCACTTATTGAATCATTTCCTCGTGTGCCGTTACAAAATTCCCAGTCGGATGTAATCAAGCCAGCCCTTGTAGTTAAACCAACGGGGATAAGCCGAATATCGTTGTAACCCTGTCTCCCATTGGTTAATAGACCCCTCCTAACCACCAAATGAGACTTCGTCTGGCGGCGCTCTGGTCGCAGTTTACCCGACATGCCCTGCGGCCAAGGGGATTGGCCCTCCACTGTGACGTACAAGCTCGCCTGTCGGAACCTTTAATTCCGAGTATAATTAATGGTGGGTGGTGATGTGTTTTCCATTGTGCATGTCGCTCAGTCTACCGTAAAGTTGTCATGGAAGGGTACGCTGGTTCCCCTTGTATTCGCAAAGGGATTTGGCGGAATACACTTCAGTGTAATGGAAGGGAGGAGGTGGCAGGCGGACCAAAACGTCGCGGCAGGCGACGTGTCGGCAACAGGCGGCGACAGCGCCACTGACCTACCTTATTGTCTACCAGCGGCCAACACAAATCAAATGCTTTTTCTCTCTATTGGACACACCTGGTGGTGAGAATATATTTGTAAAAGGAGATATATGAGGCATTGCCTCAATGAGGTAATCAACCCCCAAACTCGCGTCCTCTCCAATGAAAAGTATGCGTATAATTACCTATCCTCAAAGCACGCAAGGAAATTAATATGAAATTTTCATACAGTCTTTGCTGACATCATTCACCTCCTTGATGGGATTTTATCCTGCATTAAAGTTCTTAGACTTCGGTGTGTAGACGTGTGCAATATTTGATACATCATCTTTATTGGGCAAAATTCTTTTAAAAATTCGTCATTGCTTTCGATTTTACAATTGTTCTTCCAGGCAATGGCATGATGTAGTAACAGAAAGCAAATGCCGCTAATGCCTATGTCATGAGGGTTATGATATGTATAATGAATGAAGTTTAATGGTAAATGAAACACATCTACTTATCGTCATTTTGCAGATCATTCAGAAACTTCATCATAAACTAGTTCCATTCTATAAATTCTCTATGTCAAATGAAAGAAGACCGTTACCACTTCAGACGCGGGGTTCGACTGTACAACGTTTCACGACTGTTTGTATCCACAATTTGCCCTATTATGCTGCTGTAAACCTAGCAATGTAGTCTGTATAGAGCAGTAATCCGTGTGACTAAATTATTTAACAAAGGTGGGAGCGCAATTATAATAAAGTAGACCATAAGAATCATAAAGGATACTATAGGCGTGTTTGTGTAATGGAAAGGTTCAAAATATCTAAATTGCTCACCAATACTCCCATCATGCACATCATATCGTTCCAAGTAACTGAAATGAAAATGAATACTGGGGTGATGCCAGTTGGCTGCGACCTATTCATATACATGGAGGTTCCATCTAGACATCACCCACTTATACCATTAAACACCCAATGTTATCACAATTTTGACTACATTGCGTTGACCTTTCACTGCCCGCATGTTGCATATATGTACGTCTAAGAATGTCGCCAAACTTTCTAAGCAGCGTGTCTTTGGTCAGCCATGCCGCGTATAAAACGCCTTCATTGTGACTTTGTTTATCATCAGGTCTGGTCGGCAGCCCAGACCTAGTTGATGTTAATGGGTAATTTGCATGTTTATATGTGTGAACTGTTTACCGTTGTTCACCATATACTTGTCTGGGAAAATAAATGGGGTTGAAACAGACACCCATAAAATGGGTGTCTAGCTGTTCAGGGCACGGGAAGGGCGACGGCTACGACAACTGCCAAGTAGGGTGTAAACAGATTTATAGTTGATAGATTAGCGGTTGAATGTCGTTCAAGCTAAGAATAGAGGGATTAGATAAGATTCATTGTTCCAACCCCCCACACAGGATATATGATGTAGTGGAAAAGTAGGGGGAAAAAACGCTATTATATAATACATCAATCATCCGATGGGAATCAACCCGTATGAAAATCGATGTCCTCATATGGACATTATGCATTTGAAGATTGCCACCAGCAGTAGTTATAGCTATTGCAGTTATCAATATGACATTGTCCATACATATACATCACAACTATATTGTATCCTACAATGTAAATGGTGTTTTGCACAAGTCATAAGCGGGCGACAGATATAGCTGATTATATAATTGATTGTACATGTATATCATCAGTGCATGTACTTAACACGAATCGAATGAGTTCATATATTTTGATTTCATCCAACAATCACAACAAGTTTGTTCTAAACAGAAAGTATGTTTAACGTAGTTTAAAAAACAGTCTAAAAAGGAAGGGGCAAATTCCTTGAAGAGAATGACATAGCAGCTCACTTGCCTGTACATAGCATTTTATAGCACAGCCTCGTATAAACGTTTATAGGCTTTTCATTAGGAACTCGTACTCAACAGGCTTTCGAGCACGGTAACTCATACTCAATGGGCATTGAAGAGATAAATATTTGTAGGCTAAGATGAAAACAGAAAAGTATTCGTCTTTGGTCTCAGTCCTTGTTCAGCATCTCGTTTGGAGCTCTTCGAAATATTCACTCGGCTATTGCCTCGTTCCTATTACTCCATACTCCAAACTTAATGGCGAACGGGGACACAGACCAAACACTCATCAATTTCTTTTTCATAGTACCTCACCATACCTTTCTCTCTGCTAACAGGTGTTCCAGGTGGCCTACGTGATTGTCAAGGCGGCCAACTCGCCGCGGCCGGGGAACTGGCTGCTGGAGCGGTCCCTAGACGGGGTGACTTACCGGACATGGCAAATTTACGCGCTCAGTGACAGTGAGTGCTGGAATGTGTACGGCATGAAACCCACCATTGGGATTCCGCGGTTCATCACCGATGACCAGATCATCTGTACTTCCTTCTACTCACGGCTCGATCCCCTCGAGAATGGAGAGGTAATTATCGTTGGTTTTATTTAAGTGTACCTAAATAGAAAGAAGATTTTCCATTTGTTCTACAACACTCGGAAATTATCCATATTTGGTGTACGATAAACGGGAATGAAAAATTGGCACCACTTGAGGATTTAAATAATCTTTGATCACAAAATGTTTCTTACCTTATGATCCATGGAATGTAAATTAAATTTCAGTACATTTTAAAGGTCACTTTCACAAAGTAACATGTAAATAATATATTTTTTCATTTATATTCCCTGGTCTTATGCTATTATGTTTTTCCTAATTCAGATTCACACCTCGCTGGTCAATGGAAGGCCGGGAGTCGACGGACCTAGCGACATACTCAGGGTGGGTGGCTCCCTCTTTTTTGCTAGCTCAACGCTGTGCGTTTCCTTGCAGAACCTACTCCCTCGTGGGATGCTAGTGATGTAGGTGGAGGATGTCGATGCCAGTACCATATAGTGATGCGACTGACATCGGCCTGATCACGACTCTTTGTGGGAGGTCCAGCTTTCAAAATAGACCAAATAACAAAACGCTTGTATGGGTATTTGAAACTATTTCGCCCAGGACTTCCAGATTTATGTCCTATGAATCCTGGCATACAACAGCAGATCATGTCTTCTATTCCTTTATTTTAAAAGAAAGTTCATCTTTTATATCTTGTTCTCTTGAACCAGACGAATGTCATTATGGTATTAGTACGGAAATTAGAAATTTAAAAAAGCGTGTTGGAGATAAATACCTACTGTTTCCTTCTCCCGAAAAGTCACCCTCTCAATTTCCTGTACGAAAATGTGTTTATTTTGAGTGCATGACCTCATTGGAAACAGACATATAGAATTTCAACCCTTGTCTACTCTCCAGAGAGTAACGCTGATTTTAACACCGTGCGACGTATGTGTGTGAGACATTGACAGGGCGCGGTCCATGGACGGGATCCTATCAGGGTTTCTGTGTTGAGTTGTCCTCATCCATCCACCCCCCTCACCCCCCGGTTACCTATCTATCGCCGGACCACCCGACCCCTACATGTCCAACCACGCCCAAGCGGCAAAGAGTAGCGATAGGAGATATGAGGGATATCGTCTGCTAACTGAGGCTGACGAGGCAGGGCGCGGGGTTATCAGACTGCTGATAAGGCATGCGAGCTTGCATGGTGGGAGGGATGCATAGGTATCGGAGACCAACTCGATACTGGGGTAGAGCCGTTGAAGGAGCCGGTATTGAGCAGTATTTGTCAATGGCAGTATGGTCCATTTGATTGTGTGGGCTAAACGTGTTCAGATTACTTTGCTTTTTTTATCACTTAATATCAAGAAATATTTTGGACAAATTGGTATAACACTAGGCTGTGACATGATCTGCGACTGGCCATGAATGCACCTACGTATACCGTAGCACTAATATGCAGACTCGGATCAGGGTAGCACGTAGAACATTGGAGGGTGTATCTGGGGAGAGCAATCTGAAACGGATAATCTATAGGAGAGGAAGGCAGGGAGTAGAGAGGGATGGTAATAGCTGGCAAACAAGTGGGGTTTGGTTGAGAATGCCACGGAATTAATAGGTGAGGGCTGGGAAAGACCACATCAAGGCATCACTAGAGCAGAACAGGCATGTTGTTGTTGGAAAGTGAATCATATGGGTTATCTAACCTCGTAACCAGAGCTGAGGTGTAATTATCTCACTTAATTTCAACAAGGTATCGAAGCAACCCAAGTTATCCAGCAACACGTTCTCACGAGACCTCCGATTAGCTATAAACCTCGGCCACTTGGCGACTATATCACTCCTACAGGCGAACAGTTTGTAGCAGCGAGGATATACCATCAACCGGTGAACAAACATGCACCAGTTTTAAATACACCCAACAGTAAGCTGTACAATATACCTTCATTATGGTCTGGTCTATAAGGCCAAACCACGGGGTTGTGTTGCGGTGCCTCGGGTTTTAATGCAGGGTTACAGGCTAAACATCATTTTGAGTTTATAGGTGGATGTGTGATGCATGCTTTGGACTGACTGCATTAAGCTCTATCTAGCTCAAGCTTTATTTTCCGTTTTTTAGTGGGGATTCAGGTCGGTTCTCAGAGGTCATTGGCCTAGTCAGAAAGAAAGAGCAATATATGAGGTATGAACCAGCTGGAGTAAGGTGTTGACATGTTTTTCCCTCTCAGGAATTTGCCATGGGTTGTTGGAGTAGGTATTTGTGACTAGGTAGAGGTGCTTTGGAAGGTAGGGGGAAGTCCAAGTGGTGAGGGCTTTAAAAGGTTAGTTGAAAACTGCGGAATGGTCTCATAACTGATGGAGTTAATTGCGATTATAAAAATAGATGTTTGTTTATTAAGAAACTGGATGGATTTGAGAATTAAAGTGCTTAGGACTGAAGACAGTTAATTATAGTCGGGAAGATTTGTGTTTTGAGGACCTATTTACCGATTTATTGGTTAGAGGGAAGGGTGGCTCTATCCATGATGAAAGGTTGTAGATGATGGGAACATGCCGTAACCCGAAAACCTACAAGTAGCCCTGGCTCAATAAAACAAAGGAAAAGATTGATGAAGGCATCTAATTGTGCATGGACATCTACTTGTTCGATCGAGATCATGTATCTGTTGTATCATGAATGTATTCTGGCTTAAACGGTACGAAAGTCTCTTCGTGCTGTATTTAGGCTAGGTATAGTGGCTCAATGGAAAATGCGGTAGGGAGAGTGTAGAGGTCTGGTTTGAAGAACCAGTGAGCGATATTCAGGGCTGGGGAGCAGCTGGTAACCGGACGCTCTGAATGGGTCGCTGGCCGAGCAGCTCATTGCTTGGGTCTTAAAAGCCCCCTGACATGCTCAGCGGGGGGCGCAAGGCAGCCATAGCGAGGGTCACAGGCACGAGGAGGCATGGCGCTGGGCAACCTTTAAAAAAGTAGTCCAGAATTTCAGGGTGTATTTTTCACCGTGGTCGTTGCACGTTGTAGCTGTCACCTACTGTGACTGTTACGTCCAGATACCCGCTTTTATCTCACCCCAGATATTTTCTCTCCATAGACTTAACATTGGGAACCCGTACCTAACGCCCATAAAGGCCAACGCACACATAGCGATATTTTTCCTTGCGATATGCTTGCGATATCGCAAGGAGATAATCTCAAGGGAGGGGTGGTTTGCGCAGCAGGGGAGGGGAAAAAGTCGCCGTAAAATGTACCTCGGGCTTCGGCCTCCACAGCTGGAGGCGGGCCTCATATCTCAAGGCATTTCATGGCACACCTAGTGATATTTTGTTGAGATATTTCCCGCTTGGCCAAGATACAATATCGCAAGGAGGGCTGCTGACGCTTACTCTATCCCTTATATGGCAGTTAATTGAGTTTTAATGGGCCCCGGGACCGGCCCGGCGGCCCACCCAGCATTTGGTTGTGTAAAAACGGTACAATATCGCAAGGGAAAGAATTGACATGTCAATTCCCAAAGTCGCATGAGACTTTCTCCCTTTTGGGGGAAAAATATCGCATGCGACTTTGTACCTCAGCGGGGGGCAAGAGGGGTTGCAAAAGGGGTGGTGCAATATCGCAAGGCTTCCATGGCACACTTGGCGATATTGTACCGGGAAAACATTGCAAGGGTACTTTTACGGCGACTTTTTGCTTGCGATATGCAAAAGTCGCTAAGTGTGCGTTGGGCTTTAGATATTTAGGAAAAATATCCAATGGGAGATAATGTCACAAATGTTAGCTCATTAGTCAATGTTAAGGGTGAGATAAATTCAGAAACCCATTCAAGTTTTTGGTCAGAGCTCGATCCCATCTCATTTGAATCACATAGTAATTCACGCGGCTTCACCTTGTGAATTACTACGTGATTCAAACTCGATGGGATACGGGCTCAGACCCTAAACTTTCATGGGTTTCCTCTATAGTATCTCGTGGGTAAATTGTGATTAGAACCCATAACAAATACCAAATACCTACTTCTTTTAAGATAATTTTTTTTTTGCTTTCGATTTTTTGCAATTGCTCTTCCATGCGATAAGTAACAAAAGAATAGCCGTATAATAATTACAATGATTTCTTAGATATTGCGGATCGCTTTAAATATATTCATTGACAGCTTTACCATTTAGATATTTCATATCAATCCTTGCTCTGACATCATATTAACTTTATAACTGACAACATGTCATATATACTCCTATCCTTATATGTACAGTTTCGTTTAGGATATTGCAATATTACAATTGGTAACCATTTAGAGAAATAATACCCTTTTGTAGAATAGCCACTGGCATGGTTTTTTTTTCAATATTGATAAGGAATTACGATAAAAACAAATTATGAAAATTCCATTTAAAGGTTGTGATTATTAAAGAATGATCTACTAACAATATTTAGTCATATATCAACAGTTGGTTTTCGAAATGCCGTGGACGCTGTGGTGGAGCCACCTTGGATGTTTGGAGTTGTGGTTGTGGTCAAATTACAACCTACTTCAGAGGGTGGGGTATTGTACGAGGTCATGGTCATGCTATACTTCATGGGAGTCAGGGTCCAGACCATTTAACCTCCAGCATATTCACATCAATGATAAATGCGGTTAGATTTTTTTTTATTCAGTATCAAGGCAACATTCACCCAGTGGGCGTTTTTACATGCTGTCAAGTAACAAATAACAACAAAAGTATAGCACATTATCTATAAGCTATAAAGTCTATAGAAGAGAAGAGATTAACATACAGGACATAACATTAAAATTAACATCACAGACAGAAACAGATTGAAACAATGCTGTCTGTAAGTCCCTGTTAGCTATTTATATTGCGAAGTTAAAACAATACAAAGGAAAACAATTCGAAGAAAGAAAATGTCCATTCCCAAAGGGAGGCAGAAAAGGAATATTAATAAATGATTGTTTCTGGTATAAGATTTATGAAAGTAAAAAGCCAATGTTTGATAAGTGTATAGCGTAAAACAATTCCAAGGCTGTGCATCTTTACCTTTTAAGAGCGAGATAACAAAATAAAACATGTTCCAGTGTTATTGCAGAGTTGCTTGGTATTGTACAATTAGATCCTTCCTTAATCTGGTATTTTGACAGCGTGTACCTTCACATTTTGCAGGAATTCACGTCAGCTAGGTATATCAGGCTACGTTTTCAGCGCGTCCGTACCCTAAACGCTGACCTCATGACCTTCATGTCAAACGACCCTCGTGACCTTGACCCCTCTGTCACTAACCGGGTAAGTTGTCGGTTGTTTTTATCTGGTCCACTAAGTGGCGTCGGCCTATGTCAACTGATAAACATGCCTCCTTCTCTGTTTGGCTTCTATATGATATGTCTCTACTTAAAGACTCGGAGGAATTCCCATATCAAGAGTGAATGTCAATACTGCCAATTCCAGTTGTTAAACATTCGCCGATTATCTTTTTTTTGAAAATTTTAATCAAAATCAAGATATTGTACATGCATGCTACGTACATTCCTATTTATTCGTCTGTGGAATAATATCAAGGAACTGAGTCAGTGTTAAACCATAAGTTATAACCAGTTACTATTAATATGCAAAACCGCGACGCTGTCTGATCTGTTCTTTCAGTACTTCTACTCCATCAAGGACATATCAATTGGCGGACAGTGCATCTGTTACGGGCATGCCAGTCAGTGCCCCATCGATCCACTAACAGGGGTATGTGCCTTATTCCAAGACACTGTTAAAGTTTCTCTTCTTTTTTCTTAAAAAAAGGAGAATCATTTTCAAGTTGTAAGTCTGAGTTTATGTAGAAACTGTCGATCATGGGAAAAAGAATAGCGCTAGTGCCACTGCAATAAATTCTTATCCAAGCCAGAGAACAAATATTGTTTTAGGTTAGTGTGTCTAATTCCTAGATTCGGATGGTTTTTTAAAAGATATTTCTGCTCATATTATTCTATTCATATATCCATATAAACCTTTGACCTGGGACAAAATGCCGTTAATTCCTGGTCCATAGGAGATGCACTGTCAATGTGAAAAGAACACATGTGGGAAAAGCTGCGGAACATGCTGCCCGCTCTTCAACCAGTTTCCATGGAAACAAGGGACCTACTCTGAAGGCGGAGGATGTGAAGGTTGGCCATATTTTTCTTCTCTTTACATGTTTTTTCAGGGAAACTTTTCCAGACAGTTTCTCTTCGTCCTATGATAAACTCTGACAGTGAAAGCCCACATAAGTCAACCTCTAAAGGTGAGGATCTAGTTGCCTACTGAAGCCCCCTCACAGAATCATGTGAGGAGGCACAAAGATGTCTTACTGAGTAAGATAAGGTAGATATCTATCAGGGTGATTCATAGGGAGGTGGGTCAGTTCAGATAGCTAAAGTGGCAATTTTGATCCATAGGCTATATACATATACTGCAATCAAAGATCATAATATCCTTAATTCAATGTATGTCCCAAATACCATTGTTAACGTCAACAGAATATATATATCTATGGTACTCGCTGTCCATGTCTCATGTAATAAGAAATATGGTTCATTGTTTCTGAGTATCATGCCTTCAGTATTGATCTTTTTTTATTTGACAGCATGTCTTTGCTTTGGACACGCGACATCTTGCGTCTACAACCAGACGGTCGCAGACCTGCGTCTCAGTCTCAGCACATTTGGCGAGTACGAAGGCGGCGGCATCTGCGTCGACTGTCAGGTAGGTCAGAGGGCACGGTGTACATTGTCTCGTCCGGAGAGCCATGTCTAAAACTCCAGAATGTGATAAAAGGATTCTCTGAATGATTGTATATAACAGTACTGCAACTAGACACATCTCGTATGACGAATGAATACATTTATCTTCTGTAAGCCATAATCTTACATAATGACCCTCATGACTAGTGCCTTCGGTTTTCTCTTTTCCCAAAATTCCCCATGTGTATATACCAGTCAAATGTGGCAATTTAACTAGGTGTATGCAACAATGGAGTGTCATTGATATATGGGTATAATCGTATTAGAATATTTAGAACGTCCATGATTTCGGACATAAATGTGTCCCTGTGTTTCCTGTTGGTAACACTAAATTCTAAAAACCTTTTAACCTAAAATTTACAGATTCGTTCTACCAATTTTTTGTAGATAATGGTTTTTATGCAAAATTTAAAAAGAAATCCTCTGTTTTCAGCATAACACGATGGGCATTAACTGCGAGCTGTGCGCGGACGGGTTTTACCGTCCTACGGGAGTGGACCACGCGGCGCCGGGCGCCTGCATCCCGTGTGACTGCGACACTCACGGCGCTACGGGGCACTGCGTGAAGGACGACTCACACATCGTTGAGGGCGCGGTAGGTCAACTAGTCTCTCTGCCCCCACACCTGTGTTCTATCACCTAACGTGAACACTAACGGGTATTTCTATTGTTGAAACATACCATGGTCTAGAAAAATTATCTGTAACTTCTGATCTAGACATTCACGATTTCCCTGTTTTCATATTCATGATTATCACAATTTTGCATAAATAGTTTGATGAATCAATTCACTAAGATGAACCACAACGTATATCCTTTCATGGTAAAGGCCTACTGCGTTCGATAGTTAATATTATAACTTCCGTAAGGTTGCAGCAAAGTCTGCCCTATTAACAGTAAATCAATTCCAGTGATTTCCAATGTTAACATTCCAGATAGACTAACTAGCCCACTGAATTCTCCCGTGTCCGTCTGTCATTAATGTGTATTATATTGTCTGTTTTCTGTGTCTCTCTGAGTGGCTCGGCAGTGATATATGAGGGGGCGAGCTACTCACGATGAGTTACACCGCATGAACGTACTGTCTAAACGTGTTGATCAGGTGTAAACAGTGTTAAACATGAGGTACGCATGAGTGTCTGTATGACGGCTTGTACTATGTCTGGGTTGGATGGGATGATAGGTATCTTCTCAGTAAGTATGAAATACAGCTGTGTGATACCGCATTCTCTATCTCCAATCCAAACACAAGCCATCGGACGCTCTATCTGTCATAGTCCTCATGCTTGTCCTCCTGTAAATGTAGCTACCGCCAGTAACAAAGTGATCATAATTGTGATGACGCACCAAACGATATCTGTAACAAGATATAATAAGAATAATGCGGAATGGTGTGTTGGTATCGCCGTTGTTATAAAAAAAAACCAGGGTGATCTTCCTTATATCTCGCTCAATTCCAGTTTGTCAACAGTCTTTTGGTTGAATAGATCATAATCCGTTCATGTAGATGTTATACGATTCATGTTCTCTTTGTCCTTGTTCAAATTTTAAAAAAAAATACACATATTGGTGTCCAGCGATGGCCACCACTTTATACGTGTATTAATGAATAGTATATCAGGTCCCATTCAATTAGTATATAATCGATCAACTCAAACTGATCGATTATCTCAAACTGTCAAATTGGGAGGAGGTCAGTATTTGCTATGGTCTGCTCTGTCTCGTCTGCAGTGCACCAAGGAACAACCTCACGGGGTAGGTAACAGATGAGCTTTAACCTCACAGAGACTTCTGGCAGTATGTTCATTCACTAACGCATGCTTCCAGTACTGTGTAGTGAAGGACATCGTTAAGTTACCTATCATCCGCAATGTTCCCACTATTTTCCAACTGGATATTTGTTTTTTGTTTTTTTGCGCTATCAGCTTACTTCATGATGTATGAGGTGAATCGTGAGAGTTATGCACAAGTTCTCAGTTTTCAGTAAACCTGTCTTTTCTAGTTTTCGTGTGTTATGATGTTGCCTGATGGAACCTATACATTTATGTTTGCATGTTAGGAATCTTCCCCATTGTAATTCAGTGTTGCTTCTCAGTGCAGTTTAGAGCTTGCCAAACATGGATTGGATGCTCATTATCACGCACATACATGTTAGCCTTGTTACTGTTTTGTAACAAAACTTATGGATATTGCAAATTGCTTTCTGTTAGAGCCTTTTGCTTTAGAGTGAGTGTGTAGTGTCCCTATTTACAAATGCGTAAAGAGTGTAGCCTGCATAGACACAACCTGCATTCACCTCAAATCACTCCTGCTAGATAATAAGCCATAAAATGCATTATGCGCATATAATACCATCATTGATATGCTTAAGCTTCTACGATTAAGACCTGAACCATATTCCAGATGTTGCTGCACTTTTTGACTTTTACATATTTTCAGATGCTATAGCGACGCATTTCATTAAAGGGAGTAATTTTCTCGTAAATTCATAGGAGTCTTTCATATTGAAAGGATTAAATAGCGCCAAAGAAAGCTCACCTCCTGTAAAGAAATAAACTATTCTTTATCTATTATATCGCCTAGCCAAAAATAATAGATATCAGCATTGAAATAATTTTGAATAATACAATATCGAGACATATAAATCATATCACCACAGGGTCTTGATAAGTTTCGGTCGAATTAGATAATCAAGGGTTAGTTGTCTTTTAAAATTTGCATACGCCAAAGTTACGTCAGTGGAGATAATTAATGTTAAAGTATGAAGAATGTGTCATATCCTGATCTGGTGAGAAAGGATATTGACATGTAATTGCGCAGGGTATGATATGAAATGATGTAAACGGACTGCTGTTGGGATGTATTGTTCCAGTGCGCCGGTGACTGTCAATGTAACGAGGGTTTCGCTGGTCCCAAGTGTTCCTCTTGTGCGGTAGGATGGCGTGGGTACCCGGCGTGTGAGCAGTGCCCATGTAATCAGGCTGGGAGCCTCAATGTGGATGCTTGTGAAGGCGACTGTGTCTGCAAGGTAAGGGTATTATGCAATATATAAATCATAAATGCTAAGGGTATTTATAACCTATGATTATGTCATGAAAATATATTTTCATATGAGGTGAGGGCATATATGCTGTGTATGTAAAATAAGGGTTTCATGCATTGAGTGGATTGTAATTCATCCTCTATTACGTACATTAGTGCGTGGACTCATGGTTTTTATGCATGTAAAAGAGCCCGGTATATGTGTCAGGTAAGCGTTTGACATAGCACGTGATTACATATGGAAGATATGAATAGGTCATATATAAATGTATCTGAATTAATCATGCAAGATAGAGTGTGTATTTGATGACACCAGCAGGCTAGATGGATATGCAGTCTTTAGTCATAATTCAGCTGTTCTGTGATCATATTTATGATTAGGCATAGATATTGCTGGCAAAGTTTCTGTCTATCACGTCACTTATAATTGTAGCATGACATGAATTACTATTTTAGCCGAATGTTTGTGGACCTTTCTGTGATGAGTGTTCGCCCGGATACTACAATCTGCAGTCTGCTAATCCGGATGGATGCCTGCAGTGTTTCTGTTTTGAGTTGGCAACAGAATGCCGTAGTCTGCATTGGCCCCGCACACAGGTGAGGCCATTAATTACCCTTGGGACAATTGAAGAAAATCATGGTTTTAGTTGATAGTAAACAAATATCAGAGTTTCACTATCTCAAAATCAATTAGACATTTTAGAGAAGACGTGGCATGTAGTTATTCAGGCGCAAAAAATCAATTAGACATTATAGTAAAGAAATGTGATGTCATGCTCCGTCTTAAAATTTTATTTTTCCTTATTTTCTTTGAGCGGTAAGTAGTTACTCTTATTTTTTCTTTTAACGATCCTTGTGTAATGTCCCTTCAAAGAAAAGTGTCTTGGCTGCAGATAACCACCATGGAGGGATGGAATATAACAGACCAAGCAGGAATCAGCGTTCCTGTGACCCCGGATGTGGCAGGCCACCTGGTGGTCGATGGGGACAGCGTAGGACACTTAGACCGGATCCGTTACTGGTCGGCGCCATGGCAGTACACCGGTAACAAGGTTTGTAATGAACGGTTTAAACACGAACTTTGATGGCTGTATAGAACTCTGTGGTTTGAGTCAGTGATATAGAATGATCGCAGGTAAAACATTTAGAATGATTATTTTAGCTCTTCCTTCATCATATAGCTTTGATTATATCTACAATAATCAAAATACGACATCACCAAATGTCATTTGGATTTCATGCAAATAGATTTGTCGTATAACAATACCTTAGGATGGGCCCAAGGGAAATGATTCATGATGACCTGGTATACTGTTATGCATTCCTCATCTTTTTGTAGTGTTTCCGCCATACAAAAGTCTATGAGATTATTGTATGGTGTAATGTTCTCTACTATTGTAGATGTTAACGTTTGGAGGACATATGGAATACCGCTTCCATTATTGGCTGAACACATCTGCGTCACCAGATGAATTAAATAACAATTACCTTGGCAACCACGACGTCATCATCGAGGTAAGACGCACTGTGATTGAAAATGTATAAATTTATCTCACTCAAGAGTTTTACAGTTTTGTAATAATCCTCGGGACTAGAGCTCCACTGTGTAGCATTAAAACGATCGACATTCCTATTCTCATCACTCATCATAGAAGGACCAGTGTGTACATTTTCAGTCATTAAAAAGTTCTTTGCCGGAAAAGAAAACACTTGTATCCATCGCTTGCATAGGATGGGGGTATTTATCAATGATACTACCCGCTGCTAGGGGTGTAGTATGAATTATGGGTTTAATTTTTCCCTTTCCTGTGGTTGGGTTGGAAAAAAATTTTGTAGTATGAATTATGTTCGAGACGTAGTGAATGTTTGGGCGCAACAATACCTATAGCGTACTTCGCAAGGACAAAAAAAATTACACTTTTGTGTTTTTAAGTGTATGATAATGATAAGAAAGTAGTGAGTAAACCCGTTGCGTTTCTTTCTCGGTCATTTGTCCTATGAAATACGTTCCTCCGCCTCTGGCGTTGGGATGTATTTAATGGGACAAAAGACCTCGAACGGCAATCGCTATGGGCTCACTATTAAACTAGCCTTTTGTAATTCGAATTATATGCTTTCTACACCTATTCGCACAGGGCAGTGGGATGCGGTTAGGTCACAACGGGCGTTACTTCCGCGAGCACCAGGACAACATCGTGACGGTGAATATGACGGAAGGAGAGTGGCGTCACATGGAGGGCAGCGCCAGCAGTTCGGGGGACGTCGTGCTCAGAGAGGAGTTCCTCATGGCGCTGGCCAGTGTTGACCGTCTCCTCATCCGAGCAACTCATCACTCTATGCAGACCGAAGCCAGGTAATCGATTGTACAGCAAGCCGATATTATGAGAGCATATTGGCCGTGCTCGCCTTTATGAAATATTTTTCTATCGACTGCTTAAGCTGTATAGGATGTATCATATCGTACATTGCAAAATACCACATTATAGAGGACATCTTGAGCAGTGTTCTCCGAGGGGAAATGTTATTTGAAGTGTTGATGTTTAGTGATAGATCTTCGCTCATGAGAATAAAATGCCGAGGGGAGTAATTCAATGTTTATATTCGATCTCGTTTCGATATTTAATCTTAGCTAGTGCAAAAAAGACCCAACAAGGGACCATTCCTCCATTTTGAAGTAGTTTTCTGTCGAGTTACATACGCAATAATGACTGGTTTTGTGTACGAGTGGCCGTAATCTCCAAGTACTTGACGCATAGTGATATCCGAGCGACAGCGAGGATATTACATCGTAAACTGTGAGGAGATTACGGTCATTCGTATACAAAACCAGTCATTATTGTATTTATTACCCACAGGATTGATAACAAGAATGAACCATATATCCACATAGGCCTATAGTATGACTGCACATTATGCCACAGCACTGAGAAGCATGGTAGTAATTTGGTGTACACTTACGAAATATATATAGTTCCCTATTATTCTGTGTCTTGAGCATGTAAAACAATTTAGAACTTAGATTTATTATGAAAAATGACATCAATAGTATTGATTTAAATCAATCAACATCATAATAACTTTCCAAACATTGCCTTTTAGTTGACCTCAAAATATGTAGGGACTATTTTTCGGGGATCTCCTCCCGGTGATTCTGTCATACCAGACTCTCCGGATAGCAGATTTCTGGTACTCTATACATTTCCTATGGAGACTTCCCAATAGGTGGGTAATAAAACTAAAAGTCAGTGATCTCATTTGATATTTCCCCTGCTGAAGGCTGAAGCTGGTTCGGCTAGAGGAAGCCGCCCCTGACGGAACTGGAGCCGTCATGTCGGCCGTGGAGCTGTGTGAATGTCCAGAAGGGTACGCCGGTACGTCCTGCGAGGTGAGAGCTAAGTGCCTGAGCACTATGTTACCGGAAAACTGCTTCACATTGTACTACTGATAATGTTTCATTAACCTACCGATAAATCGTCCAGCAGTTATGTGTGAACTTTGTCTGAACATAATATACCGTTAAAAAGCTGTCTTCATATGTATTTATAACGTTGTGATAGAGTGTATGCTGTATTGGTAGCGTCATCCCTGATAAGGTATTCCACTGCTATAATCATTCGTAAATACCGAAATACGTCACCTTAACCATGGCTGTTACACGTGAATCAAACCACTGGTGTCTTTATTTTTCAGCAATGTGCAGAGGGATACCGTCGTGTGGACAACCAGTTGCTGGGAGGGCTGTGTCAACCGTGTCAGTGCAATGGTCACTCCACCAAGTGTGACCCCTTCACAGGACAATGCTTGGTAAATAACTTTTCGCGGCTCTGCGTAAACCAATGTATTTAATACCGTTAAACTCCTAATCATAAAATAGGAATTGTTGTGATGTTCCCCATTATTCAATCATTTTTAATTTTAGTGCATATATTTTGTATTTCTAGGTGAATGATGTGTGCAAGTGAGGCCACAGACCTCATATTTTCTAAAACTTTGAAATAGTAGGGCACTAGATCATAAGTCCTAGTTGTCGAAAAAAGAATGATAAACCCAAGAAAATTCGAGTTTGGTATCAGGTTGATCCGATTTCTTTTGTCAAAGCGTACATTAAACGGTCCATTTTATGAGAAAACATGTTTATATACATATATATTTTTCAATAAATCATCGTTGAATTCTTGCAACATCCAACTTTGAATAAGAAGCCAATGAATTGAGGCAAAAATGAATAAGATCTACATTCAATAATATATCCTAGGTAGTTGTATAACAAGGCGGCTTCGCATCTAACGAGCAAGTGAACGTCTATGTGCTGATTGCATCTGACAATTTTCTCGCTTTTTCATTTGCTGTTGAAAAAAGGGGCGAGAAATTCTATAGCCATTAAGAAATGAGTAAATGTAGCGCCTTCTACCTGTGACAGGTCTTTCAATGTTTCAACAGGAAGTCAATGAAACAACAGGAAGTTAATGAAATGGTTTGCTGTCACGCTGAAAGAGTCATAAATGAAATCAGCATCATTAAAACCCTAAAAATGACATTAAGATCATGTAAATAGGCAGGACATCAGCTGAGCTATACTCAAAGACAGATCTTAGGGCTCACTTAACTTAGGAAACGACTCCCAGAAAAACGACAGGAAGTCCATGAAATCTATTTCCTGTCACTTTGAAAGTGTCATAAATAAAATCATGAAAAACCAAAGAAGGAACCGAGACACCAAGCTCATTTTTATCATTGACGGAGGCAGGAAGTCAGGCCAGCGTGGCTAGAGTTTGAAAGGAGCCCTCCCTGAGGGGGTTCAGGGGTCAGATAATTTGAACCCCATCGTTTTCCGATACTTTGACCCCAAATCAAACAAATAAAACCCCGTAAGATTCAATTTTAGCACAGATGCTCGGGAAGTTATTTTCATGACACTTTGTACCACACTAAGACCCCTTTTATAGTGCTCTGATGTAGTAACCTAATAATTTCTGGGATTAATTCTTTCTCCTCACTCCCCGCCCTGCACCAGGATTGTGAGGAGAACACGGCGGGACCCAACTGTGACCGGTGCGCGCCTGGTTACCATGGCGACGCTCTGACGGGCGAGTGCCGCCGATGCCACTGCCCCCTGGAGACGGCGGAGAACAACTTCGCTGAGGGTTGCGGGGTGGACCCTGAAGCAGACCCGAGCAGCGCCGACGTGGAGTACGTGTGTTACGGCTGCCGACCCGGCCACGAGGGCGACTACTGCGAGAGGTCAGCACACTGCTCTTTTTTAAGACCTACTTCCAGAAAACCAGTTTCATTTGTTAATTGTTTCAAGCAGCAAATTAATATAAATTTTATATTTCGAAACCTGTCCATAAAATATGTATTCCCCCACACCACATTTTCATTTTATGAAGTTAAGTTTGGAATGTAAGATAACTGTTTCATGGACACTTCTTGCCCATTAAACTTTACAATTAGTCCCTCTGCAGAAAGTTCCGCTATTCTACCTTTGGCCTTAATTTGCACTAAAATCTACGAAATATCTAACACACCCTGCATGTATTCCATGTGTTTTGCAAAGCGAAACTAGAATACATGCATCTGGCTATGTATAATCTATGGCCATGCAGTGACTTTTATGGGGAGGTAAATGGTAGTTTCCCATAGTTCCACCTTTTTCATTGTTTACAGATGTTCTGAAGGTTACTATGGTAACCCGATGTTACAAGGTAGCTATTGCCAGCCGTGTGATTGCCATGGTAACGCAGACGCTGTGGCTGGAGGTCGCTGTGATCGTGAGACTGGCGAGTGTTTAGTGTGTATCCATCACACTGAGGGCGCTCGCTGCGAACAGTGCATGCTGGGATACTATGGCACCGCGTTGAACGGCGACTGTACCGGTGAGTACCTGAGTATACTGCAACGAACCCTCAGAATGAAAGCAAAAAGGAGACAAATGTCTACAGTTCTCAATGTGGAAGATTTTCAAGAAAACTTCAAGTTTTAATGTTTTCTTCACTGAAATCTCACCTCTATTTATATGGCCCAAAAGCACTACAGTGTCATTTTTTTCTATCCGAACAAAATGAGAAGCAATCCGTGTTTGGAATATACATGTTAATGCATTTACTGTTAATAAGCATATCTGAAAAATCTCTGAGGCAGAAAAGTAAATTGTCAACCTGCCTCCCAGTACCTGACTACTACTAATGGCTATATCTAATATATAGGGTCAATGAAAAAAAAAAAGCAGTATAGGTGACTGTTTAGAACTGTTTTGAATATATCATTTTTCTTTACAATCGTTCAGTACATTTGAGGTTTGTTAACCCTATCGCACCGGGAGCAGAGTCACGCCCCTAGGGCCGGATATTAGTGTCAGTGTATATCGCTAGGGGACCATCCATACAATACGTACGCAGACTTTCTAAAATTTCGTCCCCTACTCCACCCACTCTCAATCTTGTACACAATAAATCAAAGAAGGGGCATGGGTAAAAGTTCCAAATGTTTTTACCCACCCCCACCCCTCAGCGCGTACGTACTTTATGAATGGCCCCTAGGGGCCGGGTCCAAGAGGCTGATTGTAATCATTCGATTATTTTATTACGTGATATAACACGTACTTTTTGATATTATTCATTCGCTTACGATGCAGTATCTCAACACTGATCATTGCTTATAGATGTTAATTGATAAAATGATTAATTATTTATGAACGATTCATCTATCTGTGAGAGCCTGATTATATAGCCTTTGTATGCTATCAAACATGCGAGATGCCTGTCTAAGCTTCTATCTTCGTGTGCATCGAAAAAAAGACGTTCTTTTCTATAGTGTTTACTATGACGTAGTCTAGAATATGACTTTGACAATCATTACTTGACAGCTTGTGCCTGTGACGTGTACGGGTCGACTTCTGACGTCTGTGACCACGTGACTGGCCTGTGTCGTTGTCGGGATGGTTACCGGGGCCGCGATTGTGGACGTTGTTTGGTGAGTAACCAAGCATGACATTTTACCATAGGGAGAATATATTGTGGGAAGCAATTGTATTCATATTCAGGCTAAAAGAAAAAGATATTGACCCTGTCCTCCGAATTAGATGGAACATGTGTTGATTGAGACTGCTATCCATGTGATAACAGATAAAACACCATTGGCGATAGGAAGGGTCTACAAGAATGCCAACCGTTTATTTATTTAAATACAATACTTCACTATTATGCAGTATACACATGTTGCCACTTTATAGGCGTCCTTAGCAACCGACAGAAGGTGGTTCCCCCACTGAAGGTAGGCAGATCAAATAAGGTACATTGATACCCGTATAAAGTCGTCTCCTCTATACTATGAATATATTGAGATTTGCAAGTATAGTATAGTCAATAGCGGATGGGATCTTAAAATCCACTGCATGCTAAAGGTGCTATTCCACCAATGCAGTGCAGGGCCGGGCCTGGCCGGGCCGGGCCCGCTCAGGCACCTTGTGGTCGCCTATTGGCTTTCGCCAGCAATAGCCGGCCTAAACCTCCCACCGGCCCAAGCCTCCCAATCTGCTTGGTGGAACAGCTCACGACAGCTCATAGGCCCCTCACGGCTGGCCCCTGCCAGCCGCCGGCCTCTCCCCGTGCCTCTCAAACCCCTTTGCCAGGCAATATTGGCTGACCTGTTGGTGGTCGCCGGCCACCAGCCGGGGCCAAAAGCCCATTTTGAAGCGGTTCCACCAAGATGTTGTGAGAACCACAGAGAAAGCCGGCAGGGTGGCCGGGCATTATGAGCGCAACCTCCCCCGCAAAGCACTGCCGGCAGAAAACTGCTTCACACCGAGAGTGACGCCCAGGGCACGCCGAGAGCTGTTCCGGGGTCCGCGTTGACCGCTCGCCCGCATATACTATGATATACACTGTCAATAGGCCAAGGAGGGGTACTCCTACGGACGGAGACCGAAAGTTCGCATAGTTGTGGTAATTTGGACAGAATTCTAGCACCAGAGTCGAATATACACATTCATAATATCAAACCATATCTTTATTTATGGCAGTATTTCGCCAATATTTGACATCCTCTGACCATTTTCATACAAATCCCAACGTGGCGGCACACTGCTCCACTCAATAAACGGCTTTCACGGATCCAGAGCAGCGTAGTAAACTTGTATCAAGAACCGGTCGCCGCACTGTCTATCAGATCAATAGAGAACCTGGCTTGCGCGTTAGTGCCGCGAATGTCCACCAGACGTCAGCAGCAAGTACACTGTGTGGGTATAGCTGGGCCGGGGCTGGCCGGTTCTGTGGGCACCTGCCGGATGCCTTGTGTACCCCTGTTGGTCGCCTCTGGGTGGCTTTGGTGGAACAGCTCGGAGAATTTAGAAGATTTGGGCTGGCCGTCCCCACCGGCAAACGTAGGCTGGAGGGTAAAATCCACCTGCTGAGGGCTTCTTTGGTGGAATAACCACATAAGGATGGAACACCTTTCCTACTCAGGCAGAGGTCCTTAATCTAAATATAACCCAGGGAACAGCTCTTGTGTCATACTGTAACAGACTTCTTCCAGGTACGTTACAAACGCATGGAGATAATCAGCATGTTCAGTTATTAAAAAAAAGATTATGGCAGTTTTATGGCAAATTCCATAATATAATTTATTACTGATTTTGGAAGGGATTCGCACTCGTTTCTGGCGGATGACTGATCACCATTTAAAATAAGTTTTTGGTTCCAGTGAACAGCTGTTTCCCTGAGACATGAAGCTCTATCTAGGAACGACTACTTCTGGTAGCACCGAGGGAAGTGTCCATAAAAGTTACAGATCTACGTTTTTCCCCCTGAAAACGTTTTTACAGATGATCCCTTGGACAGTCGTAGTGTCTTCTAGCTGTCCACGCCTGATTTGAACCTTTCGGTGTCGGTTGCGTTTTATGCCAGGACGTTGTATGGACCCTCCTAAATCTACCCCGAATACAACACCCCTCCCATCCACAACCTATGTATCCACATGCCCTAAAGGGACATGTGATTGAGATCCAACAGTTGTCAGCCATCTGCTGGTAAACACCGCGACCTACGTTCATGTTTTTATGTTTGGACGAAAACTAATGGGATTTGTTCCCTCTATACCATTCTTCCAACATATTCTTTTTGTTCTCTCCTTGAAATTAGCTCTATTTGGAGTGTAACCCATTTGTGTAGTTGACTTCATCTAGCAAAGATGTAGTGACTATTGCTGATTGTGTTGCTGGAGGTATGTGCTCTCAGTGTCAGTCCTTAAGTCCATTGCATATTTCGTCCCTTGGGCCAAGAGTAGCCGCCAACAAAGGCGGGTTGTGTAGTATGCCGCTGTGAGACGCACCAACTGGGGTTCTATTTAGCAGTAATGTTACAAATCATGGAACACTAACATTCGTTCAATTCAGAGCCTTCTAAGCTCTTTTTCTGATCCCAAATTAAATGATTAGTGTTTCAATGTTATATTCGGATTACACATGGAAAGAAATATGTGAAAGCTTAAAGATATTGAAAAGGCAGTGTGTGCCTTAAGACATTCTCGTCCCCTAGTAACATATTGTCAAGGGGCATCCTCAGCCCTGGTACTTCTACTACCCAACAACCTGCTCGCATGTAAAGGGTTATAAGTATAGTATACCCAGCCGGTGCAGTCCGTGTATCATCTCCCTGCACTCTGCAAACGACTATGTTACTTTATTAACAAACATTCGACCGTTGACAGCAGCATTTCAGCAGTATCCCCCGACCTAGACTTGCTTATAATATGTTGGATTATGAAGTCATTAAATGATTGAAGAAAATCAGAATAAAGTTCATTATGATATGTATCCTTCATTATAATATGTATCAACCATGAAGTGGAGTGTAGGGAGTTGGGGGGGGGGGGGGGGAGAGAAGCGGTGGCGGCAGACATGGAGGCAGGGCACAGGGACTGAGGCCAGTCTACCCCCGACCTTGAATTCCTTATGTGGTGTGCCAGAAGTCTGAACTGGGAAACGACCTCAACGAATCACACTCTCTATCTATGATCAGAATGTGGTATGCTCTATCGATAGATTTATAAGATGAATTGTGAAGGTTAATCTAGCATGTACATACAATTTATTTATCTCTACAAACAAAACATAAAAAAGACTGCAGTGCCCAGTTCCTGTGGCCTGCAATGCACGTTTCAATGATGTCCCCTCCTGCAGCGGTATACTAGTAGTTTGATTGAGGGTGGCTGACACGCCCCTCGGCATTGTAGCCTTGTATAGCAGTACTCATTCACCTCTCAATAGACTTCTCTGGCAACCCGAACGTGTCATGTGAAGCTACGGTGACCAGAAAGTATAATAATGGGGTTATCCTGTTAGTGGTCACTCAACGCAGTACTAGCTTTTATCCATTACACTGATATTTGATTTTGTTCTTACCGTTTTGATAACACACATAACAAAATTTTCAACCATGAATCCTACCATATGCTATTTCTCCTGAACATAACCCTTTCCGGCAGCATGCCATCTTTACATAAGATAAACCTATATGAATATGGACTACATGTAAAAAGTCAGAGTGTGAAAGTAGTATTCAACGTCAAATACATTAATTACACCGATAGCCGACAATAACTACCCCGGAACACTCATCTAAATACCGACGTAAATCAATTGGTTTAATATATTTGTGGTAGATTTATGACTGAGATTTTCACTGTCATGAACGGAGCTACCCCAAGCGATGAGCTGCCATCAATTAAAAGGCGTGAATTCTCATCATCCGATAATACAGGCATGTGAATTGTGAACAGCCACAAAACACTGGTTCCGTCTTGTGGTAATGTGCTTAGGTTTTATTCGCGCTTGAGGTCACCGTAGCCATACAGCGCAGACATGTCCATCGTCAAGATGAACGCACCCTCTTGTTTTATGTTTACCCTAGGCGGGAAATACTCCAGAGCTCGCCATAGGAGCCGACCCTTATTTTTCAGGGCCACATGGCTCCTAGAGAAGTTTCTTTACCCTTGCAACAAAGGGTCTGAGGTTACCTCAAACCCACCGATCACTTTATGGTTGACAGATACTGCGGTCAGCCTCAGGCCAATGTGTAGACCAGATAGAAGAAGTATGAATACTGTTTCTTTTGACGCTATTCAGAGTTAGACATATGGGAATTAACATTGGTAGTATCATATTTATTTTATTATGTCATATTGGACTCGAAGACAGAATCTAACATGGGTGCATAAAATAAATAATCCACCTAGGCACATCGGAGGTTTTAGCACCCAAAGTTCCTTCAGGAATTTCAAACTCTCGGGCCTTGACTTCTGTCGACTTTAACATGGTTAATGAATAATTCCAAGCGGCCCCAGGCCTCCGGCAATTTTACAGCATTAGGCCTACCCTCTTGGGTGAAATAGGATTTGTTGACAAAATTGTCCTTTAAAGATATGATAGCTCTAGGGGCCATCCATAAAGTACGTACGCAGAATTTCTGATATTTGTACCTCCCGCCCCACCCCGCTCTTGATTTTGTACGCAATAGAACAAGGAAGGAGCATACGCAAAATTTCCGAAGTTTTTACACCCCCCCCCCTCCAGTGCGTACGTACCTTATGGATGGGCCCTAGTAAGAGGTTGGAATGAAGAAGGCAATGTATTGCATATATATATATATATATATATATATATATAGATTACATTAGCATTACATTTTCATTAAAAGGTGAAAGTAAATCGTCGTATCTCATGCAATCGTTTACAGCCTGGTCATGGTAACACTGCCGCTGGATGCCCGTTGTGTGCCTGTGACGTCGCAGGCGCCCTTGGGGACACGTGTGATGACGTCACGGGACAGTGCACGTGTCGGATAGGTATAGGAGGCCTCCGCTGTGACGTCTGTCTGCCGAGTTTCTACGGCTTCTCTGACGCTGGATGTCTGTGTGAGTACCTCATGTCTGCTTAAGCTGTATGATTTTAAAATATGTGATATTTATTATCTCTTTCTGAGCATCAAGATATGTCAATTCTATCAAAACTGCGATATGTATAGATCATGTTAACGTGCGTCATGTGAGTTGTTTATGATCTGGAGCAGCATGTGGTTGTGACCGTTACGGAACAAACGGGACTGGGTGTGACGCCGTGACTGGCCAGTGTGACTGCCGACCACACGTGGAAGGACTGCACTGTGATCGCTGCTCGGTAAGTCCTCCAATATGCATGTCTTTATCTTCAAAAAGAGATTAGAACATTTTACTTATCCCAATTTCCCATTTGCAGTGATTCCGCTCCATAAAGTTGATTAAGTTCGGAAAAATATGGATACTGACAGATTTGTCTGATTTCCAGGACCGGCATTGGGGTCTACTTACTGAAGAGGGCTGTCAGTCGTGTCGTTGTGACGTCACAGGATCTGTCCTGGCGTCATGTGATGTCATTAATGGACAGTGCACATGTTTACCTGGAGTTGGCGGACGACGCTGTCATGAATGTATGCAGGGATACTATGGGTTTTCTGTTACCGGATGCAAGAGTAAGTAGTATATATATATACTAGTTTTACTGATACTTCACTTTTCCCTTATGGTATTTAGTCTATCATATCATAATCTATAGAAGGAAAAAATGATTATCATCATTGCCGGAGCATCCAAGAATCAGTCACAGGACAATGAATCACAACTAGAAACAATATCTATCTATATATATAAATCAAATAATGTATATTTTCCCCGCAGATTCCAATGGTCTCCCCCTCTTGAATGTATGAGAAAAATATAAAACAGAAAATAAAAGCACAATATACTGACCTGCTACATGATACAAGTGCTCGCTTTTATCTGAAACCAGACTGTATTGTATTTATTATCCACCTTCATCCGACTGGTGGCGTGCTGATATTAGTTCCCTTCAGTTAAGCACTATCTTCCCGCGGGCACATTTTTCCCGTATGCGCGCTTTAGCGCAATCCGGCGCATACAACACATATCCGTATGCGCCGGGCATGTACATAGGTTAATTATGGGCACTTTGTATTAGGTGAACAATAAAAGGAGAGGGTCTACATGATTGTGCTTGCAGAATGCTCAGTGTGTCAGGCGCCTGGGCAGGTGTGTGACCGCGAGACGGGCGAATGTGTCTGCCCGCCGCTCACGGAGGGCGCTCTGTGTGAATATTGCGCACCCAACTCGTGGGGTTACGACCCATATCTAGGCTGTAAGGTAAGTGACATGGGGTGTTTGAGGATGTACCTACACCAAACAATCATATGTGAAATTTTAGGCTATGCTGTGGTCAGTATGACGGAAATTAATCATATAAATATCGGAAATGAAAGTGATGAAGTTTTACCACCAATCATGCAATCTGAAAAGCTGAAAAATATTTATCGTGTTATATCGTTATTTAGGATTGATTATTATATGGCCTACTTTTTTTATATTACTTTCTAGCCGTGCGCGTGTAACAATACAGGAGCACTGGATGGTGGTTGTGATGTCACAACGGGACAGTGCGCATGTCGGGACGGGTATGCTGGTGCCCGGTGTGACCGCTGTCTTTTCGGCCATTACGGTTTCCCGCGCTGTGAGCCGTGCTTCTGTGATCCAGCTGGTACTCAGCTGTCGGCCTGTGATGCCAAGGGTCAGTGTCAATGTGATGAGAAGGGGCTCTGTCCGTGTAAGGTATGTATGAATATACTGCAGTATGTGCCTTCTGAATTCTAACATATTCTATCTAAGTTTCTATTGGAAAAGATTTCCAACACCTAAAATTAGTTAGCTTGAAATTGGGTTTGAGCTCACACAAGCGGTAGCCGCCCACCAATAAACGCCATAGCCACGTCTCACCTGGAAAATTATTCATCCGATGAAAAATTATTTGAAGTGAAGTGAAAACATTAATGAACAAATTCTGATTTTAAAGATTTTTACGTGAGTTCCTATTGGAATTATATTGTGTACTCATTATCAAATCCATTCAGGAATATACATGGGCCATAAGTTATGATCCACGTCTGTATGTGTCTTTTCATTTACATCGTGTTATCACAGGTGTTATAATATACAGATATACATGTAGATAGACCAGAATAACGAGTAAATGTATCTCAAAATATTTGCTAGATTCTTTGGTTATCTGCACTTATCTGCGTGAGACTGGAATGACTCAGTTCAAAGTTTTGCTGACTGTTCGCTTCAGACCTCTTAACACATTTCGCTCTCTAATTTTACCCGCTCTTCGTCATTCCACAGGAGAATGTCGTTCACGATAAGTGTCGCTTCTGTCGTCGCGGCACTTTTAGCCTGGAGGAGCAGAACCCTAGCGGCTGCACGGCCTGTTTCTGCTTCGGGCGCTCTGACACCTGCTCACAGGGAGACTTTGTCTGGTCTAAGGTGAGTAGCTCAGCTGATCATCGAATATGAAATAAGGATATTATGGCTTCATTATATAGTATATCCGGCATTATTCGTTTAGTTGACAACGAATCCATTGATTTTTCCATTAGCTGTGGTATCGATAAAGTCAAATGCTACTAGCCGGTATTGATAAATAATAAGCAGGGGAAAATATATCTACATCTTACTGTATCTTGGCCTGGAAATAAAGATAAGCAATTCGATTCGAAGTAGATGATATATGTTATTTCATTTTCACTTCCCAGTTGGAGATGCCGTCCTACCAGGTGGCGCTAGATGGAGCTGGCCGGAGCGTCTCACCGGACGCGCGGGGGCTGATGGTGGTGCCGTCTGGTGTAGACACCATTCATATCGACTCCCGTTATCGCCCCGTCCCCCTCTACTGGGCATTACCCGACCTTGCGCTGCACGACAAGGTGCCGTATCCAATGTTGTAATCAATATCGCGATGTTCATGTTTAGTTATAATAGCTATATTGTGAACAATGAGAAATCTATAATTCAGCCTCTTTTTTTTCATTTAATCTAAGGCGTAAGAGCCATTGGTTTAGTTTTTTTTTGTTTTTTTTTAAAAGGTTTATTGACAGAAGGTTCTTATATACATATACAAGATTTTCAACCTCACAGTCAGAAGGTAAAACAGTATAATTGATACAAGAAACATACAGCATTCTGCATAGAGCGTTCATACCCGCCATAAGACGGTTTTGATTAGTGCTTATATACTCAGGACAGAGGCTATATCAAAGCATCTGGGGTCAACGACCTCCTGCAAATGGGAAGGTTTTTCAGTCCGTTCCAAGTTCCAGGTAGCACTCGTCACTAAGTAGCACTTCTGTAAGCTTATAGTCCGATTGTGCTGCACCTGTCTACACTATCCATGGTTTACGTACTTGGCATTGTAGGTCCAGCATGCCGGGTGTGTAGAATACACCTTAAAGATCTTGTTATAAACCACCTGAAACTCTGTGAATAGACAAAAAAAAAAAATATCAATTCTATGTTACAGACGTTGTCCTACAACGGGCGCCTGCGCTTCACCACGGAGTATGACCTGGAGGACAAGCAGGTGGTGCCACCTACCAGTTTCTCATTGGTGCAGCTGATAGGTGCATTCCGCCTTCATCTTCAGTACGTCCTAGAGTCTGCTCCGTCTGACAGGGGATATTATGAGGTGTTATTACGAGAGGTAAGCTAAAATAATCATAACCAAAGATCCAATGGCTGCTGTCATAAACAGCATAGCATGGTGGTATGGTAAAATCATTATTAACAATAAATCGGTACTCTTTGCCGCTGTTAGAATATTGTGTGTTTGAGCTGTCTACACAACATATAGCATATAAATAGAGAGTTTTGCACTGCGAGCCTCCTATAGAAGGGGAATTGTCATGATGATTTATAACAAGGTGCTATATTATGCCTGATTATGCGGATTGCAGATAATTGCAACATATTCAGGGCAAAAACTATTCTTTTTCATACTCTATGATAACAATGTCTGAAATTATGTTTTAGGATCTAATCCTACATTTTGAGTTATATGATTATCACGTCTACAGATTTTGCATATTATATTGTTGATGGAAGCAACTGGAAACGGAGTACTTGGAGGAGCCAGGAAACTCGAAAACGAGCCCGGAATGTTTATTACATAACAAGAATTTAAAAAAAAAATTACGGCGATGAGCATGTGGAATGGCGTCATCTGAGTTTGAAGGTGAGGTCGAAAGTGATCCTCTACCTGTACAGGTGTGTGAAGGTAAACGATAGTGGTTCCACCTAGCGGTTGTTCATACACAAATATAGAGTCTTACTCCCTCTGGATGTAAGTCACACATAAAGGACGGGGCCTTGTTTTTTAGTCGCGATCATTGTGCACCCAGGAAGCCCCACGATCTACCAACGATTTCACGACAGTTTGGACGATAAAAGATGGCTGGTGTGCTATAGACGGTGTCGTAGTGCGCCACGGACGATCGCCGCTAAAACTATCAGCCGTCACGATAAGTATAGAACTCTTGTAGGTTCTAGAAAACCTCACTGTGTGTATATAGAGGATTTCCCGTACTTCCCATACGAATTAAGCAATGAAATTTTAACACGAGTAAGGGATCCATATGACCTATAATTGTTCCAAATATGAAGAAGAACGGCCGCACCGTTCTGAAGATATGGGCGTTTGAATTTGAAACATCGGGCTATCGATCGGATATCGTACACGCACTCTCCTAGCAGATCTTTCGCGGTATAGCGCGCCGAATCTCTGCTTGGAGAGTGAAGTAAGCGCAGTCGATGTCAAGGTCGCCGCATAAATTAGATCACGTGATGGTAGGGGTACACTGGCCACCAGAGCAGAGATTGCTATGACGAAATTCAAACGCCGATAACTTCAGAACGGTGCCGCCGATTTTCATCATATTTGGTACGATTATAGGTTATATGTATACCTTACCTTAGCACACCTCAGACCACCCTAAGTCTCTTAGAGCAGTGATAGTTACCCGACCCCCTAAACTATCGCGACTATAGCACACTGACAGCAAAAACATGTCGCCCGTAACGATGGTCGTCACTAAAAAACAAGGCCCTGGGCCCTGTTTTTCAGTCACGACATAATCTTAGTCTTAGAAGCTGAGATATCTCAGCGATTGTAAGACAATTTGCAAGACAAAAGATGGCCGGTGTTCTATAGACAGTATCGTAGTGCGCCAAGTGAGATCACCGCTAAAAGTGTCTCAAGTATAGAACTGTCTTAGGTTCTATAAAACCTCACTTTGCGTATTTAGAGGATTTCCCGTGCTTTCCATACGAATTAAGCGATGAGATTTTAATACGAGTAAGAGATACATATGACCTATAAGTGTACCAAGTATGAAGAAGATTGGCCACACCGTTATGAAGTTATCAGCGTTTCAATTTCGTCATAGCAATCGTCTGCTCTGGTGGCCAGTCACCCTCCCACCTCCCGGTGCTCAGTGAATGTCGAGGTCGCTGCATAAATTAGTGGAGGCGTCGGGAACATACACTGGCCACCAGAGCAGATGATTGCTATGACAAAATTCAAACGCTGATAACTTCGTAACAGTGTGGCCAATCTTCTTCATATTTGGTATGCTAATATGTCATATGTATTCATTACTCGTGTTAAAATTTCATAGCTTAATTCTTACGGGAAGTGAAGTTGCGCATTTGGTACGACATGTCCATAATTGTCTTGGGTATAAGACACTTTCCAAGACATTTTGAACCACGTGACCCTAAGATTGTCGTGACTATAGCACACCTCAGACCGCCCTAAGTGTCTTAGACCTAAGATCTTAGACATATCCTCTAAGATATCACGTCTATAGGACACTGGCGCCTCAAAGATGTCTTCCATACAACTTGTCGTGACTGAAAAACAGGGCCCTGGTTTGCTCAATTGTATAAAACACAATCTGGCAGCTGTACATATCACCGACTTATACCTTTTTGCTTGTAGGACTTGTGGCAGTACGCTGATGGCCGCCCCGTTACTCGTGACCAGTTCATGGTAGCCCTGCAGAACATCCAGCAGTTCCTGATCTTCGCTGCTCCTCATGGCCACGTTACCGAAGTCAGGTACATACTCAGGGCCATTGCCCTTCCTCGAATCACTCATATTATGTTAAAAGGTGGGGCATCTGTGAGTTTTCATATCACTCACTTCCAGATGTTAGTATAGGAGTCTAGAAGGACTTAAGTATTGGTGAGGGGCGCTCTTATATTACAAGGTAAGTCAGTGGAGAACCTAGAAAAGGAGATGTTCTCTTTATAGTTTAATAATCAAAATTTGAATTACGGATTTTTTTCTCCTTTATTCACAGATACTAGGCCTTCATGTTTATATTGCAGTGTTCGATCATTGCTTTTCTGTATGTGTGTGACCAAGCCCATATTATTCAAATCATCAAAAGAGTATAATTAGTTGCCTGAAATCTAAATGAACTAACCTTTTTCTTGCTTCGGTATTCAGACTGGAGGCGGTGAGTCTGGACGTGGCAGTGCCGAATGACAGATCCTCAAATACTGCATATGGAGTGGAGAAGTGTCAATGTCCTAGTGAATATGAGGGGGCTTCATGTCAGGTATACATTCACCCTACAGCATCAGTTTAAATATATTTTTGGAATTCATGCCGTTCCGCTGAAGCTGAGGCTCCCTAGTAGGGAAAAAGCGGTTGGACAAGGTTGTGAAACAAGCTGCGCAACGTCAACCTACAACATAAGTTGGAATACATTGCCACTCAATCTGAGAGACTGTCTCTTAAATAGAGATCGTTTTAAAAAGAGTAAAAAATTAGATCATTTCACATTCCTACTGTTTGATTTCTTAATTGTGTAAAGGTTGACAGCAGCAGACCAATTCATACATCTCTAGAGTGACAAAAATGTTGTCCTTGAATAATATAGCTACATTGTGGTCTTAACAATCCTATTTCTGGTAATGGCTACAAGTATAAATTTACACTTGCTTCACTATGACTTTATCCACTCGGACGTTTGACAATATTCCTGATTTTTTTCATTATGACAACAGAACCCAGGGACAGGGTATTATCGTCAGCGCCCGGCAGACTTTATCCACAGTGGTGATGTGATTGACCTGGTGGGCCACAGTAAACGCTGTCACTGTCATCGCCATGCCTTGTTGTGTGAGCCTGAGACTGGGAAGTGTCTTGTAAGTGTTCCATATCATTCCTTGTTCTGACCGCATGTATACATGACTTAATATAAAACAGCTGCATTGCCAAGCAGTTTCAAGCAGTATTCGGTTATTTTAAAACAATCCTTGTCCTCGCAGAGCAAGAAGCTGAAACTGTCTTAAGTGTGAATAAGTTGAATGGCAGGGCCCTGTTTTTTAGTCACGACATTCGTAACTTACGACACGTATCTGCCGTCAGTGTGCTAGAGAGATACGATCGTAGAGCAGGTACGACACTTAGTGGAGATACGACACTTAGGGAGGTAAAAGGTGTGCTATAGTCACGACACTCGGTGGCCAATGGAGCGGAAAATGTCCCCATAAGTGTCGTATGTCTAAGACAACTCCGGACATGTCGTACCAAAAGCGGAACTTCACTTCCCGTTGGAATTAAGCGATGAAATTTTAACATGAGTAAGGTATACATACAACCTATAATCTTACCAAATATCAAGAAAATCGGCCGCACCGTTACGAAGATATCAGCGTTTTAAATTCGTCATAGCAAAAGCTACACTGGTGGCCAGTGTAGCTCTACTGTCACGTGATCTAATTTATGCAGTGACCTCGACATTCACTGGCACGGGAGGTGGGAGGGTGCAATGACCACCAGAGAATCATTTGCTATGACAAAATTTCAAACGCCGATGTCTTGGGAACGGTGCGGTCGATTCTCTTGAAATTCGGTACGTTTATAGGATATATGTATACCTTACTTGTGTTAAAATTTCATTGCTCAATTCCGATGGGAAGTACAGGGAATCAACAGTGACGTTTTATAGAACCTAAGACAGTTCTATACTTGTCTTAACTCTGCTAAGATTGTTTGATTCAACCTACGACACTGTCTATAGCACACCGGCCATCTTTTGTCTTAGAAATATGTCGTAGATCGGCTGTGCGATCTTAAGCTTGCGACACTTACAAAGGTCGTGACTAAAAAAACAGGCCCAGGGTATGGCAAATTTAAGATACTTCAGATTTCACCAGTTTTAATATTTGTCTAGACCTGTTTATAGTTTCTGGAAAAAAGCACGTGGTATTTGCGGTACAAGTATCTCTGTGAGAGCTTTGAACATCCAGAGCTAGCTAGAAAATGTCACATGCGATGAAAATGGATATACGATGAACATAATTTCCCAATATTTCATCAAGTGTTTTGGTCAGTACTCCGATCATTGCAACGAGTTGTAGACATGCTGTTCTAACGGCAAAATTAGTAAGTATAAACCGGCATGCAACATTCATATATAATTCTCTGGATTACTTATGTTTATCAAATCAGCACACTAGAATACAACCAGGAACACTGTCATGACAATATACCAGAACGTGACACATCATAATTCAGACAATTGAAGTATCTAAACATATAAGCCTATGCAGGAGAGGCGGTAGTCATATATAATGGTCGCATATGAGCGAGTTCAAGTGCATATATATGCAGCCTATTTATAATTGAGAGGGTTATTAGATATAAGATTTTCGCTATATCTAAACTGGGGGTATAAAGGAATGAGTTTCTATTCCATTGGTAAATAATTCCTGTAATATCGGCATTTATAAAGTATTTTTCATTTGAACAAGTTTAAGAAGACTAGTCTTCTTGATATAGGTGAATCTCATGCATTCCAGTATTTCTAGCAGTGTGAGTAACATTAAGCCTCTTGTCTAATGCGAAACTGTACTAGATTTCGGATAGTAGATTCCTGGCTTTCGCTCAATTACTTGTCAGTTGCTTGTCCGTTACATGTCCTAATTGTTGTTGTTAATCATAGTTATCATTGGTTTCTCTGACCATGGTGTCTTCAATGCAGGACTGCGTTCACAGTACTACTGGCGACCACTGCGAGTATTGCCTGCCGGGTTACTATGGCAACGCAACTCTAGGGACTGGTTATGACTGTCAGAAATGCGCCTGTCCACTGTACGCTCCTCAAAATAAGTAAGTCGTGTGGTTTGAAGGGAACCTTTATGATGCGTTACAGCTTTTATTATTTCATATCCCCACCATTATTTCCTGGAATAGTTACCAACAGTCCCTATTCACATGTTTCTTTCCTATGTCGTGTTATAATTCGGGCGGAAAGTGTATTTATGAGGTTTCTTAAAACTCCCATAATGTAGTTTGTGTACTGTTGTACAGGCCAATGGGAACTGGTGTAATCATGGTAAACCACGTGAATTCAAAATTGTATTGTATGAGATCTCCTGAATCACGAGAACTTAAAATGTTCACAAGACAAGAAAGGAACAGAAAAAAGATAGACAGTTTAGTCGCCTTGATTTGCCTGTTTTGTTTTATTGAATATCGGTTATCATTACATATATTGGTTTGTATAGTTTCAGCCCGACATGCTATGCAGTTGGAGAAGATAACTACATGTGTGACGCATGTCAAAAAGGTTACACAGGCGTCCACTGCGAAAGGTAAGTATCTTCTCTCTGATCTACATTTTATTCAAGATTTAAAAAAAACCAACACATCTGCTATCCACCATCCTCATCATCAGCATCGAAACCTCTGACCTTATAGAACAATATTAATAGGTTTCAGCAGAATCGTTTACTGCCAAGCATAATTCTCGAAGGACATATCTTGCCAATGCATATCAGATACACCTCACACTGAACATATTGAAAAAATGTTAATGATTCTTAATCGTTGATGTACACGTTCTATCACCCATAACAGTGAGAATGTATGGGGACATAGTAAATCAATACCTATTATTCAAAAACTGTCAGATACCATAACCATGTTATATGGATTCAAAACCGTGGTATACAGACCCAAAGCCATGGTATACGGGAAAATAGTCCCTTCTAGTTATAGAGCTAAAAACAGTAGTCCCTCTTAAAATACCGTTTAACTCATATGATAGTGTGTTTTCACCTGCAGGTGCGACGTTGGTTACTATGGTAACCCCGAGACGGTAAACGGACGTTGCGTGCAGTGCGCGTGTAACCCTGACGGGTCATTGACCCCTGACCTCTGTGACCCCGTGACGGGCGCGTGCACGTGTATACCTGGGATCTGGGGTCGCGCATGCGACAAGTGTGAAGACCGGTACGCGCTGATTGACGGACGCTGCACGTGTAAGTCGACGCTGTGTGAGACGCAGCCTCCGGGCTGCGGCACACGCAGGATAGCTACTAAATAGATTGAGCATAATAAGGTCAAAAATATTTCGAAAGAGTAGAGGCTGAGGATCTGTTGTCACGAAAGCCAGCGAGAGAAGCATGGGCCTCGGTATTTGCTATATTGGGAATTACAGATTCGATCAGTTTTAAGGCCCGTTTCCATTGGCTAACAAAAACAGCGGAGATTATTTTAGTTACCTAGAAAGACTGTCGGTGTCAGCCACGTACTCCACGTCGGTGGCACGTAATCGGTGAGGGTGCAGTGGACACCACGTTATCGATGAGTTCCACATGTGCATACTAATGGATTCGGTGGGTGGTGGTGTTATTGTGTAATATTCGCTGAATTTAGTCTGAAACCATTATAAGTGCTGGGCCTACGTCGGTGGTTCCTGACTGCAGATTGGTGCAAAAAATCGGCCAATTGAAATATACTACGGCTCCCTATCGCATTGTGAGCACATTGAATTTGGTAACGCAAGATTATATAGATTTGTTTGTAATATGAGCTGTATATGGCTAAATGTTATTTGTAGAATAACATACTTTAGATAGTATTATCAGCTGAATAAGATGACAACTGATGTAATATTTGCTATAGCGTTCGCATTTCTCTATAAAATGGTTAAAGTAGTATATAAAAAAGGGCACTCTGCCACTACATTGGATGGCATATAGCTTACTACTTATGAGTAGTATATTGAATTAATTATTTGTCACTGCCTGATTCCAAATGCCTGATGTGTTTTCTATTTCTGATAGATTGATATGAATATAAAGGTCAATAGCATATGGTGAGTATCACCTCTACTAGCTATTTCCTCTTGTTTAAGCTTGTGACGTTGGGTGCCCGGGTTTGCTGATGACCGGTGTTGACCAACTGGAAGATCTCATCGGCAACTATAATGAAACATCGCTCGCTCTTTGGCCGTACAAGTATCTCAATACCTTCGAGGCTGAAGTGGAGAAGCTTCAGGTGAATTAAACAGATATTCACCATATGTAACCATTTTTCTTCAATGCAGCTACCTTGTGTTTTGAAAATGTGTAAGGGAGAGTATCAGCTTAGATTCCTAAACTAGTACAGTATCCTAGCACCGTTGTCAATTCACAAAGGTCATCGTTCATGAAGAATCCCTCGTTTTCTTTCCGGAATGACCTTTTAGCTTTAAACGGACACCAGCTAAATAGATTTACTTAAAAGATCAATTAAATGTCTATTGCAATGGGTGCCTTGCCCTTGCACATTACACTTTTATTTTCCCATCTAAAACGGTGTTTTGTATGTATACATAGAAATCCATTTTTTGTTATCCCATTGATAAATATCCTTGAACTAATTCAGGGAAAACTGGATTACTCGAATGTAAACTACCTGAAAACATCGATGAAAGACGTCAGTGAACTGCGGCAGATGGTACAGGAACTGAAGGGCAAGGTCGGTATACAACCTATAGATATGTATAGGTAGACGAGATACTGACACTTACCTCTGGTATTTCCCGCCATAGACTTAACATTGGCAACTCGTACTCAATGCTCATGGGTTATTGTAAAAAGATATCAACGGATGATAATGTCTCAAACAGTAGCCAATTAGTCAGTGATAGGAGCAATATAAATTCTGAACTGCACTCAATCCATAGCCAGTGAAAATATGGCATTTGTTTTGTTTTGCTACATAATCTCACTCGGCTTTACCTTGTAAGATTACTCTGCAACCAAAACGTATGGCATATTTTCAGTGGCTATGGATCTCGATGCAGTTCTTTCTTAGCATTGTGGTTCAAGTTCCACAGCAGCCACTGCTCTCTCATTCCCAGCACTGGTAGATTTACTGCTATATCAATGCCAATCCTTCTCATACCACGTCGGTGTGCGAAGTAAAAGAACTCTCACCTCGGTAAATGTGTAGGGGTGGGATTTCTTCCTAAATTCATTACATAGATTCGATCACCACCCTTGTGGTGTGAAAGATTCTTGGGAAAGTCTGGTAAGAACCTGTAATGGTTAACTGGACGTTAAATCAAACCAACCAACCAACTTCTTAGCATAATTGTCTATAGGCTGTGCGTGTGTAAGATGAAAGAACCACCATTAGATATTTGATAATTTCCACAAGCTCTATTTCCCAAATAGAGCTGATTAGCCTTGAAATACTGTATTTCAGTACCGCTCTAATAATTTTTGAGTCATAGTTACGGATTAGCATACCTATTCAAAACAAATGTCATTAAGAAAAAAGATTTATATGAAACTAGAGAATAGTATAAAAAAGCAATATTGCATGAGTTTGCATGTGCAATCATCATCATTGAGGCAAAGGCGAGTGAACAAACACAGCGCATCCAAACAAGTAGAGTATTGTTTATTTTACGATTCGAGTGCAGTTCTGGATTTATCTCACCCCTTTTAATGACATTTAATAGCAATATCACAATATCAGAATAATTGAAATTGCTGAAGCGAATCCAGTTAGGAATGGATGAATCTCCATGTTGATGTCTCGCCTACTTTCTCAAATCCTGGCTGCTGATTGGCCAGTCGATTATGATTTCATTTCACATCGCTCTGCCATGACCATGGCATAGTATTGTCACCTTACGTGGGTGACTGTTGCGAATAATGTTATTCCTTTGACTACACTTGTGACAGGGGGGAGATAAAGGAGGGGCACCTATAGTTATATTGCCACAGATCCAAAACATTTGGGAATTGCAGATGAAATGTACAATGTGACGCTTTGCCACCGACTTCAAGTAGGTATCGGTTCAACTAGAAAATCCCGCGGATTTGCCATCATTCTCCTCAACACAATTAGAAATGGAAATACATGTACATGCAATGGGGAAGGGGGTGTTGGCTTACACAAGCTAGGCAGGATTAATATGATACGTTTCCAAAAGTACAGCTAGATTGACAGTTCCTACATGTGAATATTCGATAATCTGTTGACATGGGACTTTCCAGCATCACATCGTGAAGAGAAGTGACCAAGGCGAGGTTGAATCACGTGACGTGCGGGAGACAGCAGAGAACCTGGCGACGAATATCAAAAACACTCAGCGTCAGCTTACAGGTGATTTTAATCAATATAGTACAGTGTCATTAGAATTAAAGATTTTGTTCTCTCGCAGTCTAGTCCTGCAGTCTGATAGATATGATTTTATCTTGTACAGGTATATTCAATTAATCAAGTGATAGCATAATCAGATGAGACAGAAAGAATCATAGTCTGTAGTTTTCGAAACTCACGCACCTGCGTCAAAACGAAACTATTATGACTGGTGAGCAAATATAATTGGATCATTGTTCTTTTTTAGTCGTTTTGGGTGAGGATTTGTCGGGGAGTTCTACGGTTCCCACTCTGTGTGAGACTAACACCGTGAGACCCCACACCTCGTGAATCCTTAATACGCGCTTTTAAAAGATCCAAAGGTTTTGGTTGATATTGTTTAGTTTTTCATGGTTGGTAATAGTACGCTAATCCTGAGCACCTCAGATCCTTTTTAATCAGTCACTATCAATTCAAGCAGGTCAAAAGTACTCTCTTACATACAGTCATTAAACTGGTTAGTAGCTCAAATAATGCGGTATCTTTAAGCGATATCTTTCTAGCTCCAGACCCTATCCAACATATCCATCTAGGTGTCAGTGTGCAAAAGTCATCATCATTCTGATTGTCATAACTGAAGGAGACTGTGTGACATTAATTGGCCATCTTGGTATTTCATACAATTAATCTGCTTAAACTCATAAAGTATGTCCTCTGCCTGACAGAGGAGATTGGCGAGCTGACAGCCGTGACAAATGCTCGACTCCAGAACGAGGCCATCAACATTCGCCACCTGGTGGAAGACGCAGAGCTCCTCCTGGTGGGCATGAAAGCACATGGAGATGAGGACGAGATCCAGCCACAAGTAGCAGCTGATCGCGAACTGGGGTGAGTATCGAGTGGATCATAAATGAAGAGACTATCACTGGGCATGATTAACATCTGGCGGTAAGGAATAATTTTATACTTCAACGTTCAGGGAGATCTAGTCAGGTGAGAATATTATGATGGTAATGATGATATGAAACGCCATTAAAAGGCATGGCAACTAATTTGTTAATGTTTATTGAATGGTTATTACATTTCCAATCTGTAGACAAATATGTACACTTTCTGATTTATTTAAGTCGGATCGATGTCTTGGGTTTATGTAAAACTTGGTTGTGTTTTGTTGGGTTTTTACCTCATGTATTTCATTTTCTTATAAAACAGTAGTTGCAGCTAAAGCACCAACTTGATTTCTATTCTGACATTCTCATATAACTATCTAAATGGATATTAAACATATATGAAGACTAGATGAACATCCAAAATGACAAATCGAAAAATTCTCATTAGTTATGAATTAAAATTATTTCACATGTTAGTCTTTAAGACCCCTTTAATGCTTGGTCTATAGAAGGGCCGAGTCGTCGCTGGAGCGGATGCGGGAGTTTGCCAAGCGCGAGACGAACGTGTCGATGGTTGTGGTGAAGGTGGCGGACACAGACCGGAAGTTACGTGACATGCGGAAGCAGACGACACGGGCGAGCAACGCGTCATTGCACACTGAGAAGCTCAACCAACAGAACAAACTGCGCCTCTCTGACATCACGGTGAGCATAAATCATACTGTATTACGGAACTTTGGTATCTGGGGTTAAAAATGCGGCGCAGGCTATGCCTTGTTTCTGGGTAATGGCTCTGTTCATATATTCTATTCATTATAGTCTTATAGATAATAGTGCCAGACTGTCATGTATATTACCCAGTGCTTTCCGGTGAAAATTCATCTGTCTTCATATAAAATTCATTTCGAACTTATCAACTCCTAACCTTATTGGACATCCGTGATGACAGTTACTGCCGGGCTGTCAATACTGAGTTCTTCTACGGTTGTTTTTTTTTTATCTAGTTTCCCGTTTAACGTCTTCAGATTTTTAGTTTTAGAGTAGATGAAATCCCCTGGAGTAATATTGTGTAATTGTACTCATACAGCTGATTAATGATGAGTTGAGGGAGGAAGTGGCCAGTGTCCGCGCCGCCTCTTCAGACGCCGATAGGCTCAAAGAGGACGCCACTTTCCTTGTGTATAACAAATCCAAAGACAATTATGAGGTAAGTTAATGTTCTATTTGTCAGTTCCAAGAAATGTGTTAATGTTTACAAAGGAATTAGTAGAAACCGAACGAGAGTTAGACTTGACAATGTTTATGCCACGACGGGAAGGTCGCGTATTACTAAACGAGGCCTAGCCGAGTGTAGTTAGGAGCAGACCTGACCAGAGTGGCATAGATATTGACAAGTCTAACTCGAGTTCGGTTTCGTATTTATCCTACCTCGTCTATGCTTTTGTATTACTAAAAGATAAATATTGAGTCAATGACCAACAGAACCTTTTTTCATAGTAGCTGACATCCTGCTCTCTGATTGGTCAATATTGTTATTACTCTAGTGGCATAAAAAACACTTTATGTCACGGCCTGCCACATAAAATTTCCCTATGTTAAGTCTATGGCGGTTTTTCATAAGGGGTAGGATAAACTATGCTATGTCATGTAAGAGAAAATTAGTTTTTGTGACGAATGGTATCCTATAATAGTATTACACATTGACATATACTATGACCTTTCTTCTCTGTAACATAACGAAGGTTATAGGTATTTAAGCCCACGAGAACGCTTACATACTGCTGTAAAGCCTTCATGAAATACTCAACAGGAAAATTGAAGGATTTCGTCCTACAATGCCCTCTTATATTTCGCAGAAAAACGTGAACTCTAAGCTCATTGACATCCATTAAAGTGAAGGGTAGTTCTAATGGCTATCGCAGCACAGATCTTGGGCTCTAAAATTATGTCGCAAGTATTTACTCTCAACATGTGCATTAATTCCGTATGTAACTCATGAATATATCGGTGCTGTTGTTATGTGCAGCACCTGGCTTGCATCGGGCGCGAGTCGGTATGGTTAAAGGAGTATGAGGCTATCTACGATGAGAAGGTATACACACAAAAAGCACGACTGATCCCACAGACACAATATGCACACCACTACTGCATGTTGTGATCACCCAACGCCCCGCATTTTAAGACTCTTAACTATCTATAGTGAGGCACGCCTAAGTAACACAATACACAATATCTATTATAGGTATTGTCTTCTCTAGCTACTAACCCTATCAGGGATCCTAGTTTATAGATTCTTGTAAATTTCCTGACATGTTATCTTTATGTATATATTAGACAGTGTCTAAACCATATATATCCCTGTAAGTAATGATGTTTAGGTCTAATTGTGTATTAAATCATCCTTATGAGGCAGAGTTGGTATTTAGATGAGATACAAACAGGTTTCAGTTTGTTTCCCAGATTTCAATGGCATCCTGGTCAAATGAAAGTAATTTGTACATATATTGATTTGATCTAAGATATTCTTGTATATGGCTATATCAGCACCTAGTATTCTATGGATAGATTCTATCACATCCCTATATAGTTCTTTATACACGTGTTACCAGCATCTAACTTTAGTCTTTACGAGAGTCACTTCCTGTAGAAGGCAATGCAGTTGGCGACAGACTTAGTGGAGATCACGTTGGTGGTTCGTCAGAAGGAGAACCAGCACACAACGATTCTTTGAGGATATTCAAGATATGAATAGATACTGTTATAAGCAAATAGGAAGTTAATGTAATTTCATTTCTGTCGATATGACGGGAAATATCGTTAATGACAACCAGGGATGCATAATAATAACGTGTTTAGATCTGACAGGGACTCCTTGTTTCAATATATATGAATTCTATGTTTGTCGCTGTACTGTTGTACTTGAATTTGATATACATGAAAGGTTACGCATTTCCGGCTAGTTCTTTAATGAGACTTAGTTGTAAAGGATGAGATCTATATTTCTCGATCACATGATCTTACAAAGCATTGCATATGCGTCAAAAGTACCTCTGTTGAAGAGTTCATACAAAGGCGTTAATGCTGAGTTATGACCTCGAGGCAATTATCATTAATATGTAGATAATATATATTTGCAGTGATATTTCCTCTCATGTTCCAACACACATATTTTAAAACTATATAGCTTTCCATTATACACACATGTATATGTATGTACATATGTTTGTGCATATATATTGTTCGCTTATTCTCGAATTTCACGCTTGTAAGCAGGTTCCCTTGTACATGATGAGATATACGAGAACATATTGTTGCATGGCGTTTTTTATGACAATAATATAATTGAAATGGATGAATTCTCTTTCTTCGGTCATATATAAAGTTTCTAAGAGGACATCCATTGTTTACGTAGATTGGAAACGCATCATTAGAATTTGCCTATCCTGCAGTCTGAGAAGAACAAATTTGCGTTTTACCGCTGTTCATGAATGTATTTGCAGAAGCTACTTCAATACCAAGTAAATACCCAGTAGAAACTACCATACAGACTGTTGTCCATTAATGTCCTTGTAGGAACCGCATGATATTAACTTGTTTTTGGTTTTGTGAGGCAAGGATCCCATGTTCACAAAATTGATTTCTATTACATTGCTCAATTGTTTCGATTATATCTGCATGACGGCCAGATATGTGGTAGTTAAAAGTGGTGTATGGAATGAACATACAAGATCAGAAAATGAATAGGAGCGTTACTGCTCATTACCTATGAAACGCGGAAGGTTCGTTTACAAGTATGCCAAATTTACGATTTTTCCGGTTTTCTGTTTTATTCACAGTGTACACGATTTTCACCATATTACTGTTAAAGATTAGAAATATCTGGAAATTTCCATTAACATTTATCTTTGAGCACATATAATTGGACGGCACCAGAAAGTTATATATATATATATATATATATATATATATATATATATATATATATATATATATATATATATATATATATATATATATATATATATGTATATGTAGTCATGTACACCGCTCACACTACACCTATTTTTCAATAGTCACGTACACTATGTGGTATGGTGGCACTTCACCTGTCGTTCCTGGGACATCTGAAGAATGAGTCACTGTAGTATTACGATATCAGACACTAAATTCTCGCATTCCTCCTTTGCCAGGCGTGCACAAAGGCTCGGCAGACGTTACAGGAGCCGGTGACGGAGGTGGAGGAGAAGGCCGGCCTCCTGGAGCAGAACCTCCCACAGGCCAAGACACAGCTACAAGACGCCCTGACTCATGCCGAAAGCCTTGAGCGACAGGCCGACAAACTGGAGGAGTGAGTGATTCATGATTTACCTAGCTTATTATCCCAACGTCCGTAAGCAAGGCATGCTTTACAGCGGATAAAGAGAATCATAAAATCATGCTGAACCAAATTAACAATATGAAGAAATAAATAAAAAAGAATACATTGTTTAGAAAATTTGAATAAACTTAACAATGCTGTTAACATACAATATATATATGGCCAAATGTGAAAAGAAATATTTATCAAAATACGATTTTCTTCAATTGATTTCCCAACGAATCTTTAAGTGTGTATATGTGTAAAGCATGTTATTGTGGTGGGTGACAGGCAATTCGCCGTGACACGGGAGTCTGCCGCCGACCCTCTGAGGGCGGCTGACGTCTACCGCAACATGAAGGATGCCGTGAAGGAAGCGGAAACGGCCGCCCAGCAAGCCACCACCACCGCCGATGACGTCATTCTCAAGGTACATAGTTTAATTCCGAATTGAGGTGTCTTCCATTGGAAATGTATGTATCCTTCCATTTAACCCTGTGAACCAGATAAGCCATGTATATAAACATTGAAAATACCTCCCGTTTATAAAGAATACATCTTTTGGTACGATGAAAGATGGCTCGTTGTAGCTTATGCAAAAGCTTTTTTCTCATGCTACACTTGCATCGTACTCTAGTTGGTGTGTTTCAATCACTTACAAAAAATGTAATCGTGTTTTGATATGATATGTGTGGCTACAGACGGATATGGCGGAGGGTGGACCGCTGCCCACCCAGGCCCTGGAGGCAAAGAAAACGAGCCGCGGGATGGCCACCAATGCCTCCAGTCTCAACCCTGGACGTGAGTAGATGAAGCTACATAGCCTATCTGTACTTTACATAATTTCTTTATATCATATTCATATTTGTATTTATACATGTACTTATACTTTGAACTTGAGGATTTGACGTCTAAGAACTGGTTATGAAAAACAAACCACTGGCACTAATGAGAGTGGTGAGATCGTATGTATATACGCAAACCAATGTCTTTTGTCAAAGAGTGGGGCCGGGGTCATCTTTTCTGGACAGTTCATACAGTACTTTAAAAAGAATAGGCCATACATTTCAGTGAGTTCAAATGGCCTTTATTCATCGCGTAATATCATTATCAATTGTCTTCTCGGTGTACAGAATATCAATCGCTTCTTTATCCTTTGGGTAAGCTGTGAATCAAAATTAGTTGGTTTCAATCTGAGGCATTAGTTCAGGGAATCTTATTTTGATCTTTGAAGAACGACCTAAGCCAGTCAGCTGGAGGAGAGCTCCTTCCTCCTGGTGCAGGTTTAAGTTAAGTAGAACTGGGTTGAGTTTCATAAATCACGGAATATATTGGGATCCAGTTTTTGTATCAGCTAAAGTCTTCTTTTCTCCTGCAGCTCTTGAGGAACGCGTAAATATCTCTAAGAGGAAAATTGCAAATGTAAAAATAAACCAGGACCACATGACGAAAGAATTGAGTCACATCAAACATGAGCTGAATAACATCTCCACAGGTAAGGCAATGGTTACTGCAAGCCAGTAGCCGACTTCTCGCAATATCTACCTATATAAATGAATTTTAAACTATTTAGGATTTGGCGGCCTTTATATATGACATTACCCCATATCCCTGGATGAACGAAGAAGAGGCCGGAGTTGGCTAATAAAATTTTATTTAATTTTATGAGGTCTTATTAATATGAATAAGATAATACATTATTACCACGAATATCAATGATAACAATGATAATAGATAATTGACATAGATATGTTTGATGTCAATTATAATGAATATGACATAATAAGTATAGTTATTATGAGTTAATACATAAATTTGTAATAAAGTAATAATAAAATAGCCATACGAGGGTAGTGAGTAGGATAAAGTGGTGAGGGTGGGTAGGTAGAAAAAGTACGTGTGTACGGTGCGAGTGCTGAGCGAAGTGTGAGGGATAGATGAGTGCGCTGATTACGCACGTTGAGGAGTGGTGCGGGGATAAAGCGACAGGTGGCGCACGGTGGTGCTGAGTGGTGAAGTGCGTCATCAGGGGGGGAAATGACTACCCCTGACCAAAGGCCATGAGTCACCCATTTGGATTTGATGCAATTTAGTTGATGATTTGATATAAACGCATAATAAAGTCTTTTTAAGAAAAGAGTTAATGGAGACTTCACTGAGGATGAATTGTAATTATTTGTCAGTTACCGGCCTGGGAAGAAAATGAGCTATCCCCGGTTACAATTGTTTCACTCTTATTATACGTTAATTATCAACAAAGCTGCACTGCCACTTAAATACGAATTTATTAACATAAAAAGTCATTTCAGTGAGTGAAAGACAATACGAGATAATATCACATGAAAGTAATTAGTCAAATACATGATAATATAGACACGAGTAATGTCGATTAAAAGATTACAATACATTATTTATAAAAGATCAATGAGATCAGTAAAAGAGATCGACATGCGATGAGTTTAAGAATTACTGTTTTTAGCCCAGTAATAAAAGTTCGTGGTGTGAGTGGGCGGGTAAAGAAAAATATCACAGTCCTCAATGGTGAAAGTAAGTTGACGGACTGGGGTCTGAAAAGCGCGGTGGTCACATGACCAGTGAATGACGTCATTGTAGTGTTCGAGTACATATTTAAGGTAAACTTATACAGGTGAGTGAATCATAAGTTATGGCAGTGACAGCAGAACATTATCATTAATTTAACAATTAATCCACAATGAGAAGTGCAATACGTGATATAGTGTACCTTTGCACTGTACAGGCGTAAACCGCGCAGTGCGCGTGTTGGCCTACCGTGCAGAGCAGACTGTGGAACGTGCCTCCGACGTGCTCGACAAGGTACAGGAGAAACACAACGTCATCGAAACTGACATGGCGCCCAAGGTCAAGGTGCTGGAGGAACTGCTGGAGGATAAACCCCTCGCCAGAGCCAACGCATCTTGTGAGTTTGAAACCTTTATTTTGTCAGAGATGGGACAATCTATTGAAACAAGATTCGGTTGCTGGACATCCATGTAGGTGTAGAATTGGTAACCGGATGGTCTACACACTCTATATAATGCATCAACTATCCTCTTGGACGTTTTTGTAGTATGTCAGCTTCCAAGAAGGAGTTTTGTACTTTAGACTTTACTTTGGTTCTTCCTGTATCAGGTCAAGTTGACATCATAAACAAGCGTCCTACATAAAATAATCCAGTATGTCGGACTGCAAAGGTATCCTATGCGATATAACTGGCGACTGCGTTATTTCTATAAGGTGTCCAAGATATTCTTCAGCGCACAATATTTCCACGGCTAATTATTCCTAGCATGGTTGCACATCTTTGGTCGGTTTTCAGTGCAGGTAGCCCGTGAGAGCGTGAAGAAGGCACTCAACATGACTGAGATGTTGTCTGATCAGCTCAACCGGTTAGAGGACGTCAACAACAACATCAGCGACAGCATCCGCCAGCTCCGAAACAACATCCAGTTCGCCCGTGAGCAGGCCAACAATGTAAGCACAGTGCCATTCTCTACTTGATAACCGTGACCTAGTGACAAATCGCCTAGTCTTTATTGAAGAATCAGATATCAGAGATGGTATGATAGGTTAATGGGCTGGTTATTAAGATTTGGACGGTTGAATATACTAAATACGTGTATCATTTCCCCCCACAGATCAAGGTGTCTCTACAGTCAGAAGGGGATTGCGTGCGCAGATACCTGCCTCCCATTGAACCCTCAAACCGAAATGATATCGTGCTGCACTTTAAGACGGATCACGTGACCGAGCCCATGATGCTTCTCTACGTCGGTAAACAAGATGAAGTAAGTGAGGCTAGAACACTAAGAATTGCTTCACGTATTGTCTGTATGCAATCTGTATGATAGGAGATATTTCCATTCTAAATTGTACTTATATGTTGAAATGTGTTAAAGCTCTGAATTGTGGACAGGGTGGGCTTTTCAGCAGAACCAATGATCGTGTAAGTTGTAGATATATGTACTACATTATAGGGGGGGATCTTCCTATGCCTACTTAATAATCGAGTCACCTGGCCTGTTTATCGAGTATTAAACACGTCTGACCCATACTCGACACCGTGTAATCTACCTCTGGTAATCATGCTTAGTGTGGCCGTATTTGTGTCAGACTGACTTCATGGCGGTGGAGCTGGTGGATAGTCACGTCCAGTTCTCGTGGGACATGGGCGGCGGGGCTCGCACGATCGTCCACCCGCTGCCAGTGGAGCCGTCAGGTGACAAAGAAAAAGAAGAGGACATGTGGCATAAAGTCATCATTGAACGGTAAATAGTTGAGCTTCTGACAATAGTTTTCAGCTGTAAACAGTAGTATATACGTAGCATCGCACTTTCCAGGCCTCACTTTATTCATTCCATCTAAAGAATAGGGATATGCCTTGTGTGTTAAAGACCACCCGTTGTGCATACACAATAATGGTGGAATAGAAGGAAACTATGTTCCGGTGAGAGAAAGTCAAAGTTACGCAGTAAGACCTGTAAAAGATACTGCCCGAGGCCTTGGCCGAGGACAGCTGGATGTAACTTAGAGTATTCGAGTATAAGTGTATAGGAATAAAGCATCTCCAAAGTGTTACTTAATGGATCGTAATCATATAATCTTCGATTGGATAGCGTTTTCTTTTAAATTACGGATACGAACAAAAACCAAGTTTTCCTTCTATCATGACCAAAATTGCGCGGTATCTATAAGTCAACTGCACCCGGTCATACCCGGCGGCACTATATATATATAGGCCTAGTCTATCGAGAGCTATACTGTTGATAGACCGATTAATATTCGATGTTGAACTCAACGTGATGGTTACGTCTGATATTTCCTATCCAGTATCTCGGCCACTGTCAGTCTGAGTGTCTACCTACTGTCGTCTAACACCCTGGAGGACCCTGACCGCGTGGTCGATGTCTCCTCCTCCTCCTTCACTCAGCTGAATCTCGGTGACACCGCCGACCTCTTCATTGGCGGCGTTGCAACGGACTACAAGGTGGGAATCGCTTTTTTATGCCAATATTTTCTTGGGTTGAGTCCCAGTGGATAAAGTTTACTCATTCAGGTTGCCCATTTGGGTTGGATATTCTAGTTAAGGATATGTGGAGTTGTGGGGGAGTTAAACAGAAGTTAACTATGCATAAAGTCTGTATTTGTAGAAGGGCAATAGCATCGTTCACTGGGTCTCTCCATTCCCGCCGTCCTATTGATGGTACAGGGGATATAGTAAATAGAATCTCCTGCAATACATCGGGAGGGTTCCCTCTCCCCTGCACTCTCATCTTTTCTCACTTTATATGTCAGCTTTCCCTTTTTAATCCGTATTCATAATGTTCTTTACTCTCCTTTCCCAAGTGTTTCATTCTCCCTTCCATTTTATTATATAATTACCGTATTTCATGTTATACATATACTAAGACCCAATTAAAATGTATGGGGACTCTACGACCCATTATATAAAACCTGTCAGATACCATAACTGTGGTATACGGATTCAAATACATGGTATACGACCTCAGAGCCATGGTATACGGGAAAATATTTCCTTTGTGCTATAGAGCAAAAGATAGTTTCTAGTGAAATACCCTCTAATACGGCAATCCATGGGATTAATTTATTGGATAAGATGGATAATAAATACAACATACGATGGTTTTATGGACAGGCGGCTCTGTTAACCACTTAAGGTTGACGTCGTAATACACTCGCTGATGCTTATAAATGTATTACTACGCGTCAACCTCGAGTGGTTTACGGCCGCCTGACTACAAAACCATCGATTATTGTCTATGTAGTCCACCATCTAACTCGGCACCGTGGAAAATAGGAATCAACAGTGTATACTTGGCGCTATAAAGGATCACATTTTCTGTTGATATTTGTTGGGTTGCTATCATCGGTTATTAAAAACGGCTAATTTGTCGTCCGATAAGTTCGTAGAAGACTTATTTGTCAAGAAGATCTTAACCGTATACTGTAACCCCGTATTCTACATTGTAGTTACCTCGTGGTATAGAGAGCCGGAGGTTCCGTGGATGTCTTGGTGGCGTTTACTTGGACGGAAAGCACGTTGGGCTTTACAATTTCCGTTTCCTGGAAAAAGAAGGATCCTGCAATGGATGTGCCTCTGTGTGAGTTAGCTTAGTCAATTCAGTCAAGTGATAAGCCATTTTGAATTATGCATATATCTTTGACATGCATGCTCTGGATACTGACCGTCTGGAGTCACTATCGACAAATTCCTGCTTTCTTTTTCGATTTTTATTTCATCATCACACTACACTTTATGAAGTTATTTCAGTCCAGAAATTGTTTCACAGGGATAAAGATCTTTACTATGTATACTATTTACGCCTTGTTTTGCAATCCCAGCAAGACGCTATATGATATGGCTACAGGCTTAGTGACATGCCTAATGGCAGAGGGCGCAGTTAACCCATGAGTCCAATATTCCATTTATCCAATACATATTATGGTATGGATAACACATCATTGTTCTGAAATATATCACAGAAGTAATCCCTATTTCAAGACATCTTCCCATTATAACAGTAATCATACATAGCCCTGGCATATCTCGATATTTATCAGCCCTAGCGAGGACTACGCCATTGAAGGGTTCCAGTTTGAAGGCACAGGCTTCGCTGAAGTGCCGCCCATCCGCAGGTTCAGCCCGGGATCTTTCACAATTGCCATCTCCTTCAAGACCTTCTGGGACGAAGCACAGCTTTACTTTGTTGTGAACGAAGAGACCGTACGTAATAACAGTCTGACTGTTAATCTGTAGGGAAATGTATTTGTATTTAACAGAGTCTTAATAATTTAAATCGTAAGTTTTTATACGTGTTGTTATTGTATCCACTTTTAGGATATATCGGAATGCCCTGGCTTCTTTCTAGTCAGACACAATAAACGATTAACGTTGTGTAAAAAGATAAAGCAACGATGTGCAGTTCTTTGTGATGGGGGAGGGGAGTTAATCAACCTACACCATTTTATGTTAATTGATATTGCCCTAATTATTAACATTTGATCTTAACCCCAGGGGGACTTTGCATCGCTTGAGCTGCAGAGCGGTCGAGTTGTGTTCAGGTACAGTATGGGGTCCGATGACAAGAACCAGCTGACGTGGCATACGGTCAGCACAGAAAACAAGTATAACACCAACGAGTGGGTCACGACCAGGGCCACCTTTTCACAGAGAGATGGTAAATCAATGCTTAACATATACAATTTTAGGATTGGCCATAAGTCGATCCAACCTTTCCAAATAAATTTAATTAGATCTATTGAAAACCACATAGAAAGCATGTAGTTCTTTTTTATTTATATGGAAATGTATTCAGTTACACATCTAAATACTTCCAGATTAATCCAATGGAGATTAGGGATATGTATCTCTAGAATCAAATTAATGATATATTAAATTCAGAGTAAATGACAAAAAGGGATTACAATAGAAGTATGAATAATTCAGTATTAAGTGGGCTTACAGATGCAAGGGGTACCTTAAATACACTTTACTGTATTGCCAACCATACAAATACCATACACTCTACAGTGCGATATCTCTTTTAGCAGTCCCTTGCAATAAGTAGGAAATTAGCTAATTAATCAAACTTTCCATAATCCCCGTACCTTCTGAGTGATCTGATATGTTTCTTATTCATCTCTATGTTAGATATTTCACTATGCTTATCTTGTCTGTTTGTATTCTTGGATGGTGACAGGACAGGTACTCTTGAAGGTGGACGATAAGAAGGTGTACGCAGACATACCTACGGACTCTGACCAAGGCCTCGATTTGGCCGGTAGTCATCACTACTACGGCGGTGTGAAAGCCGACGTCGACTTATCCAGGTGAATTGCCACTACAAAATAAAGTATAGCAAGTGTCAGAATATGCGAATAGTGTAAGCGAGGACCTTATGCAAGGTATTTAGTGTAAGAATGCTATAGGTTTTTATTTTCTAGGTTTACTACCTTTTATATATATTCTCCCATGCTACACATTGGTTACTGTATATACAGTAAGACCCCGCTTCAGGGACACCTCGCTTAAGGGGTCACCCCGCTTAAGGGAACACCCCGCTTAAGGGGACACCCCGCTTAAGGGGACACCCCGCTTAAGGGGACACCCCGCTTAAGGGGACACCCCGCTTAAGGGGGACACCCCGCTTAAGGGGACAGTTTTCTCGGAACAGAAATCTTTATTTAGTTTATTTTAACCTCTCTTAAGGGGACACCTCGCCTAAGGGGGTACTTTGCTCGCGGAACGGAGGGTGTCCCCTTAAGCGGGGTTTTACTGTAATGTGATGTGGGAGTGAAGCAAATCAGCACACCTTAGAATGTTTTTTCAACCGAATATTAACGAAGTATACAATCGGAATAAAATCTGACCTGCTCTTCAATTCTCTCTCTATGTCTCACTTAGGTACGGGCTTCAGACGACCAAGTTCCTCGGGTGTATACGGGACGCAAGGGTAGGGTCTCGGGGCTCCTACCGTCAGAACCTGCTTTCTAGTAACCATGTGGGAGTTACGGAAGGCTGTGCTAGTCAGGTGAGCTGCTCTAATCTAGTTCACAGCGACTAAGATGTCATCAATACGCAGAAATGGCAGTTTTCCAATTATACAAAGAAATACTTATTTCATTTTCAGTCTATAAAATCCTTTTTTTGTATGTGAGAGAAAAGAGAGAATAATCTGAGCCTCATTCATATCAATAAAAAGTGGCTCAAACCTCCACACACACCCAAGCCCCATTTCATGGAGAATAATGATATCTTTCCAAGTTTTCATAGTCTCTCAGAGGCAGTGAATTCCACATGTAACGTGTTTTTCTTTTTTGCATGACCCCAACTAATATCCCTGAATAGGAATACCCCAACTCAAGGATTTGTTCTAAAATCAGCCGGTGTTATTTACATTTGCTTGCAGGTGGCACGCACGACGGGTTTCCATGGTGACGGGTATGCAGATTATGCAGGACGGGATTTACCGGAAAAATCCCACGTGTCCTTCTCGTTCCGTAGTCTACAGGAGCAGGCGCTGCTGCTACTTATGAGGGCAGTCGGCGACAACGTGAGTTTACTTTAAAAAATATAAGATAGAATAACACAAATAAAATTGGGCGATTTAAAAAAAAACATAAGAATCACACATAGGATACTTTAGCTTTTATTGTGTGTCATAATTCTAATTTGCATATATGTATAATTGTAAATGTTTTCTTGATTGACATAATAACACTTAACAAGACTCACCCAAACCAAGGATCGCACGCGCGAGGAAACACCTCGCCAATACGCTAAACTCTGTTTGATTTTATGTTTTAGTTCATATCGTTCTCACTGACGGGCGGGCGATTTGCAGCCTGGTTCAACATGGGAGTGGGACTGGTGACGCTCGAGTCCAGCGCCGTCTACAACGATGGCTTCTACCATGCAGTGTCTGTAGAAAGAAAGGAAGAAACGTAGGTGTATGCTTTGTTCTATACATGGTGATGCCGTTAGATTAGATATTGGAATGAAGATCCTCATCGGTATATTACCTATACATGTACATGTATTTGATCTGACCTCTATTCATTTATGACATTGATTTCACCGTGACTTCAGCGTCAATCAAAAATCTTTTCTGTACTTGTTAATACCCTGATGATCTTCATTAGTAGGTACATATCAGTTTATGATCTTCCCAGGAACTCCGTTCTATTGATTGGCTTGACAGTTGGAGGGAACGCCCTATCTACCAATGAATTTCTGAAACTATTTATAGATATCAATTGACTCCCCACAATGCATCCTATTTATAGTCCTCCAATTACAGTGTGTCTAGTTATTCACCGGGCGGAGCTTTTGGGTGCTCGCAATCTCAGCCGTGCACAGATCGGAGGTTACGGAAAAAATATCTAGTTTACAATATAATGCATGATAAAATCAGCGGATATTTTGGCTTTTCCTTAATAATTCAAAGTTGCAATTCTCAATAATAAAGACAATATTCACTGCATCCTCTATATGGACTAAGAGAGTAGATCTAATTCCAACCTCCTTGACATGAATGACCTTCACCGTGACCTCTGTATGCACTGTTGACCTCAGCGTGCTGGTGCATGTGGACGATGAGCTGCTGGGTGAGGTCCAATTACCGCTCGGCTCTGGCGTGCTCAAGGCTCGCTCTAAAGGCGGACTTTATCTCGGAGGTCTACCACCAGGCGTCGACCTGGGACATATGGCGGCTTCCACTGAGCGTCTCAGAGGGTGTCTTAGCAGCCTCGCCTTCAACGGCAAGTAAGTCCCATATCTTAATCTTTCCCCCTTTTATTCATTTCATAATTGCGTCTTTCAATAAACTATTAAGTTTTTCAGACACATTTTTGTCACATGTATACAAAATAGACTACATTATGCTATCACTATCTCTGAGAAAAGGACAATTTTAAGAAAGTACAGAAAAGAAGCTTTTAAAATTCGTTTAGATCAGTTGACTTTTGAGAAGAGGCACCCAGCAAGTTCCAAGAATTTGCACCATGATTAATGTGCTATTGTATACTTAGGTGCATTTAGTTATGGTGATCTTGAACCAAATCAATAGTAGTTATTGTAATACTAACAGGGCATAAAGTGACACACACACACTTGTACATACGCACACACACACAGAGATATGTATTGTAGCGAACATGAATTAAGATAAAACATGTGATCAATTAAGTGCACAAGTGACAGTCTTTTGTATCCAGTTAAGTCATGTACACCTCAACAGGTAACACCTCCATGAGAAGCTCTGTGCCACTCATTTCTGGGCTGCCCCGGGTCACTCACTATGCTCACTATATATATACATTATATATATGTATACATACATATATAATTTTACTTTTGGTTGGCAGAGTGATCGTGTTGGACGAGCCGCTAGACTTTGCACGGGCAGACGTTGGGCGGTGTGATGAGGGCGTGTTGTTCCCAGGGTTGTATGTGACAGAGGCGGCCACTGTCACCGTCATCCCCAGCTTCACTGTCACCGTCACACTGCCCGACTCGCCCGGCCCAACGCCGGCCGCCGCCACCACCTCCGAGACACCCGACCTTTTCACCACCGCCGTCGACATCGCCACGACCACGCGCCGGGTAATTTGATTTCACTTTTTATTTAATCACAGATTTGTAACAGCCAAGTCCGTGATTCAATTGAAAAAAAGTATTTCTAAATCGAAAAAGTATATCTAATTTCTTTTGAAACGGAGTTTATTGGCTGAGAGCACAGGCTTGGGTCCGTGCTGAATATCAACGGAAATATACACCTCTACGTTGATTATGAATTATATTATTCTGATAGCGTTCCAGTATTCTCCTCTAATATGTAACCGATCAATGATCTTAAAAGATTACGAAATTGTTTTTCTTCCCAAACCAGGCAGATAAAAATCAATAATACTCAGCAATTCACTTCCTCATTAAGTTATCACTATTCATGTATATATTATACAGCATCCACCTAGCGTAAATAGACGAAAACATTGACCGCATATGCATCCTCTGGGTCCCTTTTCAGTTTTTTTTAAGCATGCCATTTCCTTTATCAATAACCCTAGTTAAATATTTAATATCGGTTTTTGATTATTCTTTTCGTGATTGAATTTTGATTTCTTGTCCTCTTCTTGTACTTTTCTGTAGCCCCCCGAGGCTTGCGGGATCCAGAGGAATACCAAGCGATACCGTGACGCGGTGGCCTTTGGAGATATCATCAACAGCCACGCAGAAATTGTTGTCAAGCGCCGGGAGGTGAACAGAGAGTAAGTGCCGTGTTTATAACGTAGTGGAGACTGACACTACAGTTACGACAAAAGAACTAAAGACATTTAACAGTGTATTAAAATATGGACAGGGCCCGGAACGGAGGGTGTCAACTTACGCGGGATTTTACTCTAATTATCCAGATTAAGTTATCTTACGACATAAGTTACCTCATATAATGTAGATAAACAAATGATTAAAATTTGAGTTAGGATAACTCCACTACTATACCAAAATGGACACATTTTAAGAGAAAGGAGCAACAGCATAACCACAAAGAAGTATGAAAATCAAAACTGTATGTAAGACATTTGTATACCTGCAATTTCGTGACACAGAAAAAAATGTCTATAAACTTGAATGAATCATTGAATAAACTTGATCGCTAAAAGAATTAATAAATAAAACGTAGCAGAACTTCGCCGCGAAACTGAGAATGTCTGCCACATTGTAAGCTCTTCTTAGCTAGTCCTCATAGCAGATATGAATTCAAACTCGTGTTTACTGTGTTTCCGTTAGTCATTTCCCCCTATTACAACTTGACAGTACAATTAGACCTGATGGATACTGTACCTCAATATTGAATTACAAATGCTATTACAAAATAGAAAATAACCAAAAACACATGCAATTGATATGATCTATTTGTGCTGTCGTTCCCCTCTATTACAGCTTTAATATATCATTGGACTTCAAGACCTACTACAACGTAAGTCTGCTGCTGTACGTGACGAACGAGGCGCAGACAGAGTTCATCGCCGTCCAGCTGGCGGACGGCAAGGTGATCGTGTCATACCACGACAGGGGACTTACCAGAAGCATTAAGTCTGATACGAGGATCAGTGACGGTGTCTGGCATCAGGTGAAACTATCATGTTTCTCTAAACTTAAGAGGACCCAGGTTAAGGCTAACGTATTAAAAGCAAGATAATTTGGGCAGATTGAGTTGTGATAAATACGCGTCCTGCAGATATGAGCAATCATCAGGTTGAAATCAATTTTGGATATCTGTAAGATGGATTATCAAAGATCAAGTCCAAATCATGGTAAAAGAGGGAGAGGGTTATTGAAAACCCATTTATATATATTTCTTTAATGTCTTCATTAGAGAAAGCATCAACACGCTAACTCCCGTTAAAACGGCAATCACATTGACGGACAGCAGTATCTCCAGGGCCCAGAATCAATTGTCATGAACACTACACTTTTTCTAATGTTAACTTGATTTCGTTGCTAATGTTAAAAAACCATATTCTGCATTGTTGTGACACGCCATGATTGCTTATATCTTTTTTTCCCTGTCGCTGCAGTTGAAGTTGACCAAGAACCGCAAAAGCATTACGCTGAAGGTGGACGAGGAGCCCGGGATTAACGGCCGGATCACCCGGCGTGTAGACGTCATCGCCCCGCTCTATGTGGGCGGTATCCCCAAGGTGTACGACCTCCGCCAGGGCCTGGTAAGTCATTTCCCCCCTGCTTTGTGGTTTAACAGAAGAAGGGGCTACTGCCCCGCCATCTTTCGTTTATCAAAACCTCTGTTCTCTGACAGAGTCTGCAAAGATAGATCCATTAAGGTGCATTTATATGATAAGCATATATATGGATACTAATGACTATGTTATTTGAGGTATTAATCACAGAGGTCGCGTCAATCACCTCAGTTGATTCCTCAACACCTCACCAGGTGGGGTTTGGTACGTTACAGGTGGGCTGGCAGGCTAGTGCACGTCAGTCTCCAACCTTACACCGAGTCCTAGACTAAGACTCAGTCTCCTCTTTGTACTTTTCATTTCTCTGGATCTGTGTATCCCTCGATTTGTTTTTTCGATGTCGACCGAAAGCGATACAGCAGACACCACGAAAAACTGTAAAGGATGCGGGGGGAGGCACGACCCTCCTTTTGGAAAGTATTGCCGATTCTCAGACCGGGATCAGGAGGAAGAAGGTGCGTCTGCCATGCTGGGCAGACCGGAGTCGGAACCGGATCGATCCGGTCTAGAACAAAGGGAGCCATCGGAGATGGTATCGGAGACAAAGAAAGAGCGACTACTCCGCCAGATAAACGAAGCGAAGGCTCTTAAATCTCAACTTGAAGAAGAAAGCGAGTTGGTATCATTGGAAAACGAACTGAAAAATCTACGCGTGGAGAATTCACGATTACAACAATATATATCTTTCTTCTAGAATTCCATACCACATCATGACTCCCTGCACCCAATCATTCCTATTTTGCGAGCATTTGCGAGCTTAATAATCGCTTCTGCTGTTTATACAGCGGCACGATAATATCATATGCTACTATAGATACATTGGAATGCGGTCAATGCATACACATGTATTAATATTTCGGTTATGGAGCAACCCTTTTGTCTGTGTCATGTCAGATTGCCTTCTCCAATGTACCTATCTTAAATGTTTTGGACAATATATCATGTATCTTTTATGTATGTGTATGCCATGTGTATAGGAATAACCAAGAGAGACCGCCTGATACCCTGGGTGATTGAAAGATCCTTTTTGCTTAATTAAAGAAATAATAATTGTTAAGTCAAAAGAATATTAAAGTGCAGTTTCCAAATCCTTGCTTTCCGGCTGCCTCTCGGTGTTCTTCAATTCCTCTCCTTTCTTGCCGATCCCCCTCTCTTCCTTTATTTCCTTATCCGTTATTTCCAATTTTGTCTATAATCATTTCCTATATCATGTTTTGATTTGTTTTTATATGCAAGTGAATCATGTATCACCTCTAAAGTTGCAACATATGAAAATGTGCTTTGCTTTGAATGACATTAATACTATTTACCAGTACGAGAGAGTATCCATGCAAGCTAATACACTGACATGCATGGTTGCAGTTAACGTTTTATCCGCTACTAATATTTGCAGTTGAACCATTTGAAATATGTAAGTATGCTATAAAAAGGATACATTTCAAATGTTCTTTTCTTTTTTTGATAAGTCCTAAGTGATATGGCTTTGACGGTCGCAATGTCCATATTCTAACATAACATCCAATACCTCCCCAGTTCACAAACAATCTGTCTTTTGCACACTCCCCTTAATTGTCCTGGTGGATTAATGATGTTTCTTTAAAATTCTTAGATAGAAAAGCTTATCTCGAGGGATCTTCAATCCACGGAGAGAGGTGTCATACATATATATATACATCCGAGAGCATTTAACGCTAGATGGGTCGGTGACATATGCCATAGCCAATGTGCACAATGATGGTGAATCTCGCTGACTGCTGTGTAATCTAATACTATTCAGTATTGTTAGAGAATGATATGCAGTATATTCTGGTCACCTCATATATATATACGATTGAAGGGGAAACAAGGGCTGACGTCGACGTCACTGCCTTCTGGTATGATACAGCAAAGCGTCTTTTTACAGTTCACTTATCAGACAAGGACTAATAAAGGGTGTTATCCATAAAACAGGCGATGCCAATTTTCAGCTATTTCAGGTTAATTGCTTTTTCTGTCTGGGTTGAAATATGTTTGGTGTTTCTGATATGCAGTTATTTATAAGAACATGTATAAAGCTAACATATATGATTAGGCAGAGCCTTTATAATTTAAACACCCCGGCGCTAGCCTACACTACATAGTGTGAGTGGAGCTTTTGAGTAAGGGACCGTTCACTATTTGATTATCTATACAATTAAGGTCAATAGTATCTGATCGCTTCTAGTAGAATTAAGAAATATACATATATATGGTGTGACAATGGTGGCAGAGAAGATAAAAAGTGAGGTACTGTAACACCTGGCAGTGCCACGGCTGTGGCGTGGGGGTCAGCCTATCTTACTAAGACTTCTAGTGGTCTGCCATGCAAGAGCTTTTCTGATATAACAGTGAAATGTTTTTCAACGAACATCATGCTAAAGTTAGCAGCAAAATTGTTGGACTGTTGCAGCAGAGACTGTCTCAGGGGTAATTTATGTCCTGAGTAATCTGACTGTCACCATAAAGGTACAGATATCTACAGATAAACCCTGATAAAACAAAAGCTGCCTGAAAAAAATTCAAGCTAAATAACAGTTTCTGTGATGAAAGTGTGTTTTGATGAAATTCACTCAACAATCTCTCAAATCACCGCAGTAACGTTACAAAAGTGATAATATCTTTGTTTGCTTGTTCATGACCCTCATTTTGCCAGCAGATATCCTTTATCACCACAAATTCATCAAGCAACTTACTATAAGAGTGTATTTTTACATTGGCAGGACATCCTTATGAAATAGCAAAACCTGCAATCTGCCAATGTATTAACCGGTATCTAGAAGTCATTTTCTTACCTTAGCAACACCTAAGGAACACTTCTTCTATGACATGTTGTGATAATTAAACGTTGACTGAGGTCGGCGTCCAATCACAGTGAGGCGTTAGGAACAAAGCATTGATAGGAATACCCATTATCGGGGCACTTTAGTTCGAGGTATTCCCAAGGAGGCGCTTCATTTTGCGCCAAGCAAAACCCACCCACCCCCCATAAATAATCACATACAGTGGTGATTGGGATAAAAGATGTGTATACATTCGGCTACTTTTGCAAGATCGCAAAGCAACCCTCAGCTGCAAAATGTGAGTCACCGATATCTCGTCTACAGCTCCTTCCAACCGCTGCCTGTCGACTTGAAACCAGTTGCAAGTGTAATTTCATAACCAAAGGACATGTTCCCACAAACTATCAAAACTGATCAATACGCATCAATATTCAAATGCTAAGGATATGTTAAGATTTTTGTTATTAGATTTTAAGCAAATGAATAGGGCGGAAAAATAGGAAGTAAACAGGATTCAAAAAAGAGGAAGAGATGGGGCCCCTTTTGCCAAGCTATGGTATTATTAATATAGTCATAAGATATTGATTCACGTGACATCGGATATCAAGTTCCTAAATGTGTACTTCTAGACGTGTTCTTTAGATAAAGTCCTATTAATCCATTCTTCGGACATTTGAGGTTATCTAGAAAACAATGTGAAATATCATTCTAGGAATGTTCAAGAAATATATATACAATGAGGCACATACTTTTATGACAAGTATAGTTAGTATAACTTATTCTACGTATTCTGAAAACCGTTACATCGAGAAATTTGTCATTTTATTTCCTATTCTTTCCATACTACAACACTTAGATTGCCGAGAGCTTCAAGGGATGCATGCGGAATTTCAACCTGAACGGTCGGGTGGTGGATCTCATCAACTCAAAGGCCATCATGGGAGTTCGCCAGTGCTTCATGCACGTCGAGGAGGGAGTGCATTTCGACGGTTTTGGACACGCTGTATTTTGTGAGTACTCATTTTTACATCTTTAAACACGCCCGTTTTCAAAGACAATGAGATTGAGTTTTGAATAGTTTAATTGAATTTTAGGCAGCTTTGTCTTTTCACTCACTAAAAGTTTAATGCTTTCACGAAACGTTTCATGATGTTTAATACCATTGATATACCATTTTCATTTTGTTGCTTTTCTTGTACTATTTCTCTTCAGCTAATGAGTTTGAGGTGCGGTCGGCATTTAAGATCTCCTTCGATTTCCGGACAACAAACTGGAACGGGGTCATATTCAGTATAAGTGACCCAAACACCTTCCCTGCGCTCGCGTTGGAGTTGGTGGGTGGTCAGGTGAGTGGATGAAATTAAAGAAACCTAGGGTTGGTTTTCTTCTCCGAAATTATTAATCAGCACAACAGATGTTAATATTCCAATAAATCACGGCTAACCAAAGAGTGTGGACAAAATGCTAACCGAAATTTCAAGATGTTCATTTATAATGATCAACGTTTGGCAATATCTACAAGTCTGTCACATCGGGCAACCGGCCGGACCCCGGCAAGAGAAGGCCGCCAAGAGGCTGCGGGCCCTCAGACCACAAATAACAAATATTTTATTTTCAAAGGTCTGTGATATAATATTAAAATATATATTGAATATATGCATATATTGATAAATATTTGTTTCTATTTCTTTACTCCAACATGCATCCATGCATCTATGTATTTCCGCTTCCCTATGGTGTCGCCGACCAAAGCTATCTGGCCCAGTCAGTGTCAGTGTGAAAAGATTTGTTTTTTTTTCGCCCGTATTTTGTAGTTGTACTTGCGGGCGGTGAACTCGTACGGCCCGTTCTCCGTGACGTCAGATGAGTGCCGTTTCTGTCTATGTGACAACAGGTGGCACCACGTGGAGGCGTCTTACCTCCGGAACGTGGTCGCCATCCGCGTGGACGGCGGCGTCCTTCATACGAGGGTCAGCCCTGGAGGAGAAGAGACGCTTGATACGTACCACCAGCTCTTCTTAGGTGGCTACCCAGGTGAGAATTATGAAAATATGTCCCATTTATTATGCTATTTACCTGCTAATTTGTTGGGGTAAGTATTAGCTCAGCTTCATGTTCCTTTAGTTAACATTAAAAGTAATACAAATGTCGCACTTTACAGGGGCCATCCCTAAAGTACGTACACAGTGGGGGAGAGGGTAAAAATCTTGGGCAATATTACGTTTTATTCATACTGATGTTGACAAGACAAAATGTGCCTGACAAGGCAAAATATGCCTGTTTTCTAAGATGGAGAGGAAGTGTTGGTCAACATTTTTGAGAAATTCTGCGCACTTAGTTAAAGGATAGCCCCAAGGTTGATGTAGCAAAAAGGAAAAAAATGCCTATTGCAAGACAGGGTAGATATTCTTTGACAGACAATTTTTCAACTATCATGATATGACCGCTATCACGTTGCAATCTTTCCCAGAGTAATATCTTATATGCTTTACTAATGAACCCCAAACAGAAAAAAATAAATTATAATGCAGTCCAAGATGGCCCACAATCAATATAAAGAATATATACGAAATAGGTAAAAACAACAAAATAAAACAAATTAAGGTCGGGGGGGGGGGGGGGGGAGGAAAGGAAATAAGATATAGGGGAAGAAAATGGGGGATATTGGTAACAAAACGAGGGGCGATTATAGGTAAAACTGGCTATTTCCTTTTATTCCAATGCCGCCTATTATAGAGAACATTTTCAGTCACCAAGCACCAGAAATCCGTCAATCACTCTGGTACCTAGAACGTAGTTTTCTCCCTTTATGAACGCTAAAATCACCAGAATGAAACATGGTGAGTCACACTGACGTCAGAAGGAATAGTAAACAAATGACTCACGTGACCACTTGCATTCAAATATAGACGTAATACGCTGCCACTCCTGTTTCTCAGAATATGACCAGTCGTACATAAAACCAGTCATTATGGTGCATTCATCCCATCTCTGGGGAATAAGAGGTAATGCCAGGAATGAGGTTCTGTACAGGTCACTTATACAGAAGGTATATTACGTGACAACGCGTAGGTGATGACGGCATGCTTGGCAATATAAAGTGGTTCACATGGCCTCTAGGTCCAGGCAATGTCTAGTATATTGTCCTTTAGCAGAAGTCTGATCTGAGGAATTCGCTTGTTTTATCTGAATATTTCCAAACAAGAGCAGTTCACCAATAAAACATGAACGCAAAACATAGTCACCATGTCAACTAATTAATATGAAATTGGTAATCTACATAAGTTCAAATGTCGCATCTTATCTTGCAGTGTACGCAAATCCACAGGGGGCGACGACGACGGGCGAGTTCTTCCAGGGATGTATGAAGAACCTTTACATAAACGACGCGCGTGCGCACTGGCACAACATGTACCAGCTCCAGGCGGTTCACATCAGTGCATGCCCATTGCCTTATGCAAATTGATCTGACCTTGAGACCACCGTTGTCAACTAGCTGTCATACTCAATGACACGTGTAATATTGTTAATATAGTATGAATGCCATTGAAAATAAATGTTTTGCATCACGCATTTGCAAATTTGTAATTGTACAGTGATCCCATCCGTTGTCAATCTAGGCGTTACTAAAAGGTGGGTGCCTATTATTATATATGATATTATTCAATAGAACAAAAAATGAGTTTATAGTTATTTCATGAGGCCACCCGCGAATAACAGTTTACAACAGAAAGAGGACAACAAAGTGCAGTTTCTTTATTAAAGCATTAGTTTAACCACAGACATCCAAGGAAATTTCAAGGAACTGGTCTCTTTGCATTTATCAATGTGGCACCCTGTATTTGTAAGTATTCACATGTGTGTGCGTACATGTGTTCCGCTCGTGTAATTGTATCAATTGAAAATCTGTCAACAATGGATTTTTAAAAAGTAATAAAGTCAAAGCAATAAAGTCAAAGGATCACTTTCACCCTTCGTGTACCTCTATCTCAGGCCATGTGACATATCATTGCAATAATCAAATCTCCATACATTGTTTTGTGTACGGGAATACTGTACTCTTAAATACCCTACTGTAATTGTCAGGAGGATACATATATCATATGGCCGTCTATGTGTGAAAGTTCAACAGTCATGTGAGAATACAACGTGAATTAAGGCAGCATTTTATATTTGTTTCTGTCATGGACATGTAGATGAATTTCAAACTATTATTTTAGTGAACTATATATATATATATATATATATATATATATATATATATATATATATATATATATATATATGACCTGTTCTCACGAAATGGGAGGAACCCCTGTTTTTAGGTTCACCATGTTGTAACTCATTCAATTTTGCACCTAGCTACCTATTTCTTTTTTCATCATGTAGATCTCACTGTGAGCTAAAACGCCATATATAGTTTTACATTTGTCAATGCATTAGAAGAGACAATATAGTTGAAAAACCACCCATTTTTCACTATTTTCTTGTTGCCATAAACATGTACACACAAAAGAAAGAAACATATACCGCATTCATCCCTCCAGAATTAATCTAAACCAACCTGCCTTAATGCAAACAACATGTTTCAAGTGAAAATTTTGAAAAAAATTGTCTTTGAATATTTTTTATACTCACTTTTATCATGGCTAAAATGTACCTCATCTTTACATCGCCATTTTTCTCTATCACATTGAATAATGAAAAAAATGGTTAACCACTGGTTATTTGGCATGCATTGTAACCCTTATGGTGTATGTTAGGGGGAAAAAATAAAAAAAAGTCATAAAAAAAGAACTATGGACTCCATAAATGCTTATATCATAGAAAGTATGTATGGCTAAAACTTGCTCATCTTTACTTTGCCGCCTTTAGCAATGTCGGAAGCTAAGAAAAAAATTATAAATATTAAAAAAAAAATCTTTAGAAAATTTGAAAATATGTTCAGTTTCACTGTGAATTTTTTCCTACAAGTTATGTACATTTTTTCTAGTAAAAATGATGTGTAAACTGTGGCGACGTAAAGATGAGATTTAGTGTATCTTTACATTGCCAGTTTTTATATGTCTCTGGTAACAAGGAAAGGATTTAGAATTTAAGATACTTACACCCTCACCACTTGATATGAATATGTGATATTAGCCTTTAAAGTGGCGACGTAAAGATTTAAACACTCATCTTTACATCGTCCATTTATATATGTCTCTTGGAACAAAGATTTTGATTTAAATTTGAATGTTTCAGCGTCAAACTCACCTTCAACCTATGTCTCACCCTCACTGATAGTCCCCCTCAGTCATACTAATAAAAGATGAGATATTAGCCTTTAAAAACGGCAATGTAAAGATGAGTACTCATCTTTACGTCGTCCATTTATATTTGTCTCTGGGAACAAAGATTTTAATTCAAATTTGTTTTTTAGTCTCAAACTCACCCTCAACCTATGTCTCACCCTCACTAAATAGTACCAACCGAGTCACATGATTTGAATATGAGAAAAAAAATCACAAATAGGGTAGAGCTGAGACCATTCATGAGGTATTTGTAGTCAGGTAGGACTAGTGGTGACTGCAATAACCAGAAATGAATGTCTCATCTGGTTGAGGTTCCCCCTGGTGTATTTTACAGAATATACCGATTTATACACCAGTGTAAGTCACCTATATCAGCCTTCAAAAACGGCGACGTAAAGATGAAAAATTTGTCTTGACGTCGCCCATTTATTTTTCATCTCTGACTTTTTTTTAATCATGTGATGAGAGTAGGATTATCAGTGAGGGTGAGACATAGGCTGAAGGTGAGTTTTGGTTTGAAACTGTATTTTCTACTTATTTCTTTGCTGCCAGAGACATATATAGGTGGGCAATGTAAAGATGAGTAGGGCAACGTAAAGATGAGTACTCATCTTTACGTCGCCATTTTAAAGCCTAATATCTCATATTTGAATAATGTGACCAGGGTGGGACTATCAGTGGGGGTGAGACACAGGTTGAGGGTGAGTTTGAAGCTGAGACATTCAAATTTCAATTTAAATCTTTGTTGCTAGAAACATATTTAAATGGGCAACGTAAAGATTGATTTTGCATCTTTACATCGTCCATTTTGTAATGAAGATTTAAGAAATATTATATCCAATTGATAACATTCAATGATATGATATAGAAAGGCCTTGTATCAGTTTTTTGTAAGATATCTTTATTTTCCTTAATATGGTAATAGTTGACAGAAACCCTTATGAAAAATATGCTAAATTAGCTGCTTAGCCAATATATACATTCTTCACTTTCTCAGCTAAAAATCTAAGAAATTGAAAAATTCTTTTTGCCTCATACAGGAAAGTACTTATATTTGAAATATAAGTTATTTTGAGGGTAAAATAAAAATATTTGATATCATTTCACCTATTCTAAATTATATGGCAACGTAAAGATAAAATTAAGAGGTGTTTAAATTCAAATGTCTCTCATGAGATAACCAAATGATTTCTTGTAGCAAATTCTGATATAGCCAAATACATACAGTTTAAGATAATACTCAATGGAAGTCCATAAAATGTATTTGAAAAAAAGGTTGTCAAAAACAGGGGTTTCTCCCATTTCGTGAGAACGGGTCATATTATGTAAAATCAAAACAAAAACAGTCATCACTCGAATATTATCACTCCAGGTTTTACACACTGCTGATAAATTTCCAAGAAGCTGGGTGTGATCTGATAAAACGAATATGTACGCCATTCCATTAAGGTCAGGGGGATCATTCAGCCATTCCCATCCGTTACAGAGTGGAAACTCTTCTAAGTGCATGCATATGACATGGTATGTCAAGTTGCCGGATAGATGGAAATCAGAGTCCGAGAGCGTGTGTAGCACAAAAAGCCGATCTTAAATTTCTACATATTGAATAGAAAATATGTTAAACTGTATTTGAGGGCGCTGTGATTAATGGAGAAGACTGCTGGAGGGAATCTAGTCTGAATATGATTCAAGCCTTCGCCGATCTGGGTTCTCAATTTGTGTGTCGCCACTCCTCCCCTCTCTCATTCCAAACATCTGTTCCATAGAATCCAGTTTAGAACTAAAATGACAAACAAAGAAAGTCCATGTGTAATGAATCATGATGTTATATATGACCCAGATGGTGCACTGGAAGAAGGTCAGGTATAGAGACTAGTATCAATGTGAATATGAAAAAATACTACCACCAAACCTCCACAAGGATGTTTGCTGTAAGGAGTGGTATTATTTTCACGTCGACCAGAGGTGCTACCAAAAAGTGAAAAAATGTAACTATTGGAATGATTGTTTTCGAACCTTGAGTCCCTTCCATCCAAATCTCACATGATTTGGTGTCACAAGTCAGACGTAGTTAGAAACACTGATGCGTATAACTGTTTTGAAACTGGATAATAAAAACAACGCGAAGGTCGTGACTAATATATGATAAGTGTTTGTCTTATTGAAGGACCAAGGACAAAGTAAGTAGACCTATATGTAACGTAAGACTATTAGTTTTTAATTATAAAAAAAACCTTTACCATACATTATTGTAATTGTTCGGCAGTGAAATGAAATGCCATGGAGAAAGGCCCTTTTCAACTGAAGAGAAAATAGGGAAAACTATTGAAGAGTATGCCGTAGGTATGAAGAACAAATAGAAAATATAGGGAATACTTGAATAGTAAGGAAGTGGGTTTTAAAAAGAAATAAACCCTTATCGTAACATCACATCTATACACCATATAGGGGTGTGCCAGATCATTTATTATATATATATATATATATATATATATATATATATATATATATATATATATATATATATATATATATATATATATATGCAGATTACAGTACTTGGGTGTATGCTACAACAGCCATCTTGAATCCACTAATGTTACTCAGATCTAGGACAGAGGTGGAAAACAACTCCATGTTTGCACCAAGATAGTGCGGGGAGTTCTACACCATTGTGGTTCTGGTTATTTCTACTATTCTTGAAGTGGCCAACCCTTGTGCTTAGGATGGATGTTAACACTAGGTGGCCTATCCATCACCATCAGGTTTTCCAAGACAGACCAGTTCCAGACAAGGACACATATTCTCCTGCATATGATGTGCCGCTGACGAGACTTCACTCAACTTTTGAAATAGCTCCCTAGTTTTGGTGACTTCAATAAACACAACTTACAGGTCCATGAGTTACTGCTCTAGTAATGGTCACCTGTGGGTCTGGTGGTGCATTGATATGGGCTGGATGGGCTTATGGTTTAGGAGGCACCTTGTTGCAGGAGTGGGTAACTTGAGGACTTGCAGATACCACAGTGCCAGGTGTGTCACTATTCCGGGGTTCAGTAACTCTTGGAAGTGGAAAAGGGGAAGGGCCTTTTTAGTCTCTTGTCTCTCTCCAAGATTACGGAGTGATTTCAGCGATGTCAGCGTGAGCGGACGTGTGTGAGCAGCGGTAACAAAAGAGACACTGATATCTGACCTTTTTCAACTGTGAAAGACAACAAAACCGTATGTATCGAACACTATACCTTTCTGCATTGTCCTTATTGTGCAAACTAGGAGGGAACGTGGAAAAAACGGTAATAATTCTGTTTTTCTTGGTCGTGTGCTGCCGCTGCTTTATCACTACCCCCATTGTCGCTCATACACACAGCTACACAATGGCAGGCCTAGACTTGGCTGCTACCCAGGCACTGAGAGAGCTACGGGACCGTCCCAAAACCCGCTCTACCTCCACCACTGATGACGACTCTTTCTCTCGCATTGCTACTGTTCTCGAAAGTTTAGCAAAGGTTATCACTGATACTCAGCAAACTGTAAATGAAACACGGCAAAATACTATAAATGCTAAAGATAAACTTGAGTCGTTTTCAGACCTGAAAAAGTCAGTAGAGGATACGCAGACCGATGTTGTAGAACTGCAAAACGAAAACACCCTGCTTAGAAATGACTTTAAAAAGCTCTCCCTGAAGTTCGACCAACTAGAGAAAAAGCAAGCTATGACTGAACAAAAGACCGCCCAGATACACAAACTGTCAATCCTTTAATGACCATAATCAGCGTAAGAAAAATCTCATAATCGATGGCGTCGCCCAATCCAACAATGAAAACCCACTCGAAATCACCCTTGATAATTGTTCCCGCATAATCCCAAATCTGAACCCTGAAGATATTGATCAAGCTTTCCGTATTGGGAAAGCTAGCCGAGACACACGATCAATTATGGCCACCTTTACAAAAGCTCAAACTAAAGATAGGATTTTGAAAGAAAAGAACAAACTCAAAAAATTCCCCGAGTTCCAAAATATCTTCATTAATGAGGATGCGAACCCCATAATCAAAACACAGAAAACTGAACTTCGCGCAATTTCCAAAATGGCAGACAAAATTGGGGTCGACGCAAAACTGAGAGGTAGAGGTTTGGTTTATCGTGGGAAGTACTACGCGCATAAGGATCTCCACAACCTCCCATATTAGATTAGCTTAGAAGCCTTGAAGACCCAGTATACCAAAACCACGGTGGCGTATCACAGCCATTATTCACCATTCTCTAACCTATACCCAGCTACGTTTGAGGTTGACGGCATAACCCAGCGAGCAAGGCTATTGCTACGCAAAAGCTATCTATGCAGACGCCCCAAAGACGGCCGCACAAGTGCTTGCACTTGACGACCCCTACATGATGAAAAGAATCACAAAATAACTTGAATCTCAAGAGTGGTTGGCCCGTGCCGAAGACGTATTACGACGACTCAACTTGGCCAAGTTTAGCCAAAACCCGCCCCTCCTTCAGAAGCTCGACCAAACAGGTAATAGGAAATTGCTTGAAGAGACCCTGGACCCTCGCTGGGGCATAGGGTGTTATATCCAGTCTAAGGAACTCTACCAGGGCACGTACATAGGCACCAATATAGGTGGTGCAATACTCATGGATGTCAGGAATGAGCTGTGCCACCGGAACTCCCCCTTCACTCACCGATACCGCCAGCGCAGTGAACACGCTGCAAACCCTGTACCTGCACCCACACCTGACCAGACGGAGAACGCAGAGGGAGCAGACGAACCACTAGACCCCATGCGCCTGCTCGACATCTCACACACCCCAATAGACGTACCGGCAACCGAAAACTAAAAACACACCACCTCAACATTCAAGCCTCGACCATCTCGTAATATTCGTCCCTGGGACTGTACTGATACGATAAGTGAACTTCATTGAATCATTGGTCTCTATTTCTTTAAAATTGACATGCTTTTTTAGATACGCTTGCGTTGCAATGTATCTCCAATCATCCTTATTATATCTTTCCTCTTTCAACCAAACATGTCGATCCTTATAATAGCAAACTCCAGGGGATTCAAACTGAACATTGCGCTGCAAACCCTAAACAGCCCTTTAACTTATCGTGTACACTCAGTCCCAGGCCTAAAACTGGAGAACCTCGCCATAAACTCAATACGTCCCGCACTGAACTTAAATCCAGACATAATTGTGTTCTTCGCTGGGGTATGCAGTGTGACTTACCGTAACACAATTACCAAGAAAATATTCCTGAGGAACAACAACCCTGAAGAACTAGCTACCAACATTCTATGGCAAATTTCGAACACATATATGGAGATCAAACGAGAAACCTCCATTAAATCATTGTTCCTACCATTTATAGGCATGCACATTGCCCGGTACAACGAATTCAATCAAGTCAAATATAGCCACTACAACGATGTTGTCCCAACGACCACAGAAGAAGAAAAACAGAGACGTATGACAGAACAAGACAACCTGAATAAGAGTATCCAGTTTATAAACACCCAACTGACTGAATTCAACAAAACTAATAACTTGTCCACCCCCTGGATAGCTTCCAGATTTCACAAAAGTATGGGAAAATCTAGAGTTTCCCACAGGTACACAAACTTGTACGACGGTTGTCACATTGACGACGAAACCACAGCAAAAATCGCCATCACCATTGATAAATCACTGAACGATAATCTCTGGCAATTCCTTGCCTAATGATTTACTTAACCCTAACCTATATATATCCGTGTAGTACCCACGTCTCCTCTGAGATATTATTAAAAACTTTCGAATACTATACATTTTAACAGCCTTTATGGCTGCTTTCCTTATATGTTCACAAATTTACATTGACAATCACCTACTCTTCCTCCTTCTTATCGCATACCGTTATTGTGTTTACAATTTCGATGGAAAACCCCAAAAAGGTTGATTATCATGTCTATTCATCTCATCATACTCACCCATCAAAGGATCTTGGTGTCTACAAATTAACACCATATTATGTCTACATATAAATGGCTGACCTAAATGACATTATCACAAAAAAAGGTTTAAAACTTATGAGTATTAATATATATACACTCTTCCCCAACCTAGATCAACTGAAGCTCCTTTCAAGCTCATTTGATATCATTATGGTTAGTGAAACATGGTTGCACCCCAAGATGCCCACTGCTAATGTAGCCCTTGAAGGCTATAATCAGATACGTATCGATAGACGACCACATGTTATGAAAAAAGGGGGCGGACTAATGATATATCTAAAAGACTATATCACTTATGAAATCATTGATGAGTTCACCAAAATAACGTTAGACTATGAAATGATTACGTGCCTGGCTGAGATTCATACAACAAAATACTATCTGATAAATGTATATAAATCACAGCATACTACCCCAACTACAATATATGAAGCACTTACTGAAGCGATTGCAGATTGCCCGATCCACAGAAAAATAATTATTATGGGAGATATGAACATTGACTTTAATGATTCCAACCTCCGGCGTACAGTAATAAACAATTTTGGAACAGTATATAAACTAAAACAACTAATAACAACCCCTACCAGGATTACTGACCATTCGGCCACTGTAATTGCCCACATTTACTCCAATTTAGAAAATATAACTTTTGTTTCCCCCATACAATTCAACATCAGCGACCACCTCCCGGTCGCCATGATAATAAAATCTGATAGGAAAAAACTAGAAAAGAAAAAAATCAAAGCTAGAAGTAATAAAAACTTTGATCGAGACAACTTTGTCGAGACATATTTAAACAGTAACTGGTCAGAATTTTTAATTGAAAAGAAACCAGATATTCTCTGGAACATAATCCTTTCAAACATTAGAAAAGCGCTAGACCAGTCCGCCCCTATCAAAAAGTTTTTTATCACACCCAAAAAACTGACCTGGTTATCGGACGAAATACTCAGTGAAATTAAAAACAGAGATTACCTCTTTAGAAGAGCAAAAAACTCCAAAAACATCGACGACTGGAGAGTGGCTCGCCATTATCGTAATAAAACAAAATCGCTAATCCACAAATCGAAAGGGAACAATATTAACCCTTTAAGGACGGCCGCCTGTGGCCGAGCTGTCACCATAAGGACGGGTGGTAGTGATAGTGCATATCCCTAGAGGACGAACACATTTTAGATAAAGTCATATTTTGATGTTCTATCACGTGATATTATTGGTGATCAATAATATTTCACTTATTTTAGCTAACTAATATTGATTTTGATGTTAGAGCTACATTTCCTGAAGATTTCATGTAGATCGATGGATTATTTCCTTGTCAAAAACTATTTTAATGATTTTAGAGAAATGATGCCTTGAGGCATCATTCGGCCTAGGCCGGTTGATGCCTCAAGGCATCATTCGGCCTGGGCTGGATGATGCCTCAAGGCATCATCCGTCCTTAAAGGGTTAAGAATATATTAAAACAAAACAGAGATAACCCCCCAAAATTCTGGCTGGGTATCCGAAAATTAATACCAAAAGAAGAACCACCTCTCATTAACAAACTGATAAACCCTGAAGATAACTCGGAAGTCCCGACAAATAAACTAGCTGACTATATAAATAATTTTTTCTCAACGATTGGAGAAGTCTTCGCACAAAAACTCCCAAAACCGGATACACTTAACCTCCCCTTCCCACCCAGGGCTGAAGAATACTCTATACTTGACCAGCCATCACAACATCTGAAATACGAAAATTTGTAAAAAGGATAAACTGTAAAAAATCATCTGCAATAAAGGATATTAGAAGTTTTGTCTTAAAAATAGCGTTCAAATCATCTCCGGACAAACTTTTCACTCTCTTTAATTCTACGCTTTACCATGCCTTGAACCATATGACTGCCATGTGACCCTATATGCAGATGACACCGTAATAACCACAGATACACCACAAGACATGCAAACCATTACCCCCCATATCCAAAACTGGTGTGTCAAAAACTCATTAACCATAAACAAAAAGAAAACCTACTGGATGAACTACAGTAGAGAACAACACCAACCCGACTTTGATTTATCTATGAACAATAACAAACTGGAAAAGGTTAACCAATTTAATTACCTAGGACTTGTAATTGATAAGGATCTTAATTTCCATGAACAACGTATAGCAACAATACAAAAAGTAAACTATAAAATATACTTGCTCTCTAAGATACGTAAATATCTAGATATTAAAACAGGACTTCTCATATATAAAACCACTATACTTCCCTACTTAGATTATTCCGACTTCATAGCCGACAACAATAAGGTATATACCATACAAGAATTTCAATATCTACAAAACAAAATCCTTAGAATTATATATAATGTAAAACTAGAGAAAAATCCAAAATACACAACGGACCAGATGCACGCCCTGGCCAACGTTCGTAAGTTAATAGCTAGAAGGGATATCCACCTCCTACATTATGCTTATACCATGGCCCAGGATCCTACCCTTCAGGATAAACGTGATCTCCCAACAAGACGAAAACAAGGTATAAGACTCCTTCAACCACCACTAAAGAACCCGGTGTTCGACAATTCTTTTATAAACCGCGCTATCAAAGTATGGAACAGTTTAAAGGAAGAGTACACTCTTATAAATGACAGAAAAGTATTTAAACGTAGGACAAAAAAGGATTACCCTCTATGCATTTTATAGTATATCCCTGACTAATCTACATGTATAACTCCCACCAGATAGATCAGATAGATTGTGTTGCAACTATCTGCCTGAGTCAAGGGGTGAAAAGATGAAAAGATGACAAGCAAACTTCTAAAAATCGTTAGATTTTATTACAATAAACAAAACTTTGGTAAATTGTTAATTATATAAAATTATGAAACGTTATTATTCAAAGATATAGACCCGACAAGCTTGCATTGCAACTGTCGTTTTACAAAACAACCTTGTACTAGGAATATTTTACCTTCTTGACATACTAAAAAATGTATAAACCTATTAATATTGAAAGGTCTGAAACCATGTCTATATTGCCATAGATATTAAGCCAATGAAAAATCTCCTCTTCGACGAGGATGAGATATTCCTCGAGTTTCACTTATATAAGCTAGATAATCACCCAACTCAACTCATCTCATCTCATGATTGATCACCAAAAAAGGGGCGTACTATGGTATTAGAATAACACTGAAGTATATTATATTATAACTATGTATAACAACACATGCACATCGGATGTACTTTACAACCTCCTTCTACCTTTGTGAACATTGAGGGACCAAGTGGAAGAACGGCCAAGCCGAACTTGGAATGATTACATACTATTGTAAATTATAGACCCTAATAAAAACTATCAAAAAAAAAAAAAAAAAAAGTACATCTAGCTTGAATGATATGGTGCATCTGTATCAAAGGAGTTTATAAACTCCTTTGATACAGATGGTTCTGGCAATTTGAATATCAGTAGCCAGATTTTGACAACTGTGATATTCCCAGATGACTTGAAGTTGGCTAATATAACGGCTTTGCCTACATCCGGGGATATTAAAGATCCAAGCAGCTGGGGACTATTTTCCCTGCTTGCAAGATATTGGAGAACTTGGTCCATGAAAATTTGAAGATCCATCTTGAAAACCCCAACCCAACATGGGTACAGGACGGGGAAAGATACTCTGGATGCATGTATGAGTTTACGAATGAACTGTAACTATCACGTGACAAAGGTGAAACTACATGTGCAGTTTTTATAGACTTGAAAAAAGCGTTTGACAATGTGCACCATGGTCATTTAATGAAAAACTCATCCTGACTTCCCGCCTATAATTTAAACTGGTTTGAACCCTTTTTGAGTGATCACAAACAAACAAAGACTGTTGAAACAACAAAGTCGGATTGGGCAGATTTAACATAAAAAGTACCCCAAGGGTCAGTTCTGGGTCCAGTGTTATTTAACTATTTTATCAATGATGTTGTATTTTGCTTTGACAATATATATCGTATGCAGATGATCTGTTGATTTTTCACTCTGATAGAAATCTAGATGTTTTTAATTAACACAAAGTTACAAAAAGCGTTAGATAATTTCAATGTTGTGATAAGAACATATGAACTGTAAACTCGAAGAAAACCAAATACTGTTGGTATGAACAATTTGATAAAAATGAAAAACTATAACCTGTACATGATTTTGCGTAAAGTTGACTGTGTAGACCCGTTTCCTTATTTAGGAATATCTATTGATTCACGTTTGTCATTTGAAAAGCAAAGTAGGCACATTATTACGAAGATCAACCATAAACTGTTCCTATTTCACCACATGTATACGTCGTTTGATATTGCAAACAGTTGCAACAATCAGAGATGATAAAGTGAGATACATGTATTCTATATAGAATAAAAGAGTTACATAAGCAGACAATTCTTCCTCCGTATAATTATGCCTGTATTCTAACAGACGGAACCAAGAAGAAATAGCAAATGAAAATGCAGAGGCTTCAAAGGCGAGCACTAAGAACAGTGCACACTGTAGACCAATGACATGATATAACAAAAGGAACGTTGTTAGAGTGAAAAAAACAGGATTTAATTGTATCGTATATGAGAAAAATCTGTATAAAAGAGTATGGAAAAATAAACACTAATACTAGACTAGAAACTTCACACGAGCCAGAGGAAGATTTGCACAACAATTCAGAAAATGATAGACCTCTGTGCTCTAGAAATAGATACAATTTCACATAGAATGACCCATGCCTGAATTTTGCATGAATCACCTGAATATATGGGGAGTATTATGTGGAAACCCCAATCAACGAAATTTAGCTTAGAATATAGTGTAAAATCAATCCCTTCCCTACCAATCAAATGGCAGGTCTAAGGATTTACTGGTATATATCTCTAGTGAACTACACTTCCGTCATCTTTTGCATCTAGAATGTAATTTGAACTCTAAACTGGACTGGTCACCTCTATGTACATATCCCTGTTGGGATTAAGACATGTATCATTATTTATTATTGAAAATTGAAAACCTGATTTTATCTAACCAATATTGAAATTCAAACTAAACTGTCTGATGATATATACCCATAAGTATCTCTGAAGTGCATATCTCTGTTGTGGATCCAATGACTAGTAGTATTATACTGTTTTAACTACTACTGCTATCTTGTGATTATACTATCAGGTTATCACAAATGCAAAGACTGGTGTTACCCTCATCTTCTCAATCACTTTATTCTCATCATACTATTGTTATATTGGCTGTTACACCTTAATTCACAAATGGTTGATTAAAATCTAAACTCTCAAAGAAATTCGGCCTTGCTTGAAAACCAAATGTAATATTTGCATTAATGTCCAGTAAAATAATTTCAAAATTGTTTGTTTGTTTGTTTTTGTAGTTTTACGTCTCGGTAGGCTAGTTACGTCCTTTTAAGACTGAGAATTTTAAAAGTACAAGAAACATACGCATGCAAAAACATAGCTATACCGGTACTTTTACATCACTCGACATCTCATGGTTTATAGCCTACATTTCTATCAACCGTATCTTTGAACATACCACTACAAGGTTGATGTCGAATTTCACAACTCAACTCTTTCCATGATATATTACCTGGGTATAATGGTAAATATAGGTTCTTTATTTTCAGCTATACCTTAGCCATAGAGCTGTACAGCTCTATGAGAAAGGGAAGGAGCACAGTTGATGCAGTCACGAGACTAGTCCAAACCTCATATGCAAACAGGGACGATGGAAAAATATAAACATATATTTTCGTAGACCTAGGCTAAGTAAGGCTTTTGACAAAGTCAATCACAATCTATTAAATGTTAAACTAAAAACAATGGGGATTAATAAAAAAAAGTGTTAGCTTGGCTGAGGAATTATTTAGAGAACAGAAAACAAAGGGTACGAGTTGGTAATTCTTTATCAACTTATCAACTTAAATGTCGGATGAGAACTCTCGCTTATAGACGAGCCTGTCATATTCTCCCTATGATAAAATGGTGGACAGAAAACGAAGACCATTGTGTAGTGAGTGAATATAAAATCACCCGAAACTCTGAGAAAACAAAGGTAAAACTAAAGAAGCCAAATGGTGACAAATATCTAATATCCCTGCTCTTTATTGGTACACAATTATGGGATCGATTGCGCTCTGAAACACAAAATCTACCTAGGGGGATGTATTTAAACAGGAAACAAAATCAGAATTGTTGAATATTGTATGATCAAAATATCATGTACTCTATATGTATTAGTCATAGAATGTTCTTGTTTCGTATGTATGATTGTGGTGTCTTTGTATGTCTTTAAATGTTTCTTTATTTTCTTTTCTTTGGTTGTTATTGTTATACCACGCCTCACAAGGCACCAATTATATCCTGGATACAATGTCAACATGAATGCTGGCCGAATACGAAAACCAGTAAATCTTGTACTGAATTTGACCAGCCTAAATAAACGAGTTAAAAAAAAACAACTGTCATTTTGTACTGTCCTTGACTTTTGTATGGAAGACCGCCGATAGGCGAATACATTTTGTCAATAAAACTCTATTGAATAAAAAAAATCGCCCCGTTAAGAACGGTGTACCTCTTTTATTCAACTGTTATATAAACGACATATCTTCTCCCCCTTTCACCCAATGCTCATCTAGCTTATAAATGCAGAAGATCTCGTGCTCTATACCTTAGATAAAAATCATGAAAACTCAATATAAATAGGCTGAATGCAGACTTTTCCCAGGCAAGCAGGCTGGTGTAACAATAGCTTAACTTTATGAAGATCAATATACAAAAAAACAAAGTGTGTCGTTTCGTGTCCAGAAATCAACTGAATAGGGGAGGTAATCTTATAAATATGCCTAAATTGTTAATCAATGAGAGTGAGCTGGCTCTTTGTAATTCATATTCTTACTTGGGCATTACTGTAGACGAAATCCTGAGTTGGAACAAATGTAGAAACGAAAAACTGAAAAATGTAAATCTTTCTAGGCTGTTCAAGTTCGCTAAAAAAAACGCAAATATATCAATGAGGAAACTAGTATTAACATATCACCTATTTTTGACCATTTTATTTATTTCATCGATAAGGCCACTAAGGCCCTTAGAAACAAACTACAAATAACCCACAACAGAGGATTTGCACGAGTTCGTTAATTGGTGAATTATCTAAAAGTGATTTACATAAAGCCTGTAAAATTCAGATGCTAGAAAATCGTCGAACGTATTTGAAATTATTAATCATGAGAAGATATATGCTTCAGATGTCAAGGGAAACGATGAACCCAAAACAAGAGCTCAGTCCATTAATATCCCATGGCCATCTCCTCCACTAACATCATCCGTTCCATATTCATATTTTAAATATCCATAGCGGTATAGATGAGGTGAGGTACTTGTTTGTCCCAGAGGCTACATTCTTGTCAAAGTAAAGTTGACCTGAAAATCTGCCACGCAGAGGTTACCTCTTTACAGTGCAAATAAAAAAAGTCCATAATTTTAATTTCATCGCATTTTTTTTACCCTACACACTGTCCTCAAGGGTTTATGAATACGTACCGGTACCTGGAATAGCTCTATCCTATCCTTATCATATCGAAATGTCAATACCGACTCCTTCCCTCCGAGTGCCTTCCTCATCTGGCGTTATCAGCTGCAGTACTTATTTTCGGCAGACAATGCTACTTGATTTTTCCGTTAACTCGAATGGTCATCATAATGCGTAATCTTATCAGATAACGCAAACCACTTGAGGTGAGTACTTCATGCGATAGAGCGGCTAGTGTTTGTAGAATGGATTTATCAGTACGGGCAAAGAGCAGATTTATAACCGTGCCAATAGAACATGGCTAAAAGTTAATATAACTGGAGCATCTGGTGGAAGGTGTGTAAAGAATACCTCATGACATTTTAACACGATCCAGTTCTGCAATTACGGATGCAGACATGATACTGATACGAATTGTTTATTTCTTCTATCTATGGATGGGCGATTTATTTCCATCACGACACGTAAGTGTCCATTGGTTGTGTCCCTGCTTAAACCATCCGGCGTACTGTGAAGTTCCACTGGCCTATTTACTTACATATGTATAACAGCTGTTCTGCCTTGAGAGTCCGAGAAAAACATTTACAAATACTTCATAGTATGGTCTGAATTCCATGTACTATGTAGAAGTTTCTTAATGTGAAATGTGAAATGATAACCTACAAGACCATAGATGTAGATGATCTAGTACGTGTCATGGAGATTTCGGTCTTCTGTGACCAGTGAACGACGGGGTAATTCTTTTATTAATGATATTTACCTCTCAGTTACATATTTCCGTCGACATTTTATTATTTCTAAATATTGTTCTATGTTGCCCCATGTTCGATACCAAAGTCCCAACCAGCGAACTCCAGCAGTCTGTTATTTGATATGAATATGTTGTCAACAAATATATAGAGGTAAGAAAAAAGGCATCATGTGAAATGCAGATACATGTATTATATAGCGAAGTATTCTCTAAAACCACACCTTTGACTCATTACTTGTATAGCTCCATTGCCAACATCGTCCTCAGACAGATATCTGGTAAACAAAAGGGGCTCTTTACAAATGACAAAAGTGAAGTGAATTGCATCTTTCTATCTTTTATTCACCTAGATGTATGAAGTAGATATTGCTATGTGTAGACAGACCTTTTAATATTGGGTCTGCTCTATATTAGTCCTGCAGTTAGCTACGGCGAAAAATAGGTTGAGGAGGCACAGTGACCCAATTCAGTTGTTAGTACGGTTAGATGGTGCGAAAAATACACCGGGAGGACCACTATGCATGCGGACAGATCATATCAGCCAGAGACTGAGCGACAGAGAAAAAAGGCGTGTGCTACGCTTTCCGACACGTTGGCGCGATCATGAACTTGTGTTGGTAGTATTTACACTCGGGCTCAGGCTCAATGGGCATAACTTCTGTAGAAATGTTCTCGGCCTTGAAGCCAGCCTCCGTCAGATGTGACATCTGTGTCTCCTGTAAAACAATAGTAAGAAAGTAAGACATGGTTATAGATACTCATCAGAATAAACAACCATTTTGAATATTTTGAGTAACACTTGAGCACATTGATTGTCTACAACTTCATAGCACAAAATAGCTATATAATGTAGTATGCATTTTCAATGGGGGAGCGCAGAATGTTTGATAGGCAGGATGGTGAGTGGGCAGGTTGATTGTTGGGCAGATGCTGGCAGTGTGTTGGATGGACAGGTTGGTAGGAGGGCAGATTATTGGGTAGGCAGATTGGTGAGTAGGCAGGCTGTTGGGTGGACAGGTTGGTAGGTGGACCGGTTGTAGTTACGATAAAGTTGATGGCAGTACAATAGGGGGGACAGGGTATGTCCTATGATGATAGGGACGATAATATGGACGTAGAGAGGCCATTCAATTTGTCTAAACGTAATCCTTTTGGATGGGTGAAATCTTTTAAATTGCAATCGTTCAAGTGACCTCGCCCTTAGTTAGAACAAAACCTATTGTGGTACCCAATGCTCCTGTTATCAGGGTATTCAAAACCGCCAAGGTCACATGAATACTTGAGTCCAAGGTTCGGCCAGAGATAAATGACTTTATAACAAGGGAGTCCAAAACACCCAAACATATTAACCTCGATAGATTGGAAGCAGCCTGATATCAAGATTGAGCCAGGACCATGCAGTCTGATTCTTTGTAATGATGAATCTCTTTGATCCGGCTTGGAAATGTGTATCTTTTTCTGTACAAGTTATATTTTATGGATGACCTGTTTAATATTTACAGAATGAAGAAGTACCTACAGTGCGCTGAAACCGCGCTGAACTGGACCTGGTTATAAGCCGTCTAGATTCAGACACGATACTGTAGGCAAACATTGTGGGATGAACAATCTTTAACATTTGGCATGGGATAGACTTTTTGAGACGGTTCCCATGTGTGCTATCGTCTCCTGACGGAATCAGCCAGGTGCCCGCCTAAGATTTTAATTTTGGAATTTAGAGAACTCTTTCAAAATGTTTGAAAACTGTATACTTTAGAAAACAACCGCCATGGCAGAACGTGAATGGAAGGAATGTTAATAGAGACTACTGGAGGAAGACACTGGTGAATGTGTGCAGCCACCAAAAAGAAACAAATCTGATTATATTGCCAGGCACACTCCTCACAGTGACTAAAACAGAATAAGCACTCATTTAGAAATAAGCAGTCGAACGTGAAGTTGTAGTGATAAGATTTTATTTTATTTTGTTTTTGTTGCAGCTTCGTAACACGAAACGTGAAGTAGATAATTAGTGAATTAAAAGGTGGCTTACTTTGAACATTGTGGTGATGTCGGTGTATTTGTTGGCCATCAACTCGCCCCATGATGTGAGGTTACAGTAGCTGAGAACACCACCCGGCTTTAGCAGGCGCATGGCATGACCCTTGATGAACTCAAACTGGTGAGTGTGCCACGTCTCCTCAGATAACGGGTACGTGTCGTACATAATGCCTGAAAGACATAGTATGGCCATCATTTACACGCTAAACACTTTCGGGCTAAGAACCGGAAAACTCATTTTATACATGGTAAATTTATGGTTAGTAATGGCTTCAAAATCCAAACGTGAACAAACTATTCATTGTATTTCATATTTTATGGCGATATGGCCGACTCACAGGTCTAGTTAAACTTTTCAGTTCAACATGCTACACTGATGCGGACTAGGATTAAACAAGTCGTTTGTAGATACATCACCAGTGGATGTCAACATCAGGCGCCTCTGACTAGCGGCACAGTCCAGAAAATCAATGTTGATTTGTCATATAAATTGAATCTCTGATCTAAATGAGATCTTGATAAGCTGGATACTCACCATCGAAGCTGTTATCCGGCAAAGAACCTACAACATCCTGCCATAGTCCTTTCAACGGAGTCACCTGAAAATTGATGCGAGCTGAAATTAGGCAACACGACGTGAACGCATTGATCGATCAATCAAAGTTGCTTTAGGACTGGTTGAGCTTTGCCCGCTGATGTATTTTGTTACAAGGATAATTTACAGGTAGCGATGGAAATAAACCAGCGCTAATTTGGCTTGATAGAAAACTACCCGCCTGTGGGTGCCTGGGGGGATGGCGGGGCTTACCGGGGCCTTTCATTAAGGACACGAAATATAACTCACCTTGTGTGGCTGTTTGGCGGCCCAGGCTTCCAAACGCTTGAAAACGCCATCATTGCATTCAATTATCACATGCTCATCAATGTCGAATTCTTGGAATTTGGTAGCAGCAATTGCCATCCCGAAGCCAATTTCTAGAACACGACCCCCTGTGAAAGTATGCAAAGTTGGTGAACCATCAGTAGGCATGTGTGGGTAATGATTTTCAGAGGTGTACCATTGCGTCCCCAGGGATGAAAAAACTAAATTTCGGAGAACTTTAGAAATTCACATTTCTAAGTATATATTATGGCTTCCTCTTAAATGCACTAGGGAATTCTAACTCACAGTGGTTCAGTTTGTGTACTTTGCCAAAGCTAGTATTAAGCAAATGGTGAACTTCCGTTATCGAAATGAGTACCACTTTTAATAGCTGGTGATTCAACAAGGATTAATAGTAGGCATGGCATTGTCATGATTTCGGTTTCAACAAGTAATGTATACATCTTTTAAGAAATAACACAGGGAGGGAGGGAGGGAGGGGAGGGGAGGGGAGGGGAGGGAGGGAGGGAGGGAGGGAGGGAGGGAGGGAGGGAGGGAGGGAGGGAGGTGGAAGCCTGTTGCAATATATAGAAATACACTAATGTCACCGGGTGCGGACCACGTCTGACCTGTGGGGCCCCACCCGCTAGTAGGTATTCATTGAACCGCAACGGGTGCCGATACCAGGTGTTTTCGAGGGAATCAGGTAAAATAGGTCACCAGCACACAAAACATAGGTCAGAGGCTCAAGGTAACATAAATATAAGGATCGAACGCACCCCACATATGGCAGGCGCCCGTGGCGGTTCAATAAATACCTACGAGGGAGGAGGGAGGGAGGGAGGGAGGGAGGGAGGGAGGGAGGGAGGGAGGGAGGGAGGGAGGGAGGGAGGGAGGGTAAGAAGCCTGTTGCAATATATAAAAATACACTACTGTCACCGGGTGCAGACCCCACCCGCTAGTAGGTATTCATTGAACCATAACGGGTGTGCTGGTGACCTATTTGACCTGATTCCATCCAACGCGTCAGGGGGTAGTTTCATAATCTAGGATCGTACATGAAGAACCTTTTCTGTACCTCGTACAAGGGTTATTGTCTAATAATATCTAAGTCTGTTGGCTTAGACAATATTGGCCATCCATAAGTGATGAATGAAATTGACCCTCATCGTCCCTGGGTCTCTATGGCGTACAAAAAAGGGTCTACATGTATGGTCCTGGGTTATGAAACGGGCCCCTGGTATCGGCACCCGCGAAACCCAGCCGCTAGGGAGGGAGGGAGGGGAGGGAGGGAGGAGGGAGGGAGGGAGGGAGGGAGGGAGGGAGGGAGGGTGGAAGCCTGTTGCAATATATAAAAATACACTACTGTCGCCTGGTGCGGACCACATCTGACCAGAGAAGCCCCACCCGCTAGTAGGTATTCATTGAACCGCAACGGGTGCCTACACAATATATAAAAATACACTACTGTCGCCGGGTGCGGACCCGGTATTGAGGGTTTCGAGGGTCTAATTATTCAGAATATATTACTTTAATGTATTATAATGTAAGCCGCAAAAACCGTTCCCCGTCTCCCCTAATATATTTCGGTCTTGACCTACAGGTCAAACCGAAATAATAATAAAGAGTTGTGTTATTGATGCCAGAAATGTAGTAAAGTTTGCCTAAGGGAGTTTCTCTTTGAATATAAAGTAAGCTCGACCAAATCATTGAGAGGTAGATCTGTTTTCTCCAAGAGACTTCTGATGGAAGTAGCATATGGTGAGGCTGCTCTTGGTTTGTTCTGGAATAGTCTATGGTTATTCTTTTTGAATATTGTCGCATGGAAGGGGTTTCTCAAGTTTAGGGTGGCCTTGATTGCATACTGCAGAGATGATTTCTCTCTGCGCGGTTCTTGTGGTGATATATGAGCTAGATTTGATACGGTGTCCCTCCAAAGTGGCCCCTTAATTAGCGTTGTAGACTAGATTAATTGTCCCCTCAGGTGGGGAGTCCCCTTAATTGGAATAAAAATAAACTCTAATTAGAGGGGAAAAAATCCATTCTGAGCAAAGTGTTCCTTCAGCTGGTATAAGAGGGGTGTCCCAGAAGCAGGGTTTTACTGTAATTCATTCTGGTGGCAAATCGATTTAGAACCTGTTACTCTTTAATTTAAAGTCTACTTTGAAAGTTGGCATATATATTAGTTTATTGGGGATTTTGTTTGAAGGTAGATAGGTTTCATTATTTGGTAGATATTTCAATATCACGTTTTTAGTGCTGAGTCTGACACGACGTTCTGCTACGTGTTTGTAGTTATTGCTATCCATAACTCTCATGTAAATCAGCTATGACTTTCTTAATCTAAGGAATTCATATTGGTGTCAGTCAGATTCAAAATCTAGATGGTGGTATTTCAAATGGAATGAAACAGTTTTTTTTATGGAAACCTTCTTGAAATTGGCCATGTGACCTGTACAAAATGGTGGGGAAAAAACTCTTTCATTATCGAATAGTTCCATATTAAGAAAAAATGAGGTTAAGAGCTGAAAATAAAGGCTTTTTAAGGTTTGGGTTACATTCAGTCATGGATCGTTTTCTCTAAGGGGTCATCCATAAAGTACGTACGCACTGAGGGGGGGGGGGGGGGGGGGGTAAAAATTTCAGAAATTTTGCGCATGCTCCTTCTTTGTTCTATTGCGTACAAAATGAGGAGAGGGGGTGGGGGAGTCAACAATTTCAGATATTCTGCGTACGTACTTTATGGATGGCCCCTAACCCAGTTGCATCCGGTCAATTTGCCATTTCTCTCACTGCCTGAGTCTTGGATCAAAACATATCAAGCAACAGTGGGTCAATGAGGTACGGTGTGATTTCAGTCTTGAGTGATTGGTCATGGTCAGATGGGCATGCCTCTAGGACCCTCAGACACTGGCACCCTGCTCCTCATCCAATAGCACAGCCAATAGCACACAGATAGTGAAGGGATAGATTTTTCTCAGCACGCTGAAACCGAAAGCGTATGTGACCACTCGAACCTTTTATAGGCAACATGTATATTATACGCTCTCATAAAGGTTTTAAAGGTGCGACCTCCTATTAGTTACGATTCCCGGATGTCTCGGCCCCTTTGGCACCTCAGCCCTCCTACGGCACCTCGGCCCCCCCGCTTTCACAGCTTATAATGCCTTCATGCGTGAAATGTCTTCCAATGTGGGTGCATTATCAGTTAAGTATTGCAAATAGAGACAGACCATGTCATTGGTATTACATGTATATATGTCTCATTTACTTTACGAATAGTTTCTTCCTAGCGATTATCAATTGCATTTTACTAATGACATTTTGGGAATTTTATTCGTATCTTGCATGCCCCTGGTGAAGGCATATTATATATTTTTTTAATGTATAGAAAATTGCATACCGGCACCTTGGAAAATAGCATGTCTCTGATTACATTTCTGATATTCAATGGGAGATATCATTGGCAAATATCTAACAGAGAGATACAAAACAATGTCCTACACCTAGATTTGTACCGGATACCACTACTTCATATAATATTATCGTAAAACTGGATGAGGTTTAATCTTGGCCACCGTATGCCACGACTGAAGTTTGGCAAGGTGACTTCATGAGGCGAAGCCGAGTGAAGTCCGGAGCCAAAACTTCAGGAGTGGAATGTGGTGGCCAAGATTAAAACGAATCAGGTTTTGATTTTATCCTACCCTATCTCCTCGATTTTGGAATATTACGTGATAACAAGGCTGTATGCCACTAGTGGCATATAAAACTCTGTATGCCAGTCAGCGTGGCATACGGAAACCCAATGTTAAGCCTATGGGATTTTATATTAGGGGTAGGATAAAGGCTTATACTATGAGTTTATTTGTTGGTTGAAAATTATATTTCTTGTCTACACGTAAATGACCACAGTTTTCTTTAACCTCCAGGATTTTGCAATATTTAATTTGATTTAGAAAATGAAATGGCCTCTGCTCCATATCAACTTGAAGCACTAGAACCATGGCATTTCAAACTTTTTGATTTAAGTTTCTAAGCAAAATATGCTTTTGATGAGGAGCAATTGAAATTCTATTTTTCAGAGATTATTTAAGGACTTATGTCCGAGATGGCCTCTAGATGAGATATATATCATTATATGGTTAAATTATCAACAATATAAACACACAACATGAAAGACCCATTAAAATGCAGAATATTCACATATAAACTTTTACTGCAGTTTGCTATGGCAACAAAAATACATTCCATTTTATGATAATCTTAGCTTATGATAGATCTAGCCTACCTCATAAAAGGACTTTTAATAATGCCAAATATGAATTGAAAATTAGCAAAAGCAACAAAGTTATCCCTAAAACAACTTTTTCAATTTTGTTCTTACGCCTAGCATTAGTTGAGATATTAAAAGTTTAAGATCTGAAATTCCTGGATGAAGCCTTGAAGGTCAACTTCCCCCTAGGCCCCTACTGCTATTAAAGGGAGCGCGAAATGCGGTCGCGAGGTGGCCGAGATAACTCCGCGAAAAGGGGTCCGAGATGCCGAAGGGGCCGAGACATCCGTGTACCGGTACCTTACTAGTGACGTAGGGTACGGTACCGTAGGCAAAGAACTGTAACCCGTTTAGTTGTTTGCGTAGCAAGCGTTTGCCCTGGTGGTCAATGTAGATATCACAACCCAAAGCTTTGTTTTCATTTCATCTGGACGTATTGATCAGTTTGTTTGGACGTATTGATCAGTTACTAGCGACTTCGTCGAGTCCGAGTTAAAGGGAAAAATATAGAAAACCTAAGTGCCGAAAGAGCCGGTAGCGTTAATCGAACACCCGTCACTCGCATTCCCAAGCGAGAGCACTGCTGACTACTCCACAAAGACAGGTGACCTGTAAAGGCCAAATACTTTAAATTTAGGAGAATCTCACTCCCGTGGTGCTTCAGTCTCCAACCCTAGATCGGGTTCACTATGTCTCTATGTTACTATGTATGGGAGCAACTTCAAGCGGATTCGACGGAATTCTACCGTTTTAAATATAGTAGGTAATCACCGTGAGCTCAATATATTTTATATCCTATTGGTTTTCACTCATCAGCTTACGGCTATTGTTGATACTATAAATGGAAAGTCATTTTCTTAGTTTCAGCCACTTAGCATTAAAATGGTGAAACACGGCAAATTTCGGTATTCTAGATCGAGGTTCTATCAAATTAATCACATACCGTTTGACGCAGCTATGGAAGCCAGTTTATGCATATATGGCGTCTCCCAGCGCTCCATGACGGGCTTTCCTTGAATCACAAGGTGGTCATCAGACTCATCGTAGCCAGCATCGGCATTCTTCCAGTTAGACTTATGGTCCTCTCCCTCTTGAAAAATGGGAGCTCCACCCGCGGCGTTTTTGGATGACATATTGACGTTGACTTGTGGCAGACTGAATTCAAATGATGAGTGGCCTGAGATGGTCGGCTTTTATAGCTCTGGAAACTAGGTCAGCGTGGCAGTAGGTTCCCTCGCTGACGCAGGGATCCAGCTGGATCATGGTCGATCATGGTTGAATATATCCAGTAGGCCTACCTACTCGGCCCTTTCCAGATCGAGATGAAGGGTGAATACTTTACCTAGGTTGAACATAACTTTTTTTCTCATAATTTGTCTTAAAGAAATGTGTGCATATTACAAATTGTGGCCCTACACTACAACTTTAGTAGTCGCTAGGCCTACAATCAACCAGTGCCTTGAGGCTTGACGCTATTTGCATTGCGGTTGAAGTATGCCCTAGCTCATACTCATAGTCATAGCTGCTTTTACGCCGTTAGTAGATCTAGATCTACTACCATCTAGTATAAAATAGTAATACATATAATGTAGGCCCTACCGCTACTTTAGATCACATTTTTTACTTTGAATGGAAGGTAGTCCGGGAGGTAGCTTAGCGCTATAGGTCGTGCAACCATATTGGGGACTGAAAACTAGTTATTTTTGACTTAAAATACAAAAAATTTCATAACTTAGGCTATAAAAAAGATACAGATTTACAAAGGATACCATATTAAACCAGAGATTATGGGCTTTATTGTCATATGTATTTTAGATTCATTCAGGTGATTTATCTGTTTTCATTTTTGTCATATTTTCTCTGAAATCATGCTAAAAGTTAGGCAAAATGTTGGACTTCTAGAATATGAGTGAAGATTCCATAGAATTCCATATGGAAGCAAATTCACCGCACAGTTTAATCAAGTAGAGATTTCTTTGAGGATGATTGTGATACCTTAACCTTTATTGTACTCATAGTAGAAGTAAAAATGGACTGTTTTGTTATCAAAATAGAAAAGTACCAAAAAGCCCCTTTTTGTGATATGTGCCATATGTTAAAGCATTGTCGTGGTAGGCAGAAAATGAAGAAGTAAGGCTTCGTTGGAACAGATGCAATATTTTTACATCTTAATTTCAGACAAAGTTTTTCCTTTAGTTACTAATTACAAACAAATGCGTACTTAAACTAATTAGATAAGCAGCACAAGTCAATCTATAAGAATTTTTAGGGAAACACTATTTGAATGCGGATTTCACCTTAGTCCCTAATATGCCTTCCTGACCTAATTTATAGCCCCAGATTGCAGGTAGTAGGGCTATAGGCTTACCGAGGAAGGCATAAAAAGTAGAATAGCCTGATGACTGATGTTGATTATCAACTTGATATCAATTTTATCATAGTTCAATACTGATAATACTGATAGGCCTAACGATAAAATTTGGCTATTCCGATGCTTAGGCCAACCAAGGAATTGTAACAGAAGGAATAGCAACGCCGACTGGTAAGCGCCATATGGGCTAATAGTATCGTAAAACTGGATGAGTTTAAATCTTGGCCACCGTATGCCACGACAGGAGTTTGGCATAGTGACTTCACGAGGTGAGGCCGAGTGAAGTCCGGAGCCAAAAATCCAGGAGTGGAATGCGGTGGCCAAGATTAAAACGAATCAGGTTTTGATTTTATCCTACCCTGTCCCCTCGATTTTGGAATATACCGTGATAAAAATTCTGTATGCCACTAGTGGCATATAAAACTCTGTATGCCAGTCAGCGTGGCATACGAAAACTCAATGTTAAGCCTATGGGATTTTATGTTAGGGGTAGGATAATAATATCTATGTCTCCCTATTGTTCTCCTTATGTGGGTGGTGGGGGCGTGTGCGACGGCCCGTGACGGCCGCAATCACGGCCGTTGCGCTCCAGTGATCACACCTTTGCTCCCTTGGTGTCGCTGCCAATGTCCCTACCTCCCTCCTTTTTTATTTTATTTATTTCATTCTTTAGACTACATGGACATCGGTCAATAGAGGCTGGTTTTTTTTTTGGTTTTTTTTTTTGCAGTGTTTATTCCATTTCCATCCACATATACAGTGATTGATATTAGCCACATCAAATGATCTTAACAGTAATTCTATCATAATTCCTAGACTACGTTTGAGGTTTTATCTTTAGACTTTGAAGATTTATGTCTGAACACTACTTTTTTTTTTTTTTTTTTTACATGACATTTGTGACAATCCTAACACATAAATCAGCTATATTCAAGGTTTTTCCCTGAATTCTATTGACCAATTGTATAAGGCAAGCTTGTTGTCATGGAAGAGTCTCTGTCTGTATATATAAAATTTCACGCATAAATTTATGTAATTAAGTCTTTGGATTTCTGAGCCTTTACCCGGGAAACCCAATAATATGTTTTCCTTAGACCAGTTGCCTGACAGCATTTTGTTTCTAGTCCCTGGGTGCCAGTAGTATAACCAGTGGTCCCTGCCTCTCTGCCTGCCTCCCTGCCTGCCTCCCTGCCTGCCTCCCTGCCTGCCTCCCTGCCTGCCTCCCTGCCTTCCTCCCTGCCTGCCTCCCTGCCTCCTTGCCTGTCTGCCTGCTTCCCTGCCTGCCTGCCTCCCTCCCTGCCTCCTTGCCTGCTTGCCTCATTGCCTGCCTGCCTCCTTGTCTGCTTGCCTGCCTGCCTGCCTCCTTGCCTGCCTGCCTACCTGCCTTCCTTCCTGCCTGCCTGCCTGCCTGCCTGCCTCCTTGCCTCCCTCCCTGCCACCGGCATTGACAATGCACACAAACTTTGAAATGTGGAGACTGGGTCAATTCAGGTCACTTAAGAGTATAACAGACTAACTTGGGAGTTATATTGTATGTCATTTATGTGAGAAAATATAGAATTAAGTCAATTTTTATGGAAAATAGGTGTGGAGAGGAAGGGTCGGGGATGTTCAGGCAGAATTTGGCCTAACAGACGATGTATGTTTGAGCTGCCAGCTGAGAACTAATGAAACAATCTACCTAAATGATCTAAAATGTTTCATATAGTACAGTTTCAGGGCTTTCTAATGGTATATAGAATATGTATGTAGGGTGTGTGGTTGTCTCAAAACAATTCACACTGTATTTGTAGCGGGCGGGTGGCTGACGGAGGCTCGGTGACCGACACTGAAAATGCACACAAACTTTGAAATGTGAAGACTGGGTCAATTCAGGTCACTTAAGAGTATAACAGACTAACTTGGGAGTTATATTGTATGTCATTTATGTGAGAAAATATAGAATTAAGTCAATTTTTATGGAAAATAGGTGTGGAGAGGAAGGGTCGGGGATGTTCAGGCAGAATTTGGCCTAACAGACGATGTATGTTTGAGCTGCCAGCTGAGAACTAATGAAACAATCTACCTAAATGATCTAAAATGTTTCATATAGTACAGTTTCAGGGCTTTCTAATGGTATATAGAACATGTATGTAGGGTGTGCGGTTGTCTCAAAACAATTCAGACCATATTTGTATCAGGTGGATGGCTGATGGAGGATCAGTGAGAGGCATTGACAATGCATTCAAACTTTGAAATGTGGAGACTGGGTGAATTCAGGTCATTTATAAGTATAAAGCACTAACTTGGGAGTTATATTGTATGCTCATGCTTATGTGAAAGAGGTGAACACTCAACAATGAAATTGTGTATTATTGCCATTGCCATAAGCCCCCTAGCAGATGACTGGGGAACTACTGTATGCAGTGTATTCACCCAACCGTGACGGCCGCTCGGCGACCGGACGGAAGACATAGATATCAGCTTCACACCTCTGTTGCCATTCCTTCTTTCTCCACTTCTTTGGGCCAACGTACACATTGAGGCTTCACTGGCGTCAGAATATGGGTGAGGGGGGCATGCAGGGGGCGACCCCCCCCCCCCCCCCCAACACTGTTTCTTTTAACACACACGTACGTAGGCTAGGCCCAAGTACCGTACTGCACGCTCGCTCGGGTAGTAAACTTCGACCTTGGGTAGGGCGCTGGTGTAGTGCCAAAATCGGTTACCCTGCCAAAAATGGTAATTATCGCCCACCCAATACTCGAATGCGTCTGCACACGCTCTTCCGGTCAGATTTCACGGACTATCGGATGTACTACTATTTTGATGTGATTTTGATGTAAATAAATGAAAAGAGTAGTATTTAGACATGAGAATTACATGTCGTGATATGCTTAATTTCGGCAAATTTCATCACGGCGTATGTTCGCGCATGCGCACAAGATACTAGTGTGCGATAATTACCATTTTTGGCAGGGAACGGTAACCGATTTTGGCACTACACTGGGCCTATATAATATATAGGCCTACATACGTGCAGGGAGGGGCAGTAAACCTAAGTTAAGCCTTCTACACCCCCAGCAGTGGTATTGTAAAGGCTGGCGAAATTGATATCCCCTAATATCACTCACCCTTGTTGATATGACGTTTTCAACTCATTTCAAGGCTCACAGGGTATCTAGATATCTGTAAACGCCTAGACTTACAAAATGAATGGTGCTATAGTTCTATTGATGTGTAAAATCCTTGAGATATACATGTAATAGCTATTGTCAACAAACTTTGCTGCCTTGTGGCTCCATTCATGGAGGCTGCCATCTTGGTTTATCCCAGAGTGCCTTGGTGAGGAAGTGATTCCTACTTCCTCCATAGAAACCAAATGTTAGGGGAACCAAAAAGAAATCCCATGTTAAAAATCTAAAAAACATGATGTATTAATACCTCCCCATAATTTTAGTACCTGTTCCTGGATAAGCCCACAAGTTCTTACGGCATTACCGATACGGCATTACCGATACGGCATAACGACATCCCCGATACAGCATTACCGATACAGCAAAACGACATACCCGATACAGCATTACGAAGTTACGAAATAAAACTTTCAACACTATGTCACCACTTGTCAGTCAAGACTTGTTTAAAAACCAGGGCAGGCAGCTACAGGTATGTAAATATAGTGTTCACCCATAGGTAGGCCTACCAGGTATAGGAATAGAGGGCAGGGGCTTCAGAATATTTTGAAAGTTGGGAGGGGGGCGGGGGGGTAATGAAAAATTGCTGATTTTTTTTTATCTTGGTATGGAGTCACTTTCACATTAACCTGTTCCACTCGATTTACCTTGAATCTGCAAAAGGTCTGTGAAAAGTCAGGTCATAGCCTTCATTGCATGCCTAAAAGTCAGACTTTGACATTTTTCAACAGTGGAAAGTCAGGTCTTAGCCTTCATTGCATGAAAAAAAGTCAGACTTTGACATTTTCTCATGATAAAAAGTCAAGGCTTAGCCATCATTGCATGCTAAAAATTAAGTCAGACTTTGACATTTTTCCATGGTGAAAAGACTGACATTTTTCCATGGTGAAAAGTCAGGGCTTAGCCACCAATTGCACACTAAAAAGTCAGACTTTGACATTTTCCATGGTGAAAAGTCAGGGCTTATATATATATATATATATATATGTATATATATATATTTTTTTTAAAAGGTTTTTATTTAGACTGGAGGTTAGATTAGGTTCGGTTTACGAACCTATCTTCCATCTGCTCCAGTATTCAGTGTTGACCATGCGGATAACCCAGACTAGTGGGTATTACAAGTATGTGCAGGTCAGGTGATTGGTATATACAAGAAACAAACAACATTTGCAACAGAAGAGAAAAAGGTGAACAATCAATTTGGTACGTAGTCTATATATGACATAACAGAAATTTATACATAATATCACCAGTATGCATCAACTGAAATAGCGGCCCATCCAGGTATGATTAAGATTCTGATTTTTAAGCTAAATCAAGTTCAGTGCTTTAGATTTTAGTATTATCATTTTATTTGTGTATGGGAGAAAGGGGCGAAAATGTCCTACTGATTTGAGTTTTTACCTAATAAAGTTTACAGTACACGTTTATCTTTAAGTCTTGTCTTTGTTGACTTTTTGAAGTAGTCATAATTTTGAGCATAACGACTATCAATGTGTAGGTTATTCCAGTCTATGCTTGATTTGTACTCCACAGACATCTTATATTTCTCAGTCCTTATTGTTGGTTCACACTTTAAAGCCTTCTACACAGCCTTCTATATATAGCCATCAATTGCATACCAGTACTAAAAAGTCAGACTTTGACATTTTCTAAAAGTCAAGACAGTTTTTACACTTTTTTTTTTTTTGGTATCATTTCTTTATTGAGTTCACTGTTTTACAATCAGTCCGTATATTACACATGGATGTATATTGTTACTCAATAAAGGGGCTTAGACCTCAACCTTTTCATAAGGCTGGTTTCCATGGTCTAGCCAACTGTTGTTATAAAGCACAAGTTTGTAACTTAATCAATATCATATATTCTTATTGACAGAGTATTTCTTCAACAACAAGAACAACAGTGAAAAGAAAAATAGAACTAGAAGAAAAGGAAAAACATCTTCACTTCATTTCAATGCATTTCAAAATTTTACATGTGTTGGTGGTATTAAGATTTGGTGATTTATAAGGGTCTAGATTATATATCCCAGACACTATTTCTGAGGTTTGAACGAGTAAGTGCTTTAAAAGCTACATATGTATCAGTCTTCCGTATCAAAGGCAACAATTTATTCCAGCTTCTTCCACCACAATATTTCAGTGACCTCATGTACAGAGCACAGTTTGGTCTGTCAACAAATAATATAGTGGCATCATGAGCTCTGGTTTGTCTCCCAGTTTTATCCACATAAGAATCAATCCTAGATCTTTTATACATATAGTTTAAAACATGAGCTTCCCTTCTGTTTTTTAACAATGGTAACTCGGCAAGTCTGTGTAGATCTCGAATAGGGGTATACACGGATGCCCTGAGACATATCCGTAGAGCATTATTCTGTAGAATTTGCAGTGAGTCCGTAAAATATGCATGGGCACCATCTAACAGGACATCTCCATAGTCAAAGTATGGTAATATGACTGTTTTATAGACTGCAAGAGCCGCTTTTTGTGTCAAATATCCTCTCATCTTAGCTAGCTGGTATAAACGGTAAGATATACTCTTTCTTATTGTTGCAAAATGATGTCTAGATTGGAGTCAAGCACCATCCCTAAGTATTTGTATGACAAAACTTGTTTTACTTCCTCATCATCAATAAAGAGACGTGGCAATACCATTGGTCTCTGCTTCTTTTTTGCCGAAAATAAGATGTGTTTTGTTTTCCCAATGTTTATACTTAGTTTGTTTTGGGTACACCACGTTACAAAACAGTCCAGGTTTTCCTGAGTTTCTCTGTATAAACGGTCCACATCGTTTCCTAGCCTGTAGATAACTGTATCATCTGCAAACATGAGAATTTTACTGTCGGGTAGATAATTTGAGACATCATTTACGTAGATTAAAAACAGCAGCGGCCCAAGAATTGAACCTTGCGGTACACCATGTATGATATTCCTTGATTCAGAGCATAAATTATTAGCCTTAACTTTCTGATAACGTGGACCCAAATAATTTGCAAACCATTGTAAACAACTCCCCTGTACTCCAAAATAAGTCAGCTTACTGAGGAGTATGCCATGGTCTACTGTGTCAAAAGCTTTCCTGAGGTCAACAAACACAGCCAATGTGGATCGACCAACATTCCTACCCCCGGAGATCTCATCTGTTAATTTGGATATGGTGTCAATAGTCGATCTTGATTTCCTAAAACCATACTGATAATCCGACAATAAATCATTCTGGTTAATATATGCCATTAGATGTTTGTATACTATTTTTTCCATAAGTTTATGCATTGATTGAGTTAAATTTGAAGCCGCCGATTTTTGTTGGGGCTGAAAAAAAAGGGTGTGGGGGGGGGGGCGGCAGTCCCCCCCCCCCTTGCCCCCCCCCCCCCTCTATTCTGACGCCACTGGAGGGAAACTATGTTCCATGCAGTGATAAAAGTCAAAGTTATGAGGCAAGGCTTGGAGAAATTACTGCCAAAGGCCTTGGCCGAGTCCTTACTCGACTTTTGAAACAGTTCCCAGGGATGCGCTTCACTAGTTGGAGGGGTAAACTAGTTGCGCTTCACTAGTTGGAGGGGTAAAAATGAATGGCAACCAGCGAGAGCAATCAACGGCACTAACAGCGGTTCCAAACTTGTTTCGTAAGTGACATCGCTGTTGAGGTACCCCTTCCATTCGTTATGCCAGCACAACGAACGAGACATTTAATAATTCTATATCTAATGTATAATTCAATTATTCCTCGTGTTTCTTCCCACATTTCAATTTTTATTTGATGTCTCCATGTGCATTTTCGGCTGAGTTACGGAGTCTGACACTGTACATAGCTCTCGCTTGTAAGACATGAAGTGATAGAATAGGGTCGAGTTATAGAGTAGGAAATTAATAGAGTGGTGCAGTGACTGCAGTTCTTCGTTCAAATATTATATTGGATCTCAGAAAGGAGTTAACCACTAGAGAAACATGAACATCGAGATGTATAGGTAAAAGATATATGTGGAATTGTTCGGGGCATGTTTTTCTTTGCTCAAATATGTTATAATATCCGATAAAAATACGTTTTAAAATTGTTGTTATTATTAATGCGAGAGGGAAGACCCTCTCTTGAACAGTGGCAACTATATGTGGCACTAACAGCGAGAGCTCACTAACTTTTGAAACCGGTACTACCACTGTTGGTGCCGCTTTGATTCAAAGTGCCGCTAGTTGTTGCCATCCTCTCAGGACTATTGAAACGAGAAGTGCCGCTATTTTGTTTGTGGGACAAACTACAAGGGTATTTACTACTATTGAAACAGGTCCCAGGCCAGTACAGTTACTCGATGAGGGTGGGTATGGTTTCTTGGACTATTGCAGGTAAAGAAATAACCATTTTTATCGATACTTGAAGGTATATAGGAATAGGGAAAGTAAGTACTGGTGAAAGAAAGTCAAAGTTACTCGTAACTTTGACTTTCTTTCACCGGAACAAAGTTTCCCTCTATTCCGTGTGCCAAGCTTGTATAACCAAGATGGTGGACAGCCATATATAATATATGATAAGAGACGCCTAGGATACATGTAGAGGTACAAGCAAGCTGACAATATCTCCTAGATTCCTAGTTCAATATTCTGGGGGCGTTCCATGCGCCTACTCGTACCTACTTACGTGGAGAGTCGGAAGTCTTTACTTGATAATAATCCGGCCTCTGAGCCCGGAGGGATAAAATTACTCTCAAGTGGACAGGGAGGAGGTTACGTGCCTATTACGGCCATTTTGGATACGGGACAAATACTACTGAGATGACCAAAATACTCAAATATATATGTTGAGTTTCTAATGGAAAATACACTGAAATAAATCAAGACAACTTTAGATCTTTACGTGTTTTGGTTCAAGCTAATTGGAAAGATTCCAGGCTTAGGGCCTACTCTCAGCGAATGACATAATTCCATACATGTGGTATGTTTTCCGGATGCTGCAAGGCCCAGGGGCCCAAGTTGGAGGCTGCTGGGACCTGTTTTACTAGTTTTGTGACATGTCTGTGACACCATACAGACAGATTGGGTTGTCTGGGTTTGTGACAACACAAGTAGCTGTCCTTAGGAAAAGACAGACCCCAAACATAGGAATTAGACAAATCTACACGTCATGGACCTGTTTCACTAGTTTCGTGACAAAAGTGTTAGACAGACATGAAAAGCGGCACCAACAGTGCAAGCAAGAACGCACAAAATGAAGTCTAATGTCTAGTTCTTATGAAACCGGACACACCATCTAGACGCCATCTAGACATGTCACGAAACTAGTGAAACAGGTCCCTGGTCTCCAACTCTCGTTCGCTGAAGGGGTCACTTAGTGGGGCAGATATAGCACATGATTGTGCATTTAATGAAACAAGCATAAGTTTTAGTACATGGTTAGGGGAGCCCCTAATGAAAATCTTTAGATGCGTGGGCATTGCAGATACATCCCTGGAGCGGGATTGCGGCCATTTTGAAAATTGACCATCACAAACCACTATAACACTTTTCACAATGGTTATTCCTCCTGTTCACATTTTGCTACTATGCATTCGTATATTTCCATCTCATGTTAATTTGATAAACGTAATATAATCTCGGACAAGTGCGTAGTGCACCTTGTTTCATTAAATGCACGATACTGCTGAACTTTGAGCTATATCTGCCCCGCTAACTGCCGTCAACTTGTACTTCACATTTCCATTTCGTTTCATCAGTTGAAAAAACTCTCGTAGATGATCTCACTAACCAAATAGCGGTACTTTGTGTTGCAATAGTAGAGCATGGCAACAGCGAGCGGCACTTCGAAGCAAAGCAGCACCAACAGTGGTAGTACCCGTTTCAATAGTAAGTAATCTCTCGCTGTTAGTGCCACATGGCTGCTACTGTTCACGAGAGGGTCAAACCTCTTGCACTGATCATAACAACAATTCCAATCACATTTTATCTGATATCATAACATATTCAAGTAAAAGAAAAAATGCTCCGAACAATTCCATATACATGTATATATTTACCATATATGGATTTTTATAGTTCTCTAGTGATCCACTACTTTGTGAGAACTATTATAATATTTGAACCAAGAACTAGTCACTGCAATACTCGGTCAGTATTCCACTGTGCCGCTCGACCGTAGGCCACCACTTCCATGTCTTACAGTGGCAGGCTCTGTAACTCAATCTCTAAAAACTGAAACGTGGGGAAAAACACGAGGAATAATTTGGAATTATTGAATTATTCATTAGATATAGATTTATAAAATGTCTCGTTTGTTATGCTGTGCTGTTAACCGGGGCCGCCCCATCATCCTCCCATTCATCGGGGGCTGCAAGTACTCCGCCAGTTGCTTCAACTCTCCCAAGCTCCGGTCCGTATCTCCATCTCCTCCCTCGCCTACTTGACAGCAGTGATCCATTTCCTCCGCCGTCTCATTCGGGGAGAGAAATCCCAACGTTGTGCCTCTTCTTATGACCAGTGCCTCCGGGCCAGGGTTCATTAGGCGTACGGGGCAAGACCCTCCAATGACTGCCACCAGGGCGCGTCCCACCACCCAGCCGTCTCGTGGGGGTCCCTCCAGGAGGCCTATCCTACCTTCTCCTCCCTCTCCTTGTACCCCTCCCCTGATGACACTCTCGGTATGGCGGGGATCACAGTAGTCTGAGAGCTGACCACTCGACACCTTTCGTCTCCGCCTCCCCACCATTCCAGTCCACCCTCTGCTAGGTGCACAGATACCCGGTGGAAGTTGGCCCCCAATATGGCCTCACTCTCGATATCGGCCACCAGCCAGTCAACCCTGAACTCCCATCCTCCCATACACAGGGAGGCTGTTAGGGAGCCTTTAACCGCGAGAGGGCAACCGTCGGCACACGATACGGGGTGGGGGCAAGATCCAAGAGGCCCATTCCCCCCTACTTCCTCCCACCATCGCGTTGACAGGAGGCTTACCGTAGCCCCGGTGTCGATTAATAGCTGCATGGTCATTCCCTCCAGCTCTCCGTTCACCACCATCCTGGGCCCTCCGGTCTCTCTCCTCCCTGTCACCCCTCCTCCTCCCTCTCCGACCCCTAGTCTTACCTGACTAGGGGTCCCCCTCAGTTTCCCGGGGCGGGGGAAACCTGCTCCTTAACTTCTCCTGTCATCTGGGGGCTGAGCGTTTGCTTCCGCCGTCAGTTGCGGACAATTCACCTTTATGTGCCCCTCTACCCCCCATTGGTAGCATTTCTGAGATCGGCTAGTCCCTGGTGGCCGGGCCACCTGTAGTTTTAAAGAGGCTAACTCCTGTCGTAGTCCACGCAACTCCTCCGCCATCGAGGTCCCGGTGGCCCTAACCTTTAGTCCGGCATCGCGGTCGGTCTGCAAGTAGGCCTTGGCCTCCAGAGCCGTAGAGACCGCCTCCTGCATGGTTTTTGGCTTCGATTGGAATATCCAATGCTGGAGAGCCACGTCGCCTATCCCTTCTATAAACTGGTCCGGTGTTGCCGTCTGCCTCCGGGTAGGCCAGCCGTGTCAGACGCCACGTTTCCTCTCCATATATTTGGAGTCCCTCGTCTGCTTTCCTCGATCGATTCCTCAGCAGAGCTTTGTACGTCTCGCATTGGTTCCTGGGTTGGAACCTACGGAATAGCGCATCGGAGAGGAGGCTGAATCTTCCTGGGCTCCCTGGGCGGATCCCCGCCAGCACTCTCCAGGCTAGCCCTGACAAACTCACTCCGAGGAAGGTCCCTGGGCCTCTGTCCACCTGTTCGCTTCCTTACACAAGCTAAAATAGGCCATGTACTCCTCTAGATCCGTCGTTCCGTCATACTTCCCTGGCATCACGTTCTGCCGGCTTTACTCTCGCTTCCCCCCCCCCTACAGAGGCCAGATGCCCCTCAACTCCTCCCAAGGGGGGCGGGCCCACCGCTAGATGAGGCTTGGACTCCCAAGGCCACTCTCTCGACCTTGCCTCGGTTGCTGACAGTTCGCCCGGAGTGGTGTCCCCCTTTTCCTCCTTCTTGAAGGGGAGAGTGCCAGCCGTCGCCTTCCGGGACTCCCGTGCCCCCTTCTCTAGCTTGGGGTCCAGGCTATGGGCTACTCTGTCCAGGCCCCACCTACCTTGACTCCCGTCCCAGGGCCATCCCTGTGGGGGGCTGTAGACGGTAGGTTCCCAAGGCCTGAGTCGCAGTGTCATCCTGCCTGGGCCCTCCTCGCCTCCTCCGGTGTTGAGTCCTCTGGGGCTAGTTCCTTCCCTCGGTTCCGCCCCCTTACCACTCCAGCGGGCAGCCCTCCTCCCGAGATTCCGCCCCAGTCTCCTACGTGTGGTGGGGGTGGGTGGGCCCCAGTCCCCGTGTCCACACTTCCTCTTCCTCCATCTGGACTAGTGTACCCCTTACGCTGCCTCCAAGCGCGGCCATCTCCTCCCGGATGGGTTCCATACTCCCGTACAGTCCACTATCAGTCACCGTGTCGATGGGATGAGTATCCATCCCACCGCTGCCACCAATGTAACGGTAAAGACTGGCGAGTACAGGTAAGTATGGTTCAGTGCTCTTATTGCTTTATTCAAGGAGCCTGCGAGTACATCAACTCTAACGCACAAGGTAGGCGGGGCCTACTCTCAGGTAAGCCGCTCGTAAGCTATCTTTAGATCCTGCCTTGAGGACATCCAAATCCAGAGTGACCCCTCCCGGTTGTCACTCCTCTATTTATACCCCAACCTGTGACGTCACCGCTTCGGACGTCATCCAGCTGCCGACGTCACGATAGAATGGCTATTCAGTGGCGTCTTCAAGGACCGGAGGATCGGAGGGCCCCTCTCCGACCGGAGGACCGGAGGACCCTTCTCCGACCGGAGGACCGGAGGGCCCCTCTTCGACCGGAGGGCCCCTCTCCGACCGGAGGACCGGAGGGCCGGAGGACCCCTCCTCGACCATAGGACCCCTCTCCGACTGGAGAACTTCTCATGGCGGTGACCGGAGGGTTCCCATATCCTCCTCCTATTGGATCGGAGAGGCCGCTCCCATACTCTAGTCCAGCTGTCACCTCCTCCTCCCTCTCCGTTACACTATATATATATATATATATATATATATATATATATATATATATATATATATATATATCAAAACCTTTTATTTAGATTAGGCAAAAGATCCACAGGCATTATGGAGATAACAGGCTGATGGTAAGTATAGATAACTTAGATTACAAGGACTTTCTGCATAACCAATATCATTCTAAATAAAAAACTGTTCATATCTGTATTTCAGCATACGATATAGCTAGAATGAAGCACAGATTTGTTTAGAAATTTATTTCGTTTAGTTTGTATGGTTTTATCAATTTGGAAACCATATTACATTCAATACAGTTTAGTCATAAAAGTAAAATATCAGCAGACATGCAATGGTCCTAACAATAAGTTTGGAAAATGTTAAAATTATCATTTTAGTGGTCGCTGGCTGTAGTATTTAGGCGAATAAGATCGTAATTATACTATTAGGCAGCTAGGTGCTACCCCACACTTTTGATAAACCAGACAAGTAGGTCGGTTTGTGATTAGTGTAAACCAGCTAGTTCGATAAACCTCTTCATACAAGACAAAAGCAAGAGTTTCGCATGAAACAAGGGTTTTATTTGCATCAGTGGTTTAATACTCAGGGAGAGCCGGAGCTCAATTGCACAAGCCCAGGCTCAATCACAGAGAAAGTACGGAAGTTCGCACGATGTAAGAACGCCAGACACCTCTTCTTCACAGACGGCCTGTAGCAAGAGACAGGTCTATTGACCTGCTGTGGACCCAGCCTTATATCTCCGAGGAGTTAGGTAATAAGGGGAAACCCGTGGGTCTTCTGTGCATGGGCTCAACCTGCACTACTTCTGCATAGCAGTGACTGGACTGCCATGTCCTCTAGTGAAGAAGAAACCAGCCACTGGTTCCCTTTCCAAATGAGATATGGGACTGATAAAGCCTTCCTACGTAATACTAGCGCACAACTCTGAACTGTCAATCATGACAGCTCTCATGCCAATAGACCACATTAGTCATTACCAGGATTTCTTTACTGTCACTTGACATTCTACAGAGCATAGGGAAAGCCTGCTATCAGCGGGTAGAATGACATCACACTAATGTAGTCCATTTCCCGCAATAACAGCCCACACTGCAACACTTGAGTGGTACGTTACCCATAGTGCACCAAATTAGGGCTGGCATTACCTGGCTTAAATTGTGACTGAGGACAGGCGAGGCTTCCAGGATATTGAATCCTGTGCTTTGGGGGCATGACATCAATAGATCTTTGATCTAGGGAAGAACATGTTGCTGCCCTTAGAGAAATCAAAATCACCGAATCGTGTGCCATTAATGGTCTAACCTCTATTTATTTAAAGGATGCTCTCATTGCTCTAATTGAACAGTTCAGTTATTTACTCAATTGCTCTTTTAGAGTGGGGATTTTTCCTGACCAATGGAAGGAGGCAACAGTCATACCATTAGAAAAAGGGTGACAAAAGTCAAGATGTAAATAATCTCAGGCCCATATCTCTCCTTCCACTGCCAGGCAAGATTCTTGAAGAAATAGTACATAAGCATATATAATTTCTGTGAACACTGTGAAATAATCTCAAATGCACAATGTGGTTACAGATCAGGTCTATCAACCATACAAGCTGTTTATAAACTAACAAATGATCTTTCAAATGCTAGTTTTGGTAAGCAGATGGTACATATGTTACTTTACTAATAGGAAGCAAATAATCTTGGCTAATAATTTATGGTCAACAGGAGTGCCTCAAGGCTCAATTTTAGGTCCTTTATTGTTTATTCTCTTTATAAATGATGTACTAACAGTTCTTAATTATAGTAGTGCTATTTTATATGCTGATGATATTGTAGTTTACCTAGAGGGGGATGACCAAGTTGAAATAGTTTTAAAAAAATGGAATCAGATCTAAATGAAATAGATAAATGGATTAAAGGTCATAGAATGGCAGTGAACTATAAAAAGTTAAAGACAACTTGGTTTTCTAATAAAACAAACTTTTGTAGAAATATAAAAAGATATATGGTAGGAGACCGCCTTGAAGCAGTTAGGAAATATAAATACCTTGGAGTTATACTAGATGATAAACTTAGACTTGACTATCACTTTGATAAAATACAGAGAGAATATCATGCTAAATTATTTAAATTAAGAAAACTTAGTTATCTACTAAATAAGGAAGTAAGACTGAAAATCTTTAAACAGATGCTATTACCACAAATAGAATATGCAGACTCTATATATTGCCTAATGTCGGATACAAAATGCAAAAGATTACAAATACTTATGAACAAGGGTTTAAGATGCGTACTAAATATTAAGAAGAATAATGAAATGACAATAGAAGATCTGCTAAATAATTGTAAAGTTAAAAATTTAAAAACTAGGAGGAAATATGACTTGTTAAATATTATTAAATGGTGGACACTAGATGAACAAAATGTTTTTGAACCAATGGAGAGGAATCTCCGAAGTAATAGTAAATGTAAAATAAAAGTGAAAAAACCAAACCTGGAGATATATAAACGGTCACCATTGTACCTAGGAAGTAAACTTTGGGATGGTTTGACAGTTGAAACACAACTTTCAAGAATGGGAACAAGTTTTAAAACAAAAAGTAAAGCAAGAACTTTATTAACTTCATGTAATAAGATAACTTCTTTTTTTTCTTTTTTTTCTCTGATGTAAAGAGTGTTATATTGTGTTGTATACTGTCTTGTCTTGTCTGATTGTCTGTTGTCTTGTATAGTGTTGGTCTTTGTACCTGACCAATTGATATGGAAGATCAAGGTTATTTACCTTGAATGTCAACTTTATTGATCAATAAATATATTTCCAAAAAAGAAAAAATGGTCAGGGTCAAAAGGTATTACTTGTGGGGCCCCACAAGGATGAGTGCTCGGACCGCTAATGTTCATACTCTATATCAATGACCTCCACAATTGTATTCCAAACTCAAAATGTCTACTCTATGCTGATGACACTGTTCTATACCTCACTCAAAATACAGTTGGAATGGCAACCCTAAGATTGCAAACTGATATGGATATGTGCAATAGAAACAAACTCACTATTATTGTTAAAAAGACAAAGTCAGTAATGTATGGGTCAGCTAGAAGGGCTAGTACCCATATATCTGAGAAATGTAAGCTATTTGTTAATCATGAGCAACTGCAGGTTGTGTAATCATATAATTCCCTAGGTGTTGTTTTGGACAGAAATCTCGACTGTAAGCAGCATATAATTGATACCATCAAAACAGTCACCTATAAAATGTATCTACTTAGCAAAGTAAGGAAGTATTTAACTGAGCAGGCAGCAATGCAGTTGTTAATGTTTATCAGAATAAGAAATAATTTGAAATTTAATGGTTTCACCATCAAACTCAACCTCAACCTGTGTCTCACCCTCACTGATAGGTACATCCCTATCACATTAATTGAATATGAGATATTAACCTTTATAGTGGCAATGTAAAAATGAGTACTCATCAATACGTCGCCCATTTATATATGTCTCTGGGAACAAAGATTTAAAGGCAATTTCGATTGTTATAGCCTCAAACTCACCTTCGACCTATGTCTCCATCACTGATAGTTACACCCTCATTATATGAATTTAACATGAGATATTAGCCTCTAAAAATATGTACTCATCTTTACATCACCCATTTATATATGTCTATGGGAACAATGATTTAGATCTAAATTTGATTGTTTCAGCCTCGAACCCACTGTCAACCTATTTCTCACCCTCACTGATAGTCCCACCCTGGTCTCATAATTTGAATATGAGATATTAACCTTTAACCCTTTGCCGGCCGCACGCCTCACCCGGGCGGCAATCCTACGGCAGCGCCACCAGCGACGTTCACCTATACTAAGGCAGCAGCAGGTTCCAATGTAGACGTTTCAACGGCCGGCCTCTTTTGCCGTGAACGTTGCGCATCTCTTGTTTTGAGGGTGGTAGTGGTAGAATTTCGCCATTTTCTCCACAAATTGATGATTTATGAATAAAAGATGACCATTACTATAACGACAAGACCTGTAGCTTTGTGTTTATATGTATTTTTTTAATAAAAACAACTTTTGGATATTATTAAATCTGAACTGAAGTTGGCCCAAAATAAGCACCGATGAAAAAAATAACCGTTCATGGCGTCCGCCTATCCCAGGCCATACATACTACTGTAGCAGATTTGTTCGCATCAATATATATATATAGACGTTAAAGTCGACAAAACCCACATTGATATTCAAATATGATCCCTACCTACACGATTCTAAAGTATTATGAAATAAAACAACTCCTAAAGTGATCTAAGCAATATCGAAAGTTTGAACTCGCGCACCATAGCAAAACCATTGGTGGGGGCAGGAGTGTCAGTATCAATATGGATGGCTAAGCAGATTCCTCTATGCAATGGACGCTGTGTAAAATCATTTCCCCTCGTCAAATAGCGGATTAACAACAGAAATGGAGCCCAGCACGTTGAAGGCTTGTGCCTACAAAAGAATATAAATATTATGGCGGAAAACCAAACGACAGTGCGGTTAATACGGTGATAACTTTGGATCTTTGAGCCTGGGAGGATACGTGTCAAGTCCAGTGACAGCGCCATGTCTGCTATGCTGTCTGCTAAGTCAATGCGACAACCCACAAAATTGCCATTTATATCATCCTATGGCGTTAACAGTGTAAAATGAGACCAGCATCGTATTCATCTGATCGGGAGCTATACGAGGGTATCAGAGTTGACACTGTGGAATCAACCTAACGTTTTAAAAAGAACATCGGCAAAGCCTCTATAGAGTACTGTGTAGATTATAAGGTTTCTCTTCCCATCAGGTTATCGACTCAATGCTGCCAGAGATTGCACACCACGCCTGGAGGGATCTCCCTGAGGTCAATACGACCTACCACAAGACGGAGGCCCGTGCAGGATTCTATGACGCGTGCACCATAGTTGAGCATATAGAGCCCTGGGTCGCAGGACTGGCCCCGACTCCGAACTACATAGGACCTGAACTCTTGAGCAGCATCGTGAAAGAGCGCAAGGCCTCCGCCCACAAGATCACCAACATGATCAAATAATCGCTCCGCACTCAACAAAAAATCGAGCGTGCACGCCGCAAACAAATTAGTGGCATGGTATATAATATGATACAAAGCACAGGAGTAGACCGCGATGACGCTAAACGCATGCTGGCGCACACCAAGTCCCACACCGATCTAACAGCCAAACGCGACTGGGAGACAGAAAAAGAGATCTTCACAGCGCGCTTGAACAAACAACAGACTAGGGCACCAACCGACGCGCAATTCAGCGACCCCTTCACCGAGAGAGGCACGTTCAACCGCCCAAAAGCAGCAACAACCTTGGCCGCTACGGCCAGTGCCCCTCTGGAGGACCAGACCAACCAGATGGATTTTCGTCTCCCCCCTCCACCCTGCATGCAGGGACAACAGAGGGGCAGAGGCCGAGGAAAAGGCGGACGAGGAGGAAGGGGGAAACAAGACGGATGCAAGAACCGCGACCCCCGCGTCCAGAAGAAGACCACCGACACCAGTCTATAATCTGTAACCATGTAACTCAAGCCCAAGTCTGTAAAAACGACACTCTTGAGATACCTGTCTGTAACGACAACGTTGGCTGTAATAAAGAGACTGAACAGTGCGTTTTGCCTCTTGTAATTTTGTCTCCAAACAAAAACTCACAAAATACAATTCTATCCGGGAATGTAGGAAATGGCACAGTGGTAAATCTCTCCAGTAAAAAGCTTAGCAAGTCAGAACTATCACTCCTAAACAAAGGCCTGAATTTTTGTCCAACTGAAACACACATAGAAGAAGGTGATGTAAAATCTGAGCTAGACAATTTCCACCGCAATCTAAGAATTAAACAATTCTTCAGTAAAACCTCTAAAACTGACTCGAGACCCTTGGCTCCCGTTCCAAATGCGCCGTACCATAACCCAAGCTTGGTTAAAACCTTAGGCGATAAAACAAACTGGTCAGCCCCACAGGAGTCCAGTAACCTAGAGGGATTCATAGCGGTAAATGAATTAGAGCTTTCTATTAGAAATCTGAACAAGGGTGGGTGGAAACACAACATCAGTAAAGACGAACGCACAGCCCTCAAGGGACTAGCAAAGGATAGGGACATCACCATCAAACCCACAGACAAGGGCGGTGGAGTGGTGGGGATGGACACTACCGACTACATCCATGAAGCAAACAGGCAATTAGGAGAAGAGTCAACATACAAACAACTCAGTATAGACCCAACCTTGAAACACAACGAGGAGATACACTCTAAGCTAGCAGACATGAGAGAGAAAGGGGAGATAACGGAGAGGATGGAAAGGGCACTGCAAACCAGCAATCCACATGCACCCCAGATATACTTCCTCCCCAAGATCCATAAAGGAAAGCTACCACCACCGGGGACACCAGTGGTTTCAGCGAACGGTTGTCCCACCGAGAAAATCTCGGCCTTTGTGAAACCAGAGGTACCCAAGATAAAGTCCTATATTAAGGACACCAACCACTTCCTACAGAAAATAGATGAGTTAGGGGAACTGAACGAGGGAGACATCCTGGGCTCCCTAGACGTCAGCGCTCTCTACACAAACATCCCGAATGACGAAGGCCTGAAAGTGGTACGGGAAAAACTCCACCACACCAGGCGAACATCGGAGATGCCGAGGAACGAAACGATCGTAGACCTCCTCGAAATGGTTCTAAAAAAGAACAATGTGCAGTTAAACGGAGAAAGTTACGTACAGATAGGTGGCACGGCAATGGGAACCAAGCTGGCTCCTTCTTATGCCAACTTATTCATGGAATCCTTAGAAGAAGAAACGTTGGAAAAGTATCACCTAAAACCGCTAGTATGGGGGAGATACATCGACGACATCTTCTTCGTATGGGAACATGGAAAGGATGAACTCGAAAGATGGCTGCAGTGGTTCAATAGCTACCACCAGACCATCAAGTTCACCATGGAGACCTCGGAAACGGACATAACGTTCCTAGACACCAGAATAAGAAAAGACGAAAAGAACATACTGACCAGTGACCTGTTCGTTAAACCAACTGACCGGAACACTTACTTGCGATACGACTCAGCGCATCCACCCTCACAAAAAAGGAGCATACCATATTCACAACTACTAAAAGTGAAAAGAATATGCACCAGAGAGGAGGACTTTAAGAAACATGCAGAGGAGAAACTAACACAGTTTTCGAGAACGAGGGTACCCAGAAAAGGTACTCAACGATTGCGTCAAAAAGATAGGAAAGATCAACCGGGAGAAGATCCTGAACAAGACAGGAGATCAAGGAAAGAAAGAAACTGAGCAGAAAACTTTCCTAATAAGCACATACCACGCAAACAAGAATGTACTACCTAAAGTGGTCCAGAAAAACTGGAACATACTGGGGAAATCCACAACCATGAAAAAGATCTACGAAAGCAAATTGATCAAGGGTTACAAGAGACCCAAGAACCTGAGAAATTACTTGGTGAGAGCATGAACCAACTATGATCGCGGGAAAGGAACAAAGCCAAATCCCACAAAGGACAGGAACATGTGCAAAACAAGCGACTGCACATATTGCAACAATATAAACATAGGTGGCAAAATCAAAAGCAATACAACAAAAAAGACCCACTCTGCAAAACATGGAGCAACCTGCAGAAGCTCGAATGTGATATATTGTATAACGTGCAGAACTTGCAACAAGCAGTATATAGGGCAGACCAAACGTAAAATCAGGGACAGGATGCGAGAACACAGAAGAAGTGTGGTGGTGAAGAGCCAAATCAGTGATATACCGAAACACTTTAACCCCGAAAGACACAACGGTATACAAGACATGGAATTCAGCATACTGGATTACATACACTGTCACCCAGACAGTAGGGCAGCCAAAAGCCTGAGACTGAAAGTGGAATACAACTGGATCCACCGGATGAAAACTCAGGCACCCTCGGGACTGAACACAATGGACAGTCGGTACGGATAAAAGGGACGACCAATGCCACGTCAAATTTTTTTTTTCAAGACAGAATTTACCCACACCCACACCGGGAAGAGGAAAGGAAATCTTGAAGGGAGTTTTAGAACACTGTATACATACACCCCGTTTATCCACCAGGTGACTACTATGTGACTAGATCAATTTTTCACATACCAGCAGTCGCTTGCGCTGTTAACACGTCCACCAGATTATACGGTTGAATCTATGGGAAGCCATGTCACTGCTCGAATGGTAGGGTTGTCAAGTTATAATACCAAATCAGCTCGCACCGGGTTTAAACTTTAGATTAAAGATTAATGATATATATATATTCATATTCTACAGGCTGTAAGCTTTGTTTCTATGTGATTATTGTCTAGGTTAGACAAGTTTAGATTTAATAATTCAAATTTAACCTTGGGTATTACTATATACCGGTGCACGAATGTCTCACTTTTACGCAATAGGAGAAAAGATATCGTTCGGCCGCACCATGGCGTAAAATATTTTTACGCCACACTGTACCACGTGATCTGTTGACATTATCGGAACAAAAGATAAACAAACAAAATGGCGGCCGTTCTCCTCGATTTGTATCGATATCGGTCCGTATATGCAAAGAAATATCTCCCTGTCCTACACACCCACCCAAAATCGACTAAGAATAAAGAACAAATAGTAAGTATCATAAATACATACCCAATAAGGACATTTTCCCCCTAGAATGTATGAAAAAACGCCCCACCCGTACACTTGAATTCAGAGCTAAAGTTACTATATGACGTCATTACTACCGCTCACTCTCCCAGCAGAACTTTTGTGGTGCTTGCGCTTGCTTTAATCTCTGCTACAACCCCCACTATCACTCTCCATAACAACATTCTGACGTCATCTCGGAGGCGCCACTAAGCGGACCACCCGTGAACTAACGATCAAGTTGAAAGTTCTGATGACTTTCGCTGAGTGCGGAGGTTGAAATAGGTTGATAACTTAAGTACATAAATGGCATTTTAATCGAATTTCGGCATATAGTAATAAAAAGACATAGTGAGTGTGTCTGAATTCCATCTGTTCCTCGATATTTTGATCAAAAATACTCACCTCAGTCTTCGACTTCGGTGAGTATTTTTGATCAAAATATCTCTGAACAGATTCCATTCAGACACACTAACCATGTCTTTCTATATTACGCAGTCGGCTTGCTGGTCCAGTCGAATTTCAGAGCAGCTTTTCTAAATCATATCGGACAGGGTTTAAACAATAATATTAACCACAGGAAGGTATATATTCTCATTCTATAGACTCCAAGGTTTGTTCCAGTACGTATTTCTTCAGATTTACATGAGAAGAGACCAAGATATTAAAATATTAAGATGCAAGTTTCGCACGTTATGTTCTGGCCTAGCGCGATCCGCCATTGTTTATACTGTGTAGTTAGGGTGGTCGAACTGTCATTAGAAATTAGCTCGCAATGGGTTTAAACTTTAGATCAATGATTAATCATACATATATTCATATTCTACAGGCTGTAAGCTTTGTTTCTATGAAAATATTGTCCAGGTTTGACCAGTTTACATTTAATAATTCATATTTAACCTTGGGCACTACGCAGTCGGCTTGCTGGTTCAGTCGAATTGTAGACGAGGTTTACAAAATCAGCTCAGATAGGGTTTAAACAATAGAATTAACCATAGGAAAGTATATATTCACATTCTATGGACTCCAAGGTTTGTTCCCGTACATATTTTGTCAGATTTAGACGAGAAGAGACCAAGATATCAAAATATTAAGATGCGCATTACGCACGTTGAATTCTGGCCTAGCTTGATCCACCATTGTTTATACTGTGTGGCTAGGGTGGTCGAGCTGTCATTAGAAATCAGCTCGCACCGGGTGCACTAATGGTGAGGAACGTGTATGTATCATTACCCCTACCCTGGATGAAAGGAGAGAAGCAGGGGCTTGGGAACATAAAATTTTATTGAATTTTATATGGTAAGATATGGTAAAATTTTATGCCGACCTTATTGGACGACATATGAATATGATATTAATATGAGGATAAGTAATAAGGTATAGGTAATTGACATGTAGAGTATCGGTCAATTATGATAAGAAAATATGATATACAATATAAATGTTAATAGTATGTGATACAATACATGGTAAATTGTATATGGTAAATAAAAATGCCAAGGAGCCATTAATAAACGGAGACGGTGGGAGGGAGTAATTAAGAGTTTTTGTCGAGTAGAGATTGGACCAATGCACGGTTGACTGTGTCGGCGTCATTGTTCTATGTAAGTCCTATGAGCGTTAGATTTCCAGCCACCATACCTCTGGATGGAGAGTTCTGGCATACCGGCCTGGTATGCCTGCATTGCTGCGGCCTTGCGAAGGCCATGCAGTGTAAAGGTAGGCGGCTGGTCAACGGCTTGTAGGATGGCCTTCCACTCTTTAGTCAGGATTCTGGTCGTAACGGTCGCTCCGTGTATGTGCTGGAGGAACGGGTCCTCGGGGTTGGCCGTAGGGGACGCCAACAACATCTGACGTATCGCACATACCGGGCAGAACCGCGGATCGGGTGACTCCTGCAGCGTGACCGTTTTCTCCTCCCCTACGTGCTGCATGTTTTTGGCGGCTTTGACATGGACGGTCACGTGTCGACGGCCGACCACCACATCCCGGCACGATAGGTGTCGTGCCGCGTCGTACTTCGAGGCCATTGGGGGCGCCACCTCGCTTTGCCTCAGTGCCACGTAGTAAATGATCAGAATGGCGGCCCGAAGAGCGAGGTGAGTTGGAGAATCTGTAAGGGCCGCGAGGACGGCCCGGATCACGGCCAACGGCACCGGTGGTTTCACATTGGGCTGATACGATTTGTTTCGCCGCATTGCCTCGAGGGCCCGCCTGATCCGAAAGTGCTCCGTAGGTGCAACATCCCCTCCCGTCAGTCGCAGGTGCGACCGCACGTGTGAGAGGTGGTTCGTGACCGTCACTGGTGAGGGGGCGTGGTCCGCGACGTATTTGAGGTACGCCGTGGTAAAGCTGACAGTGGGTCGTTGCGGGTCGGCCCCCATCCTCCGGCAGAACGCGAGGTAGGTCGCGACGGCGCTCCACTGGTTTGCGACCGTTCCGGGGGCACGTGCCTCTGATTGTCGAGCAGATGCCCTCGTCTGGAGACAGCGTAGCGCCGGATCTGCATGTGAGACGTAGAACAGGAATAAATGCCGCGTGAGTACATGGCATAATTTCAGTGAGGGAATGGAATTTGATGAACATAGCCGCTTTGTCAAATTCCCTCGAGGTCAGGTGGGCACAGCTGAGGGCATCCGCGACGGTGTTGAGTGCCCCCGGTACGTGTGTGTAGATGAAGTCGATCTGCAATTTCGCCTGCACCATCCAGGCTTGCCGGGTACACTCCGCAAGGACCGAGTTCCTCGCCCGGCCAGATGTGAGTGCCTGGACGGTGCCCAGGTTATTGCAGAAGACTTCTACGCGCGTGCCTCGATCCCGGTCAGTGAGGAACGTGTTCATCGCGAATATCGTGTTCAGTGCCTCGAGCTCGGCGATACAGTCAACGGGGTCGTTGACAGGGCACACCTGCCCGGAGTATGAGTACTTCCAGTCTGTACCCCCGATGCCCGAGAGGCACGCGTCGACGATGAGACACTTGGTTGGTGGGCCGCGAGGGATGAGGGCGTGGCCGTTCCAGCCCTCAGCAAAGCGGAGGAACCATTGTAGGTCTTGCCGCATCTCGGCGTTGATGTTAACGTAGAAACCGGACATCCTCCGGAGGGCCTCGAGCAATTTACTCACGAACGGCCGGCCCGGCCGTATGCACTTCGATACGTTGAGTATCTTGCCGAGAACCAACTGGAGTTGCCGTTTCGTGAGTGACCGTTTTGCTGCTACCGCCCTCACGTGTGCCCGGACGTCCAGCAGCTTGTCCTCGGGGATGGTGAGAGACATCTCCGGGGCATTGATGACAATGCCCACCCAGGTAACGACCGGCGCCGGGGTCTGTGCCTTGTCTCTTGCTTCCGGGAGCCCGAGTTCGTTGAAGAGCTCACGGGCGATGTTAAAGTCGACGGCCGCCTTCGCCCGGCTCGGGGACAAGATGATCAGGTCGTCTAGGTACATACATGCCTCAACCCCCTTCTGGCCGAGGATTTTCACGATGCAGTCTGCCACGCACTGCATGTGGTACGAGGAGGCCCGGGCACCAAACGGCATGGCCGTATCACAGAAGTACCCGTCCTCCCACGCAAAGCACAACAATGGCCAGTCGAGGGGGTCGCACCTGAAATTCTTATATGCCCTCGCGATGTCGATGGTGGACATATAGCTATCGGGTCCGGAGGCCACCAGGCGGCCGACGAAGCTGTCGACGGTCAGGAGGCAGTGGTCACGCTCCTGCCCGTAGACGGAGTTCTTGATAATGTAGCCGTTGACACTTTGCTCCTTTGGATATGTCATGTCTGTAATGACACGCCGGTCGTTGGAGGCTCGCTTTTCGCGTGTCATTAGTGGCGACACGTGGCACCAAGGTGAGAACGGGGGTCCTGGAACGGTCCCAGGAGATTGCTGTGTCCTCGCTCCTTTCTGATGAAGTCTCTGATGTGGTCTGGATATCCCGTGGCGCTGGGATGATTGGGTATCCCACGTGTATCGCTGGTGGGGCCGATGTACCCCAGAGGAAACCCTTAACACACGAAATCCAATAGTTCCCTCCTCTCCAGGACCTCCCCGAGGTATCGTACCCATGCCGGTACGTTGAGATCGGAGGGGAGCTCGATCCGTGCTCCCAGGGCGTTGGGCAGCCCTGTTTGCCGCACCTCCGAGTAGATGTATGCGTGTCCCGGCGGCCCGGGCCTGGCGAAGTCCGGCCAGTGGGCCCGCCTGTGGTCCGCAAATGCCCCGGGGTCCGTCCGGATGCCGGGGGAGGGGACACCGGTCGCACAGACCTCCCTGATGGCTGAGAAGTCTGGCAGAGCGACTGTGTCCAATTCCTCCCGGGGCAATTGCTAAGGCAATTGCTCCCTGTCCACGCTATCACTGAGAATAATGGGAGTGGATTCAGTGGGCGTGGTGTTATCGTCCTGTGTGCTCGCCACGTGTCCGGCAGGAGGTGTTGTTGACACGTGGGGTGTTGCGTCATGGCCGATGCACCCGTTGACCGTTTAGCCCCCCTTTCGCTGTGGTGCGTGCGTACTGGGCGGGGGGCGAGCGATGCGCCTCGCTCACTCGCGGGGCGTGTCCGGTCCGTTTTTTTAACTCTGTTGTGGTAGCGCTTTGATGTCGGCGGTGCGAACCGAGTGTCCGGCCTGTGGTGTCCGGCGTGGTGCGGGTGTCGGTGTAGGCATAGTACTGTCGTACCCTACCCCGTATGACAGCTTGCGATTACACGCCTGGATGGAGTGCGTGCACATCCTGCCCACCGAATCGCAGAATGAACACACGTGCAACCATTTGATTCTCCGCTCCTGGTGGCCGTTGCGCTGGCGGCACCCCCTCTCCGAGTTGTAAGCCCAGCATGGCAGCTCGTGCCCGCCGGACTTGTCTCCTTCCTGACCGAGACCGTTCCCACCCGTAGGGGTCATGGCCAGACGAACCCGTTCGTCCTGGATTCTTACATGATCCGACCAATAGATGCGTCCTGCCTCCACCTGGTCAAAAATGAAGTTAGACCAACGGCGGACGCCGGCCCACGGCCGTGACTGCGCGTCCACCGAGACCTGGTGGAGGTGCCGATACATATCCTTACGGTCGCCCTCGTGGGTAGCACGGTCATCCTCCATAAGGGCTAGAAAGGAACTGATGTACCCGAGGGGGCCCAGTGTCCCTCTGACCTTGAGTTTCTGACTGAGGGTATATATCCCCTCACGGTCCACAAACATATACGGCTTTGAAATCAAACGTGAAGTGGTCAAATCTGATGCCAACTTACCAGCCGTTCTATCATGTCGCAGGGCCTCATGGTCGAGCTCCCTTTGTAGAAAGTCCTCTGGCACAAATCGCTCCCGCAGCTGTCTGGGTGGGGGTAGCCGTGCGGTCTGGTCGTTCGCCCATTCCCTGGTCCGGGCCTCCACAGCGGTTGGTTCCGTTGGCGGCCTCGACGCCCGGGATGACGACCGTTGTCGGGACATCCTGTTGATAGCCTCTAGCATGGTATCCACCTTCGTTTCTAGAGCGGTCATCCTCGAGGACTTAACAGTCGAGCCGTTGTCGGAGACCGACGCCACGTGCTCCGTGCTCGTTTGTCTCGAGTCCGTGATCATACCTTCTGAGCTTCTCCCTGCGTCTGGTCCTTGGGACGGCCCAGCGACGGGATTACTACGGGTATTTGGTGGACCCATGTTGTTCTCTCCTCCTCACTCGTGATGCGTATTCCTCATGGTAGAATGGACGTGCCGGCCTTTACTCGTGGAGTAGAAGGCAGCGAGCACGTGGCCAAGAAGACGAGAAAATGCTGGAGTACGTGTGTACTGCAGTAGGGCTGGAGAAGAAGTGAGACCAGGACCGGTGCCGTGGGCGTGCTCGTGACTGCGCAGTACGTGTGAAAGCCGCTAGGGGGCAGGAGGGGCGCTCGTGTCGCGCGTGAGGGGGGAACACCAGGGGGAGCAATGACCACCCCTGACCAATGGCCATGAGTAACCCATAGTTTTGGTGAAGATTCTCTTATTCATGGACTGTGCCGGCTCTTCCCCTTGGGGGTGTGGCTAGTCATTGTTTCCACTCACAAAAGAATTTTTGATTTTATTCTGAGGGTAATATAAATTGATATGAATATTGTTTCACCTATTCTAAATGATATGGCGACCTAAAGATAGAAATAATCAAAATTAAAAGATAAATGCAGTGAAGGATTATCTACGTATGTTATAACTTTATCCCAAATTTCATATTTTTCTCTTGAGAAATATACATGTGAGGCACATTTTTATTTTTGAATGGGTCTTGTTACTGCTGAAATAGTTTATAGTGCAGTCAACTCTTACTAGATGGTGTGCCTGATTCAGTGCTGGTAACTGGCATGTTTAAGACCAATACCCACTTAACGACTGCAGTTTATATTATAGGTTTTAGGTTTCCGACAATTCAGTTGGATTTTCCTCCTTTTCCAAAGAGGTTCAATATTACATTCGATTTCCATACTGACCACAGAATATTGCCCGAAAAAACCCCAATATGAGATCGAATTTAACAATGAGCCATGGATAACAGGGATTTAGTTGAAACATTAATAAATGAAAGAGGATTATTAACTAAGAATAAAAAACTGAAGCCAAAGCAAATAATTTTATATAAAAGACAAGACAAGATAAGATTCTTGAAGAAACAAATAACAATTATGTAATAATGTTAATATTAGGTCCACTAAGAACAAAACACTTTACTTTGTTTTCAAATCTTTTAGGACCAGTCAGTGAAAAATATTGGTGTATCAAGTATAATCTTCCCCAGACGGATGGACACCTCTGGACCAACATATGTGCACCCATATCTATAAAACCAATAGGGAAACAAAATTGCTAGATAGACTACCCCATCCTTTTATAAAAATGAGATGAGTATGGAATAAGAAATGATAATCAAACATTTTTCAAAAATTATTTGAATAATATAGCTTAAAAAACCAAATGAATGGGATCATCTCGGAGGGAGATGGTGTGGCTGCGGTGTCCTGCAAGGTTCCAACCTGTGACTCACGCTATTTCTATTGTATATCAATGATATGGTTACCTATATGAAAGATGAAAAAAAATGAATTATAGAGATAAGAATGGAATAGAAAAGAAATTGCAAAATACGCTTTAAATATTTATTTGAAAACTGGCGTGACCAAAAGAAACTTACAATGGATGCACTAAAAACAAATATATGAGTTTCGGGAGTTTCCATGATATTAAACATCTAGGAATATCAGTTTAGATTTAAATAACAATTTTTTTTCCAAAACGTTTTACCGTAAGAAACAAACTCCACTGTTTAAGACTATGTTTACGTGCCAACTACAGGACAAGCATACATGATATGCATAGGGATGTCCATACACCATATCTACATCAAAGAAGAAATTGTCTCTGATGGAACCTAATGGATGGACGATCCAGAAGTGGTGACTATACAGGGGCCAGTTTAGTAATCTAGGATCATAGATGAAGACTCTTTTTCTGTACGTCATACAAGGGTTATCGTTCAGAAATAGCTCATGCTAGGTTTATACCATCACCGCGACCATCATGTCGACGTGGCCACGAATACTTGCGATGACTTACGTTGTGAGCCTTGCAGATTACAGAAGTTTCCCGTCGACATAAGTTGACTTGCGATGAATTGTGGCAGTCCCGACGAGATTTTTATGGGTTTTTCTTTGTTTTTCTCCGCTCGGCCCCAAATATCCCGTCGATTTAAGGCGTACTGCGTTGAATTAAGGTTGCTGGGTCCGACGACTTAGGGCAGATTACGGCAGCTTCCAGTCAATATTTATTGACTTGCGGTGAATTGCGGCAGTCCTGACAACATATGGTGCAGTACCGGCGTGGTTCCTGTGTGGTCCTGGGAGCTGTTTCACTAGTAGGGGGGTCAAAGCGAGAGGTAGGACTGGAACAGTGGCTCCAACAGTGGCACAAACAGTGGCAGGCCCAAATTTGCGTTTCATCAGTGCTGTCGCTGTTGAGGTGGGACTAGCTGTCACTGTTGGCACAGCTCTCGCTATGCACATGCGTTTGACATTTGAATTTATTTGTCAACGGGCCGGTATGACATGGAATTTCACCGCTTCCCATAGGAATTAAGCAATGAAATTTTCACACGAGTAAGGTATATATATAACCTATAATCGTATCAAATATGAAGAAAATCGGCCAAGCCGTTCCCAAGTTATCGGCGTTTAAATTCTGTCATAGGAAATACTGCACTTCCCGCCGGTCTCCGGGGGGGGGGGGGGGGACAAACAGAATAGCCGAAACCCCGCCGCACTATGGAGGGAGTGAAAAAAGAACAGCGACTAACGCAATCGCACAGAGGGAGTAAAAAGTTCAAACGCCGATAACTTCGGGACCGCTTGGCCGATTTTCTTCATATTTGGTACGATTATAGGATGTATATGTATATCTTACTCGTGTAAAAATTTCATTGCTTAATTCTCACGGGAAGTGGGTGAGAGTATTCTATACACGTAACAAACGACAGGGTAGACCCTGTCACTTACAGAGGCTCCACAGTGACACTAACAGCAACACCGATTTTACTGATGAAATGGTCACTGCCACTGTTGGTGTCGCTCCTTTCCCGAGTGCCGTTCACGCTTGAGTGCACCTCCTAATGAAACGCATACTGTCGCTGTGGTGCCACTATTACAGAGAGCGACACTTGCAGCTGCTAGTGAAACAGCTCCCTGGTGTGGTTTTATACAAGTCACACAGAGATGCCTATATATGATATGAAGTACTTGTATTCCTTCCCATAATTCAATATTTAAAAGAAAAGTGAATAGGTTCCATAGAGAATAAAAAAACATTCATCAAACTTTGATGTTCACAACAGTTCACAGTTGTTCACCTTCTCTGGTGGTTTGCATGTATCTTATTCAATGTATTCTCTGACTGTGACTGTTTGAAGTTGAATGAATATCCCAGCGGACTACTGCAGACTTCGGCCCCATAGGCCTATTGCTATCCAGATGCCAAGTTGACTTATGATTTGCAATCCTGACAACCTAAGGCAGACTATGTTCAATTACGGCCACTTAAAGCAGTCACCATTCTCATTAGCCATGGGGGTTGCCTGGACAGTCGTGGCAGAATTTTTGACAGGCTAAAATTCTGCTCGGACTGTCATGGCAACACCTCGACAGCCAATTCGACTTGCGATTCAAAACCGGGAATTCTAATGAAAGTCAGGAAAGATCTAATGCCTGAAATGCCTGATACAAACTAAGCATTGGTAACATCAGAATCCAACAGGTGGTCAAAACAGGCATGAGGACTATTTTAACATAAATGAACTGATAGTAATGTGAGGGAACCAGTTGCAGGGAGCTTGTCCCACTTATAGAGTCTATCAGCAGCAAAACTAGAGTACAAGAGACAACAAGAGCAGCATCAAATGACATCCTGCTCCAGTATTGGGGGCAAACTATTTGTGGGTTCTACAACAAAATTATTGAATGATTTATTGTAAGGTGTGGTGTATCGACACTGCGGTGGACGGAGCAAGAGAAAGTTGTAGACCGGTAGTGGAGGAATAAAGGGCCGCGCACAGGGGTTCTGGGACCGCATGCGACGAGCGAGGTTTTGTTCTAAAGATCTATGTATTGTTTCTCTTTATTACTGAGCAAATACTAAATTGGCGACGAGATAAAGAATCCACAAGGGAGGAAAGACATTCTAGATAGTGTGTGACTCAGGTTAGTTTAGAGGAGCTTCCCAGTTTTAAGCATTAGACAGATTGTGTGAGTCAGTCACTGTGAGTAGGCCCATCACTGTCAACATGGCTGTGTTTGGCAATGTAAGTGTTTTTGAGGAGAAAACTGAGAGCTTTGATGATTATGTTGACCGTATGGACAGTTTCATGTCAGAAAATTCTATAGTAGCAGACAAGCGTACAGATCTGTTTCTTGCTGTTATGGGCCCTGATGCCTTCAAGTTAGTGAAAAATTTGTGTGGGCCATAAGAACCTTATGAACAACCATTATAACCCAGAACCGGTAGTGATTGCTGAGCGCCATAAGTTTTGGACAGCTAACCAAGAGGAGAGTGAGTCTGTGTCAGAGTTTGTAGTAAGACTCCAGAAGTTATCTAGGACATGTAAGTTCGGGGCATTTCTGCCAGAGGCCCTGAGGAACAGGCTAGTGTCAGGCCTTCACAGCAAAATGAAAAAGACTCAGTGCCATTTGTTGGCAATGCAGGATCTGAATTTCCAGACCGCGCGAGACAAGTGTGTGGCCGATGAGTTGGTCTGAAGGCCAACAACCTCTACATGGGGGCAGCCGCGAAGGACAATTCCGAGGGTCGGCACGGAGGGTCGTTACAACGCGGAGGGTCGTCACAACACGGAGGGTCATCACAACACGGAGGGTCGTCACACCACGGACGAGGGCCGTCGACGAGCCATAAATCCTGCACCTGCAGTGGTTGGCAGGGACACCTCAGCAGCGACCGTGTGATGCGGAACGAGAGGTGCCACAAGTGTGGTGTAAAAGGGCATCTACAATGGGTGTGCACCGCTAAGGACAGTCAAGGTGGTGCGTCAGCGCGTCAAAACAGGCCACCAAGGGCCCCATCGGGCAAGTCAAGGTCGACAAAGTATGTCAACGACGACGAGTCGAACGACAGCGACAGACTACAGTGAGGGCTCATCTGACGAGGCCTTTGGACTCAACCAGGTTACGCTGGACCCTGGTCAGTCAAGTGACAGTGAATGACTAGGCCAAGTTGGTGCAGAGGTAGCACCAGAAAAAGTGGTGAAAGGTGGTAAGGCAAATTCCAAATTGTGTGAGGATCCAGTATTTGAAATTTACACAACTACTATTAGAAAAAAAGTAAAGCCATACACAGTTAGAGTTTGTATAGGTAGTGAGCCTATCAGTATGGAGTTAGACACGGGTGCTTCCCTTTCTACTATTGGAGAAAAGGTCTATCGCGATAAGTTGTCTTGTTACAAGTTGTGCAGATCTAATGTAAAACTAAGAAGTTGCACTGGTGATAAGGTTCCAGTTCTAGGCAGTATCATGGTACCAGTACGGTACAAAGATGGAGACAGTCAGTATTTGGAAATACTAGTTGTAAAGGGAGATAGGCCTTCACTTTTCGGTAGAGACTAGTTGATAAAAATCCAACTTAATTGGAAGAACATTTTCAGGGTAGAGGAGAAAACCCACAAGGCTCAAGGTAAAGGGACAAATGTTTATCCCAAAAGTTTTGTAAAACTTGTAGAGGAACATAAGGGATTGTTTTCTCATAAAGACACAGGCATAACTGGTTTTCGAGCCAGTCTAAAACTTAAAGAAGGTGCCAAACCGGTTTACCAAAAGGCAAGACCAGTACCATATGCATTGTCAAAAGATGTTGAGAAAGAGTATGAGCGGCTTATAGGTTCAGATATCTTTTATCCTGTCACTTATAGTGAGTGGGCCTCACCCACTGTACATGTGCCTAAACAGACAAAAGGGTCAGTAAGGGTATGCGGTGATTATAAGAAGATAAATGAGTTGTTGGAAGATGATGGGTACAAACTACCAAATGTTCAAGAAATGTTAGCAAAACTTTCTGATGGGGGTAACCAGCCCAAGGTTTTTTCAGTGCTAGACCTAGCAGGAGCTTTTAATCAGTTACTCTTGGATGAAAATTTGTCTAAACTGTTAACGCTAAATACCCACAAGGGGCTTCTGAGCTCAAAACGGTTGTGCTATGGTATCAAGACCGCGCCATCTATTTTTCAGGCGACTATGGATAAAATCTTATCTGGGATAGATAATGTTTTTTGTTATGTTGATGATGTTTTGATAGCCACACGTTCTGAGGAAGATCATGTCAAAGTGTTGTGTCAAGTTTTTGAAAGGTTAAAAAAACACAATGTTCACTTGAATGAAGCAAAATGTCAGTTTTTTAGACATGAGTTGAGATATCTAGGGCACACGGTGTGTAAGGAGGGTATTAGACCCATTGAGTCAAAAGTAGCAGCGATAAGTGAGGCACCCACACCTACAAATGTTACAGAAGTAAAGTCATTCTTAGGAATGGTAAATTTCTATGGTAAATTTATACCACATCTAGCTACAAAAATGAAACCACTGTACGACTTGTTAAAAGATAACATCGATTTTGTGTGGTCAGAAGATTGCGAACAGGCCTTTTGTAGGGCTAAGGAAGGATTAAGGGGAAAACAAGTTCTTGTTCATTTTGATCCAAAGAAAGAGGTTATATTAAGTGTAGATGCTAGCCCTTATGGCCTTGGTGCTGTTTTGAGTCACAGGATGGAGGACGGTTCAGAAAGACCCATTGCTTATGCCTCTAGGACTTTGAGTTCGGCTGAAAAGAATTATGCCCAAATTGAAAAGGAAGGTTTAGCCATTATTTTTGGGATAAAGAAGTTTCACTTGTATCTTTATGGTAAGCCTTTTACGCTCATAATAGATCATCAGCCATTAACCAGAATTTTTGGGCCTAAGACAGGTGTTCCTTCATTAGCAGCAGCCAGAATGGCCAGATGGGCGCTAATATTAACCGGGGAGATCGATGAAAGAAAGAGGTTATTAATTCAGATACCTGGGGAAAATCCAAGGGATGTTCTCCAGTTCTGTATGCTAAGGCATTTATACACCGCCAAAGACTTTTTTACGCAAATGACCTAGACTGATTGCAGTTCCTGAGGGAACTGAAATATAAGCTATCGGTGGAAAGGCAGACATGTTATTTGGAAAACAAAATGTATAAATTTCATCATCTTTCTCATATATGGAAGAGTTTGTAATCTGGTGCTGCTAAAAGGCTCTCCAAGTGTTATGTCCTTGTTATTGGTTCTGTTTGTCTATTGTTGTTTTTTCTTGGTGTAAGGGTTGTGCTTATGAAGGTAATGGTTTGGGAAAGCACTCAGTTAGTATGGTAATTGTTATGAATAATTCTTTGTATATATGTTACCTCCAGAAATGAGACGGGTGGTTGGACTACTTGATTGTGTGACATAGTATCTAAGAGCCAGAGGAAAGGGACTGACAAGAATTAAGATAATCTATGGAATAATATGCCTATATTGAAGAGAGCAGGAGGTGGAAAATCATGATGAAGAGGAAAACAGACGATGTCACCCAAAGAGAAGGAGACTAACGAGAACAGATAGAATATTCCTGAAAATCATATATTGAATGACTGATAAATATATGGAGAATCAGCAGTGTAGTTGATTGGAAAAATGGTGGCAATCTAGAATAGGAAGACCTGCAGGTTGTAGTCCAGTAAGGGGTAGAGGTATACCAGGTAACCATGTAATTATAAAGTTAAAATATCAAAAAAAAAAGAGCAAGACGAAAGATGTGTGTAAGAGACTGCTACAAGTGTACAGTCAGATAGATATGAGAACAAGACAACAAGGAAATAATGCAATGTACTGTATGCTGTATACTGGAAAATAAATGCTGTGCTCTATTAAAAAAATATATACATATTAACCGGATATCAGTACAATATTCGGTATAGATCATCAGGTGAAAATGTGAATGCTGATTCTTTGGGTAGACTACCGTAGAACAGAGGGCTTGTATAGACATCGATGAAAATTATATTTTTCATACACATGTAGACTCTTTGCCTGTTACTGCTAAACAGATAGCGAAATATGTTCAGAAGGACCCAGTTCTCAGTAAAGTTTATGAGTATACTTTAAATGGTTGGTCCAGAGAGTGTAAAGATGAGTCTGTTCAACCTTATTGGAGTAGACGTGAAGAGTTATCCATTGAAGATGGTTGCCTGTTATGGGGCAGAAGAGTTATTGTTCCTGAAAAATTCAGAAAAGAAATTCTTGAAGAGTTACATTTTAGCCACCCTGGTATGTGTAGAATGAAGGCGTTGGCAAGATTTTATGTATGGTGGCCATACTTGGATTCAGACATTGAGGATTATGTAAAGGGTTGTAGTGCCTGTATCACAACTTTTCAGGTTCCTAAAACTACTCCTTTGTTATTATGGCCCTGGGCCACTAGACCATGGCAAAGAGTTCATGTTGATTTTTTGGAGATTATAGGTCAACAATTTTTCCTGTTGGTAGACAGCTACTCTAAATGGTTAGAAGTTGTACCTATGGATTCAACTACGGCAGAAGCCACAATCAGTGTACTGAACACTATTTTTGGTAGATATGGACTTCCAGATAAGCTTGTAAGCGATAATGGTCCTCAGTTTATCTCAGAAAAATTCAAACATTTTCTGTCTAAGAATGGTATCAAACATAAACTGTGTCCGCCCTATCATCCGGCTAGCAATGGTTTAGCAGAAAAGCATGTTCAGACTTTTAAAAGAATGTATCTAAAGTCTAGTGTTTCAGGTAGTACTGTTGATAAAGTCTCTGACTTGTTGTTTAGGTATAGAAATTTACCTCACAGTTCGACATGCAAAACACCTGCTGAATTGTTTCTTAAGCGTGTACCTAAGACGAGACTAAGTTTTGTAAAACCATCTCTACAAGGCAGTGTAGAAGAACGCCAGGAAGCAAGTAAAAAGTTTAAAGACGGGGCTCACCCAACTTCAGTAGAGACTCCTAACAAAGTACCTATTAGGTCTCCAAGGCAAAGCCTAAGGACACATAAATCTACTCCCACAAAGACTGCTACTGTGACAACTACAAGGTCAGGGAGAGTGGTGCACGCTCCCATAAAACTGTCAATTTGATACTTGATTGTATTTACTGTTTGTATCTAGTAAAAGGTAAATAGAAGGGAGGAATGTGGTGTATCGACGCTGCGGTGGACGGAGCGAGAGAAAGTTGTAGACTGGTAGTGGAGGAATAAAGGGCCGCGCACAGGGGTTCTGGGACCGCATGCGACGAGCGAGGTTGTGTTCTAAAAATCTATGTATTGTTTCTCTTTATTACTGAGCAAATACTAAATAAGGTAGTTCAGAAAAGATTGCCACCCTAGCACAAGTTAACCATAATTTAGAGGAAAACAAACTGACACCAATATGGCTTCAGGTAATGTGGCCAAGCTCTGTATATGGTTGGATAAGGTAAATGGTGGCAGCACCGCAAGAATACCGATGCTGCCTTGAGGCAGCACCACAGGAATACCAATGCTGCCTTGAGGCAGCACCACGGGAATACCGATGCTGCCTTGAGGCAGCTAATTTATATTATTACACATTTTATATTATTTCATCAAATTATAGACAGATCTTTACAAAAAAAATTAGTATATATAGAAAACAATGGTGTGAGACGAATGTGTAGTAGGTGTATGGGTATGCGACCACAAGTGATCTCCTGCTTTGATTTTCCCACCGTTGCCGGCGACTGGCCGGGATGTGTTCTCGCTTTTCATTGGTCTATTTCGGCTGTGTCCTGTCGTGTGCTAGGGCCAGCTACTTCCACCTGTAGTAGCGTACCAGCTGCTATGGCAACCTCCAAACAAACCGCGTTTGCTCTCCCTCCCTACTGGGAGGTGGGTGGGGCTGGGTGGGTGTATTCCGTGAGCCACAGTGAACCTATGCGGCGTGACCAGTGTGCTGTGAGTTGTGTCACTGCAAGGGGCCTGTTACATACTTTATGCGCTGTATGAAAGGATAGTTTTTTTAGTGAGTCTGTCAGTGTGGCCTAGTGGAGAGAGAGTGTGTTAGAACGACTCATGGTTTCGATAGATTTACTGTTATCTCGTCAGGCAAGGGGCTACCAGACTACTTTCTCGTAGTTTTTCCACAAAAAATCGGGGTCCCGATTTCTGAGGAAAAGTTTTTTATAAATATATATTGAAAATAATATTGCATTTATGATTAGAGTCAAATTTAGATGAATGGGTTGCTATGGCGATGTTAATGTTTGACTATATAAGACATGAGTCTATGCTCTAGCCTTACAATAAGTCAGAGTGTGGCTGGCCTCACCTACCAGGCATATAGCATTTTCTTGATTTTTCCATAATTTATTGATTCTGAATACAAAAAAACTTCAGAGATGTGTTCTCCATATCTTTTTATTATTATTTATGTAAAAAAACCATAATGTCATCGCGATGAAAAAAAAGATACACATCTTTGTAGGTGCAGTGCTATATTGGGCCTATGTACAGGCTTTTGTCAATGGAGCAAAACAAGATGTCTCAAATTTTTACTGCAATTGGAAATATTAATATGATTATTAAATATCAATCTAATTCATAATTAATGGTATGAAAATAAAGCCTGAAGTCTCTTCTTTCTTTCGCTATCATTCAAATTATCTAATTATTTCTCTAAGTTTTTCAAATTTGCTAATTTGTGAAGAACCCCTCTGCACTTTGAGTCATTTTCTATGACTTGCAGAATAGGCCGGTATTCTGACGTCTGTACAACATGCGACGTACGGTCGTAGTGGGATAGTTCACCGCAGGGGGCGCGGTTGTTAACGCACTACACACGTAGGCACGGTAGGGAAAGGGTTAAGGATTGTTTTGAACAGGATTATAAATGAAGACCAAACAGCATATGTCAGGAACTATTTAATTGGAACCAATATTAGGAAAATAGATGATATACTTGTATTAGATAATTCATCCTTAGAAGAAGGGGTTTGGTGTCATTGGACTTTAGGAAAACCTTTGACTCTGTCACCTGGACAGCCATAACTGAAACACTACAACTCATTGGTTTTGAATTTGTCTCATGGATTAAGGTTATATACAAAGCACAGGAATGTTGCGTGATAAATAACGGGTTCACAACACAATGGTTTGAAGTAAAAAGGGGAGCACGGCAAGGGTGCTGTGTCTCACCATACCTGTTCATATTAACACTAGAGGCATCAGGTTGTATCATTAGAGATACAGGGAAAATTGAAGGAATATCGACAGAATGTGGTGAGTTGAAGATGACAATGTTTGCTGATGATGTCACAGTTTTTGTTAAAAATCAAAGATCGCTTAATAGCCTACTAGAAGTACTAAAAATATTTAAGAGCTTCTCTGGACTTGTAATCAATGAGGATAAGTCATGTATCATTCCATTCCAACAGACAAATGAAAAAAGGATACAATGTAACTTTAAGGAGGTATATAAAACCAGGCTGTTGGACAAATTTTTCTCAAAGAAAATGACAAAAGATGAATCTATGAAATGGAACTTTATGCAACGACTGGAAAAATGTAAAACAATCATCCAGAGCTGATCCAACAGAAACTTGTCTATAAAGGGGAAGGTATGTGTAATTAACTCCCTATTGATACCAATAATCCTGTATCCATGCAGGAATATGTATACTCCTTCACAGGTATTTAAGATTTTTAAGGATATGGTGACTTCCTATATCTGGAAGGGAGGCACAGCTAAAATAGCATACAATACATTAATCCAAAGCATCCCCAACGGAGGACTGAAGTTGCTAGACCTAGAAATAATGACACAAAGCATCCAAAATTCAATGTGAAAAAAGGTTTGTTTTGGGAGGGTAAAAAAAACCTGGACATTCCTCTTTAAAAAGTATTTTAAAATCCAATCAGAGATATTTAAGTTTATTTTATGTAAGAACAGAAAACAAATGATTCAGCAATAGAGTGTATTTTACAAGAGTGTTACAGGAGTGTGGGAAAAGGTACATAACATCCAACCTAGGAAGGATGAAGTTTATTTAAACGAAGCTATTTGGGGGAACATGTTTATTAGAGTAGGGGTACAGGAAAGCACAGAAAATCATCTTAAGAAAGCAGGAATTTTTCAGATAAAAGATTTATGTAAGAAAGGTGGACTAATGTCACATGCAGAAATTAATGCTAGGTATGGCACACATATCTCCTTCTTGGACATGTACAGTCTTCGATCAGCCATGCCAGGTCTCAGAATTCTGGAGCTGGAAAAAGAGATAGACCAGAGAAATCGAGTGTTGTTGCAGGTACTGGGGGAAAACCTGATAGATGTACTAACAGTCCATGGTAAATATGATATATTCTTTATATGGCAACACGGTGATCAGGAATTGCAAAACTGGCTGCAATACCTCAATGAGGCACACTCCACCATCAAATTCACTATGGAAACGTCCATCTCCAAGGTGAATTTCCTCGACACAATGGTGCAGAAAGGGCATCAAGGGACATTGTATACATCGCTATACAATAAACCCACAGACGAGAATACGTATCTTAGATACGACTCCGCCCATCCCCCGGCCCAGAAGAACAGTATACCGTATTCTCAACTCCTGAGAGTAAAACGGATATGCATGAGGGCCAAAGACTATGAGGCGGAATCTGAAAAAAAGATGGCAGATTTCGCGAAAAGGGGTTATCCCCGGAAACTACTAAAAGCATGCAAAAGCAAAGTAGACGAAAAGGAGAGGAAGGAAACCCTAACTCCGAAACCACAGGAAGAAAAAAACGATGAAGAAATTTTCCTCATCAGTACTTTCCATCAAGGAAAAAACACACTCCCGTCAGTAGTCGAAAAAAACTGGGATATCTTGGGTAAATCCATCACCACCAAAAGACTCCACCGGAGAAAATTGGTGAAGGGATACAAACGCCCAAAGAATCTAAAAAAATATCTTGTGAGGGCAAGAACAACGTTCCAACCGGAAAAACAAAGCAACAAACAAACCGGGAAAAACCAAAACGTGAACAACATGTGCAAAAAGAAAAATTGCAAATATTGCAAAATGATGGTCAAGAAGGATAAAATAAAATCCAAAACAAAAAAGACCAGACATAATTGCAAACACAACATCACATGCGATAGCTCCAACGTGATATATTGCATGGAATGCAAAACATGTGGGGCCCAATATGTTGGGCAAACAAAAAGAAAAATCAAAGAAAGGATCTCAGAACATCTGAGAACCATAAAGAAAAACTCCCACACCAGCGACATCCCAGGACATTTCATGGCCCAGGCCACCATGGGATTGATGATGTACGGGTATACATTTTGGATTTCATCCATAGACACCCGAACAGCAAACAGGCAGGAATACTCAGCGACAAAATTGAGTATAACTGGATCCATAGACTACAGACTCAGGCACCCAAGGGCATGAACACTATAGACAGCAAGTACGGATAAAGGACAAATAAATGCCACGTCAAAATTTTTTTTCTCTACAACATAGAAAGATATTTCTTTGGAGAGTATTTCACAAACCATACCCGCGGTATGACGACATACACACTCAAGGAGAAAAGAATACAAAACACTGAATTTCCCAGTCCTATATCTGAGCGACACGAAAGTGACTGATCAAATAGGGACATGAACTTTTAATCTTCAATATTCGATATAAAATCGAACCCACGGGTAAATAAGTGGAAAAATATCCGCAAAAGAAAGGAAAAGACCTACTTAGGTAGCTACAATCGCCTGATGAGACCAGAAGGTCGAAACTATTGAGCAAGAACGGAAAGACTGGAAAATCCAGATCTTCCTTATATTGAATATATACAGTGAGTAAGCCCAACACACACCAGAGGGCGCTCAAATCACCTACACTTTAGTTCAGCTAGAACCCGCCAGAGGAAACGAGGGAGCCACTGAGGTGGCGACCGCGTTTCTCTCTACATAAGGAAGGTGATCATTGGTCTATGGACTTTCCCGCCGCTCTTTGTCTGAGAAATCAGCCAATGAGATGATTGCATTCAGATCATGTGATCAATTAAACCAATGAAGGTCTTCGACTGTATCTAATGAATATTCATGATTATCCCTGAGATGCCGAAATAGCGCCAAGTCAGTCACTTGCTCGATAGTCGCGGTAGCGCCTCGTTTACCTCATAAATATATATACAAGTTCTCACTCGACAAAATAGCAAAAATACCAAGAGTGAGGGAGAAATGGCAAAGGGTATTCACAGAATTAGATATCAAAGCTAAGGAATGGGAAAAATATCTCAAACTCCATATCGGACCACCAGGGAAACTAGAATACAATCCTCACAATATAGAATAATGAACAGAACCATAACATGTAATGTGTACCTGGCAGCAAGGAAAATTGTAGACTCAGAAGAATGTAACTTCTGCCAAGAAAAAGATGGCATCATACATTTCTTTGTAGAGTGTAAACAGGTTAAAAAGTCCTGGAAAACCATTAGATAATGGTTGGAAGGTATATGGAATGCAGATATTTTCACAGTCCTCAAGACAGGATGCTCAACTATGTCATAATGTATGCAAAAGCCTTTATACTTAGGCAAAGGCTGTTTTATAGAAATGATATGGACTGGATGATATTCTTACAAGAGCTGCGAAACAAGTTGGCTATAGAAAGACAAATATGCAAACTAGAAAAACGCTTGCATAATTTCAATCACCTAGCAAAACTGTGGATAAAACTATGAAAACACAAAGGGTGAGGTGGGAAAATAAGGAGAAGTCTGACTAATATATATGTGGTATACATGTGATGTAATGTCCAGTGTAAGTTTTGTAGTTGCTCCTGTTTGTCACGTATAAGTACTGTTTTGTTGTTATAAGCGGCTGGTTAGAGTCATATAGTAACATTTTGTAGCACCTCCAGAAAATCTAGTGCTTAATACTACTCTGGTATATAAGAAGAAGGGAAATAGCCAAACTAAAAGAGAAGGCAAGCAAAAAGGTCAATATGTATGGCACAATATTTAAGCAGGAGGTGAGAACAAGGGGAAAAAAAGGAAGATTGTCACTAAAGAGGTTAGTGGAATCAAATTAAGAAGAAGCAAGTAGAGGAAATAAGAATAAATGACAAAAGGGTGGCAATCAATATCTAAAACACGAAAGAGAGAGTAGTAAAGTTTTAGTTAGACTAGCTCACATTAGTGATCAATTGATTAGTAGCTTTTAAATAAAATTGTTAAAAAAAGCAGGAGCAAGAACTTTTATCCATGACCAGTCACCTAGGAATTTAGAAATATGAATTTTACAAGCCTCTCAATCCAGGCTCACATTCTGACCAGGTAACCATATGGCCAGTGAAAAACAAAACAATAACACTGCCCACCATGTGAGGATGACACCCAATAAATAAATAATAATTTTCAATTATCAGAATTTTCATTAGATATTTATTTAGAAAATATCCCGTTCACTATGTTGTCATAGCAAACGGCAGTTGTACCTCAACAGCGATGCCACTTTTGAAACGACACATTATAGTTTCTACTGTTAGTGCCGCTGATTGCTTTCGCTTTTGTGGTGGCTATTCCCTTTTACTCCCCAAACTAGTGAAACGGGTCCAAGATCTATATGAAACTGAGAGAAAAATATAACATCATATTTTACCAATAAAGGAAATTTGAAAGGATTGCTGCAAAGACGTAGGCCTATGAATCTCTTCCACATAGGTCCAGAGTTTTATGAATAATGTTTTGATGAGTTTTGTCTTGGAGAGCCATTGTTCTTAACAGAACGCTACCACTACTAGTACTGGCGCAGTGTCAATGCATGGTATTAAGCTCACAAAGCTTCATTTTTAATCCAAAATGGCCTTGCAATGAGAAGAGTCAATAACGAATGTGTTATGACACTTGAACACCCGATATCGAATATTGATAACAATGGGAATGAAGGAGTTTCCTTATTTGTACAAAACCGCTAAGACTAAAGAGAAATCAAAATAAGCTTTCCACTAGAAGAAAAACCCTACCTGCCACCCTACTTACCTACCTACCATCCTACCTCCTTACCCAACCTACCACAATACCTGCCCTACCCTATCTACCTTTGTCTAACCTTTCCACCCCTACATACCACCCCATCATCTACCCAACCCACCCTACCTACTTACATCCTGCTAACACTACTAACTCTCGTTCAGTTTCTACTAAGTACCACTGTAGTATAGTAGAGCCATACCCTACCGACCACCCACCAAACCTACCCTGCACACCACCCTACCCAATTTACCACCCTACCTATCCTACCCTACTTACCACCCTGCTACCTTCCATTCTAACCCCTCAGAAACATATAACCCTTCCTACCCTACCCTACCTACCTTTCCCTACCCTTCCTACCACCCTTCCAACCTACCAGCCCATCCTACCTATCTACCACCCTATATACTGTCTATTCTGTACTGCGCATCTCCGTCTATGACGGAAATTCTGCTCCTTGTTATCTTTTGCGGTGGAGGCTTTTTGGATAGGCTGGGTAGGCTGCGGCGAAGGCATTGTAGAGGCAGTAAGGTCGGCTAAACTGGAAGTTGAAGATACTGATGAGGTTTCTCTTAATGAACATCTCAAGCGCAGCAGATAAAGACGATTCCAGAACGGGCAGAACGAGCTGCTACACACTTGAATCAGACTGAGTAAACTTGGATAATAATGTCCCCGATTCGGCTTCCGATAGACTTGGAACCTCCCAAAGTTCCCCAAACATAAAGTAGTTTTCGAACAAAGGCGATTACTTAACTGAGCAGGTCGGAGGCTGGAAGTGAAGTGCGCAAGACCGTTAGGAGCAGCTCGGATAACCTGAATAGGAACAACCACCATGGATTCCGTACAATTATAAAATACACATCAACCAGCCCAACAACGGAAGCGGGTAAGTATTCCGATGTGAATGATAATCATGATTCCAGTCGATGCTTATATGTTCATACATTAGACATATCTAATGATATATGCCAGTTGTAAAGCCAAAATTTGGGTTGTTCAACACTAAGAACGCCTTCGAGAAAAACAGGTACATTGGATGTTAACTCCACTGCCCGCCGATGGGTGCGTGGCAGTAGTCAAGTAGAGACGAGCTGGATGCTGTCAGAGCAGTTGCTCGCGAGGCCGGGACAAGCAAGCTGCGTTTGAACACTCACCCTACTAAATCGCCATTGATGGTCATCTTTAGCGGAGTTATACACGTCACACTGGATTATCACCAAAGGATTAAGGTTGTCTTCAGACTGGATATGGGTTTTCAATAATATCGAGGTGAGTGTCAATGACTTAGTTTTTCAAAAAGGAAAAAACGCGAAGATAGTATATTTAAAATATGAGTTACACCGGAATGAAAGAAATTTGGTATACCAATCGTCGTGAGAAATTCTTTGACCTACGCAATTACATTACCCAAATAGCCAAATCCCTTCATGAAAATGGTTACTTTAATTCACTTATGTATTGCTACTCTAGATATGTAGTAATTATATAGAACGTCCTGACCATGCCACAAAACGAGATGAGAATTTACGAGTGGCTTGTACAAGCATGGTAGGTCGTTTTATATTTACTATATACCCCGTTGACTAACTCCGTTTCCTCCCCTTCCCCCATACAACCTCTCTTGGGTCTCTGGTATGTATATATATATATATATATATATATATATATATATATATATATATATATATATATATATATATATATATATATATATACATATAGAATGTGAACTCAAGTTCACCGAAGGCAAGTGTTCTCCATTGACTGGTCAATAAATTACAAGACATTTTATATTGGAGATTCGCTTGGTGTGTCTCCGGCTTGAGGCATGGCGAGTAGTCTCCTGCTGTGATAGACTCAAGTACTAAACTCAGAATTGCCCGACAACATCCCGTTCGCCCCAATGCTTCAAAACTAACGCCAACACAAAATAGCACGTATGTGAAATATCATTTCATAGTAATGTCTCCCACTGAAAATTTAGCGTCTCGGAAGCCATTATCAGGTGAAATATGAAATAATAGCTCACATAGATGTCATTTTGTGTTGGCGATTCCGGAAAGCGCCACCTTTCTCGGTTGACCACGTGTGTCTCTGGTTGGAGCATTTTTTTACTTACGAGCTACCCCTGTAAGGACAGGAGCTGGTGTCAGTGCATTGCTAGAGGACATAGTCGTTACCAATCAAGTGTCTAATGATATGATACGATCCCACGACCATACTTTTTTATTTGTTGTAAATATCAATACTAAAATAACGAATTAATACCTTAATTGTAATGGATATCACTCCATTATTAACAAACATGTAGTTGTTGGAGAAACGATACCTCGAGGCATCATCCGCACTAGGCCGCATGATGTCTCAAAGCATCACCGGTCCTCGCGGGATTCTCACGTCGAGATTCATGTACCTGAAACTGGTGTACTTCACACCTAGTCCCTAGTCTCAAGGAATCTTCCCAGTGTCTGGAAATCTCACAACAGGATATTATTCCAGTCTCAAGGGGAAAATGGCGAACTGGGTTCACATGATAGGACATCCCGTCACTATTGGCCGATTATTGTGCGCCGATCTGCAGTCAAGAACCACCGATGGAAGATGGAAACTGTCCAACAGCTGAAATGGTGACCTACCCTATCTACCTATTTGGCGAAAATTACGCAATAACACCACCACCACCCACAGAATCAGTCAAGACTTAAAGTATTAGCTCGATAATTCCATCAGTATGCACATGTGATACGCGTTGAAAACACGGTATGTAAGCCCATTTCCATTGACCGATTATTCTGCACCAAATACTCTCACAAAAATCTGTTTCTAGTCGGAAATACAGTAGAAACAGTGCGTACCATGTATCCTCACCGATAAATAGATACCTGAATGTCGGGACGTTAGGGCACAGCCTATCTATCTATCGCGCCTCGGCCGCACCATGATCCCGCGTTCGCACCTGCGGCGCCGGGAGGAAAAAATAGCATAAATGGACGTTAGGGCCGACCTATTTTGTGTTATATTTCAGAAGCATATAGAAACATATTTTATTTCATGATGGTCTGTTGGCTGCAAGAGACAGGAATTTGTAGTTGGTCGTCTGGCCTCTAACAGAGGCTTCCCTCAGGTCGAACAGTATTTTCAATTTATATCTTACATACACCTGTTTGTTAGTGCGGAGAACGGCACAAACGATGCGGAAATGACACGTTTTAAACATTAAAGTTAGAGATTTGATATGTATGGATATTGCAATGATGTATACCGATGTTATAATTGGTGCGCCCCATGTTGGCCCTTGGTGAGCCCTAACGTCCCGACTTCCGGTTGGTGGGCCCTAACGTCCACATACCGTTCAGATTGCGCCATTGTGTACCCTCACCTTATCTCAGGCTCATTTGCCTGAGATTTAGCCCCCTTACAGATACATGAGTCACTCCATGCGAATCCCACTATAGAGTCCTATTGACGACACCATGTGATGGCGTCAGACAAAAATGTTTACTCTAGCAAAATGATTTGGCGGCCGCCTGGACATGGCCACATAAAAAATTCAGGGGCATACCAAGGAATTTGTTTGCGGGAGGGGGGGGGGCACACTTTCGACTGCCTTGGACGATTGGAAGGCATCCAGCGACCTACTGCCTCATTGGGTTATGCTCCATGCAGCTGTATCTAGGATTCTATATGGGAATATTGCCACAGGTCAAATAGCAAAGGCCCTCTTGGGCGTCCAGAGAGCATAACCCAATGAGGCATTTGGATTTTATGCATTATTCAACCTGTATCCAGGATTGTCTTTGAAGGAGGGGGATAACACACCTGAGACGATTAGGGGATATCGCAGGGAGTCAAGGAACAAAACCGCTTGGGGGGGGGGGGGGGGGGGGGGAAGGCAAAGCCCCCAGAAGCATTTAGATTCTGTAGATTATACAAGTTATATTCCGAATTTTTGGGGGAGTTACTCGCCTGAGTCCTCTAATATTACCAGGGGTCAAGCAGCAAAGTGTAATAAAATGCGTAGTTAGAGTAATGAAACGGGCATGGAGAGAGTAGACTGTTACCGGTGAGTGTGGTATATCTCTGATATAGAGAACAGTATCTCCTCTCCAGAAGGGAGCCCTCTCCAGAAGGGAGCCCTCTCCAGAATGGACCCCTCTCCAGAAGAGAGTCCTCCATCAGCGAGCCACGGGAGAGGTACAAGCAGGGCGCTGACACCTGCCTGGTGCTGCTCACCTCTTATAGCAGCAGAGGAACAATGCAACATAGCAAAGAAGAAATATTTGTAACACAATGGAGAAGCACTACTTTTAAATATATTTAACCTGGACCTGGTATGTGCTTTATTACAAAAGGGCGTCCTGGGGTCAAAGCCCCTGAAGGCGCTTGGGTATTCAAGCTGTATCCAGGATTTTGTTTCAGTAAGGAAGTATTGGCACAGGTGTGGTACTGAGGTTTTGTGGGGAGGTTCAAGTCACAGTTTAATTGGCGTGAGACTTAATTGATGATATCTTTGCTTAATACAAGGAAAAATAATTTCATATTACTATGTACCCATGCCGTATATACTGTGAATACGCACCGTTTCACCACATAACGTAAAAATACCGTTGTAAATACGGAACACTGTTCTGTACGCGTCGATTGAAAAAATATTTAGAACATTAGTTATTAGCCACATTAAGTTAATGGTTTTATTGATTTGGGTATATAGTAAATATTTTATAACCCACCATGGTAGTACAAGCTACAATCTCTATGATCATTTTATGGTACATACAGAACTCGGTGTAAACGCCTCGTTACGTATAAACCGTAAATTATCATCTCGTATTGTAGCTTATACAGCATGGTCAGGTCGTTCTATATGAATAGCTTATGGTCAAAATAAAAAGAAAGGATTACCTTGGAGAAAATGGTGAGCTGCCATCTCTGCATAGGCCACTTGCTCCTAGTTATTAAAAGAACCATAGATTTCACAGGGCTTGTCTCAGGCTTCGGAGGGTTTGAAGGGCTCCGGAGGATTACCACGATCGGCGATGCTCTTTAATCCCACCTGGTGGCGCATTGTTCCCGGAGGGTGTCCATGGGTCTCCATACACCATCTGGTAGTTGCACACTTCATTAATATTGTTCACATCCCTTACTCAACCTAACAGCAGCAGAACATCAAAGAAGAAACACCTTTCAGGGTAACATTTTACATGAGATAAAAAACAAATTAGAACTTGCAATTGAAATATTTAAAAAATTCGACTACAGCATTGAATTTTGATTTTGATATGGCTAGAAATAAATTATAAGATAAAAGCATATATGGGTAAAAAAATTACAAAAAGAGAACAGCAGGTTTGAGTTCTTCTCTACACAAGAATCTCACTCTCATGGCTTTTCAGTCTCCATGGACAGGTCTGGTTTGTTTGTTTTTTCTTTATTGTGGATAAAAGACAAGTACAGGCAATACAACAATTTTAACTTCAATGCAATATCATAACCACAATAACGAAGTGAGGCATCAGCCATTCTTAGGCTGTTTTCAATGCCTAACCAACAATATTGACATTAAAGTCCCATTCATGATAAAGTCATTTTAGTAAAACATAACCTAAAGAAGAAAAAGTGGATCACATAAGCAAAATATATGAAGTAAGTATTATACATAATGTGTTACAGAGTCATTACAATTTTCATCATCATTCCATGAGTTGATGATAAAGACACATAAGATACTAAAAGCCATTGATAATTGGTATTTGTGACTTCAAAATTGATTTACACAGAGCCTTGAATTCTTTCAAAGTAGGTGTTTTGTGTGTGATGGGTGTCATGTTATTCCAGACTTTAGCTCCATTATACATCACTGACCTCCAATAAGCTTCACAATTTGGTTTGTGAGACAATAATATAGGTCCATCATTTATCCCTGTTGCAACATCAGCATTTACACATGATGTATGGTCCTGTGCATTTTGATACATGAACTTTAAAAGGTGTGAATTTCTTCTGTCAACAAGTAAAGGGAGTTTAGCTTAAGCATGTACTGTAACAGTAGGTGTTCTGCAACACAATTTTAGACATATCTTAATACAATGATTCTGTAGTCTTTGGAGTTTATCAAGATACAATTGTGAACAGTTCATATACAAAATGTCCCCATAATCAAAATATGGAAGTATGGCTGCTTTGTAAACATGTAATGCAGCTTTATTTGTAAGATAGGGCCTCATTTTCACAAGTTGATAAGTAGGATAGGAGACATTTTTCATCAGGTTTGTAAAGTGGGCCTTGTAGTCCAGTGTGGGATTCAAATTATACTTAAATATTTGTAAGTGAGAACTTTTTGTAATTTAGTCCCATTTATATAGAAATCAGGATCTTTCCTTTGCTTCGTTTTCCAGCCTGAATTGAAAATCATGACTTTTGTCTTTTTTATATTTATTGATAGCTTATTTAGTAATCACCAGGTCTCCAAATTATCAAGATCTGTCTGCAGGTGTTTACATATGACCTCCATATCTTGATCAGATAAATACAAAAAAGTATCATCAGCATAAAGACTGACTTTACAATGTGACAGACATTTAGTCATATCATTGATGTATATGAGGAACAGCAATGGTCCCAAGATTGACCCCTGGGGGACACCACAGCATACTGGCCCAAAGAAGAAAGCATTCCATTGACCTTTATTGCCTGTTTCCTACCAGTCAAATAGTTTTCCATCCAAGTAAGGTTCTTTTGTATTATACCATAATTATGTAGTATTTGTAACAAAATTGAATGATTAACAGTATCAAAGGCCTTTCTAAGGTCAATGAAAACGGCTGCAGTCTCATTCTGTCTGTGTCTATGTGGGGGAGCAACTCCAAGCAGATCCTGTCGAAAATATGCCTCTTTATATGTAGTAGGTAAATATAACTATGTATGTTGATATGCGAGTTGTTATGTGATAACGTCAAGGCGACGTCATAGTCGCATCGAAGTAGTCAGAAAGCGTCAGCCTCGGACGAAAACGTCAGCCTTTGTACATCACCCATAATTACTTCACCCCTAGCAGCAATATGCAACTAAACATTGTTTGTCAATGGGTATAAGAATACATATTGTAGCATATATGCTTCTAAAACAATTCTAAATGCTTCTCGGCAATAAAGATATTGCCCACCTTCTAACATCCTGCAACTTATACCCGTTGACATATTTAGGACTAAGAGCAGGTGTATCTATTTTGTCATAAGGCCACTATCAATTAAAAATCCAGAAATGCAAAACAGCTCCAACCTCATATATCATAAATATGTCATGCGGAATGTTCTGGGAAGACTGTAATGGGCACCTTTAATTAAATGATAAAGGTGCCAGTAGATTAATAGTGGAACTTACCTATGAAAGGAATCTATGGTGGAATGACAGCTACCGGAACATTAGATAAAAGAGCAAAGAGAGCAGTGGAAGTGTACCTCAAGGGAACTAATTCACTAAAAATTGGTTGAAAAAATGTGTGTTATTTCGCAGGTAATTCACCTCATGTGAGTTGCTCTTCCACTACATCATTGGTCTATCCGGACTATATAAAAACATGGTAATGACGCCAATACGGCGATACTTATTCGAGCTGTCAACGATAAATCGTTCTGAACATGTTCGAAGAACGGGTTAGGAATGATTTATCGTCGACTCTGAGAATAGGTATCGCCATATTGGCGTCATCACTATGTTGTCTGACTATGCAAGTTTTGAGGCGTCTAGGCCTGGAACGATTTATCGTGCGTATTTACAAATATCGAGGTGTTTAACGTAAGTCGTTCACCCAATACCATTTAAATTGCTGAAATATGTGTATCCGATCGAAAACAACACTCACCACGAAGTTCCGCGAAGTGACAGTGGAGCCGCCGATGACAGCATCATCGCGATTTCCCAGAGCGTAGGGAAACCCAGATAATGATGTCATACACATACAGTCTGGTCTGCGTGACTTGGTAGCGAGTGTTGTTATTGTTCGATGTCGCATATTTGAGCTATTTAAACGGTATTGCATGCATGTCCCATGTTAGATGCCTCAATATTTGGTAAATTCACACAATTCGTTCCGGTGCCTCAGTCAGACGCATCGGAACACGTGAAGTGACGGGATCCGCCAGTTTTTAATCTTCCTCCCGTATCCGTGCTTCAAGCCTCTTGGCCAATCAGAATACGTTATATATTCGAAGCACGCCGTAGTAAGGTCAAAGCACGCAGTAGTAAGGTTCAAAACATGCTGTAGTAAGGTTCAAAGCACGCAATCTGTATCGGAAGTACAAAGCTACACGGCGTATCGTGCAATATGTTCGTTACGAATGAACCCCCCAACACCAGTCAGTATGGTGAGTGACTTCGTGCATAGGTATATACTAATATATACAAGTAAGTTTCACACAAGTCTGGTGGTAGTTATAGAAATACTAGGTGGTATAAGGTACAAAGAAGATGGATACCCTTTTTACAAACAAAAAACTCTTTTTAGGTGGTTCAACCTTGAACACATCAGTAGGGTTTTATGAGTTGATGTGATGAAGTGATGTGCTGAGTTGAGATACAAATGCAGTACCCATGGTCATTTCACTGCATGAGAAATGGGATTTTCCTCACCAAAAACACCACTGCGTATATATACACGTATACGATATATCTAGATGTTTATACATGAATACGCTCCTATTGTGCGCCGCAGTTTTACGCAAACGTAATGGTTGTATTTGCTGCCTGGCATATATAATATGAACATTTGTTGATTTAAAACTTATATTATCTACAGTTATTTGCAAAAATCAATCGAATTTAGAGGAAATCACCAACTACCAGCATTTGTCTTTACGACCAGCAAGCGTGCCATATCCGGTTCTGGAAATTATGACCATTGTTGGCTACATGACTGATGAAATATGCGCATGTTTTCTCACCTTTAGTTTTGATATCTCCGGAAATACTGTTGTTGTAAGCTCTGCCTGTTCCTTCATCAACGAATTTTCGTCTGCAAGGGATTCTTTTGCTAATTGTTATAGGACGCTCTCCAATCTCCCAGTCGAACTATAAAAGAGGTTGAAGGTATTTTGTTGAAATCTCAATTCCCGTTTCAGAATCCGAGCTCCAGCCGAGCTACAGCCGATGAAAAAAAACGTTTTTTTTTTCTTTTCTCCCTTTCCTTCTGTACATTTGATAAAATACCGTCTAAAACATGAGATTTGTTCGCTGTTTTGTTCACTGTGTATGTTGGAAATACAGTAGAAACAGTGCAAAATTTTGAGTTTTAACTTTTAAATCATGTTAATATCTTTCTTCAAACCCAAGTTAGGGTATTTCATAGAATTCAAGCAGCCATATGAGATTTATACTTATCTCAGAAACGATATATTTCAAATCATGTTTATATCTTTATTCAAAACCAAATTATGGTATTTTATAGAATTCAGGCAGCCATATTGAATTTACGCGAATTTACTCAAGAGATATGATTTTACTTGTGATTTGTATGGATTCCCCACCTCAGAAAACATATATTTAGTATCTTAGATATCGTGTTTCTACCTCAAATCAAACCAGAGTTATGGAATTTCAAAGATATGGGGTAGCCATATTGGATTTATGCTAATTTGACCTACTTCCACCACTTGGATTTATTTCGATTTTCATTTTGGCAATATTTAAGTTATTCTGATATGAATCACTGTGCGAAAACCACCAGTTTATTCCTATATACGACGTCACGGAAGTGCGTGTATCGGCTGTAAATTGACTTGTTTTCATATATACAGTAAAACCCCTCTTAAGGGGACACCCTCCCTTCCGGGCCAAGTGTCCCCTTAAGCGGGGTGTCCCCTTAAGCGGGGTTTTCAGTCTGTCAATGGTCATACAATAGAGAATACCTACATAAATGAAGGAAAAGATGGTTATTAGGCTAAAATGTTTATCAATAACACATAATTAAGTAAATAGATATAAATTATATTATATTACATGGTCCCCTTAAGCGGGATGTCCCAGTTGAGGGGTTTTACTGTATGTCTATATTTCACGCCAGCGTATGAGGCATACACAAGACTGTTTCCTCCTATTTACGGACACGCAATTTGAGGCCATTTGGACAGACGTTTCAACAGACGTCGGCTGAAAGTTGGCTGGAACGTCTGTTGATGTTGAAAAAGCAGTTGTTTGGTGGAATCGACCCTTTAAATGAATATGCTGTCTGTGCAGATAAAATATATAATCAGTCTTCATATGTAAACGCCCCAATGACTTGCAGTGTCACCAACAATCTGTACCAATATTTTGCTTGGAGCAACATCGACCAATGCTACCCTTCCCGATATTCTATCGGTCCATTTTCTGTCAGCATGTATAAACCCCGTCTTATACCACCATTATGGTCATAGATTCGCAACATTGTTCGCCGTAGAACACTACATATGCATCCTGCTATGTGACAAAAGGTTGCTGAAGTTACCGACTATATCTGGCTATTGTTAGTACATTCCTGACAATACGAGGTATGCCACCAGCGTGTTTCGACGGCTCACCATTATGTTCAGCTTATTTTCCTATCGTAACCTGCGATTCGTTGCGACGTATAGGGCGATCCATATTATGGATTGGGGTTGTCGCAGTTTCAGCTATCATGGTCCAAGTTACATGGTCACAACTACTCTATTTTACTCTGCCATGAAAATGCGTCCCTTGACATTCCTGTTATTAGTTATACAACCTGTATGATCAACTATATGCATCCATAAGCCGCAAATCGTCACTCTACTTGTATATCAGAACCAAGGTATTCAGTTCACATTCATTGATTGTTTTTATCAAGCCAACCTGGGACCTGTTTCACTAGGTTTGTGACATTTCTAGATGGTGTCTAGATGGTGTGTCCAGTTTCATAAGAAGTAGACATTGGACTTCATTTTGTGCGTTCTTGCTTGCACTGTTGGTGCCGCTTTTCATGTCTGTCTAACACTTTTGTCACGAAACTAGTGAAACAGGTCCATGATGTGTAGATTCTGTTGTGTGGATAATAACATCTTTGAAGCAACAGGATATTTAACATACAGAACAATCCAGAGTCAACTTTGCCAAGTCTAATCAACTTGATACGGTTATGTGCGCGGTTCTGCAATACTTGCAGCTTCTGCACCTCTGATTTCACCGAACCATCTATTTAAGGAAGGAGCAGTACTCGACGACACTGCCACATATATATTGGCCTCGCCACACAAAACTTAAACTAGGTTTGATCTTGTGCAACCTAAACAGCCCCGAGGGTATGCTCTTTACAGACCCATTTATGTAGGCTCTGTACACCTTGGTAGTTGTATTTCAATGTTTCAGTTAATATATGACCAGCACAGTTCAAGTAAAGTGGCGGGTAAAATAGGCGTTTCGTAGTAGAGGTATACCACACAGTTTTGGTTTTGATGCTGAGTATTGGGAACCTTGGAAATAATACGCCTATGACATTAAACCAACCCAAAAAGAACAGAAAGTCAGATCTTAAAAAACCCATGTAAATAAACCCGAAATATTCCACATACCCTCATGAATTAATATATCAATAGCAGTAGTAAATCAATGACGTTTTTAATGTAAGACATTTATGAATCTCAGAGAATCCCTCATTGCTTTTGATGCTTACATGATTCTATTTTTCTTATAAACACATTAGTTGACGACATATATATCTATTTGCGTGTTTTTATTAAGACGTTCTTCCATGAGAATCTCATAACGGATGACAATATGTTACCGTCATAGGACAAACAGGCATTCATTGATTTTCCCCACACTGATTCTTACAATTACATCGATCTACTTGGTCAGTTAACAAGTCAGCTATGTTTTCCCTTCTTATATTCATCCATATTTGTTTGTATGACGTTCACAGGGATCTTATGATATAAATTTGAAACTGTGAACTATATATACATGTAGATGGAAAAGATGTATTATGTATGAGAGGAATGAGGGAATGATATCCGCAATGTCCTGGTTTGTCCTGTTCAATATTTATTTGTTTGACTATATCATGGAAAAGTGTTTTCCTATATATGAACGATGTAAATGAAATTCATAATTTGAAAAATAATCGGTTCTTAATGAGATCTTATGATCATTCCAACCCTGTTGTTATAACAAAATGTGCTTGAAGATCACCCTTTGGTAGTCTTTGTAGCTCTCACTAGTTCATGATATATGTGAGGTGGAACCCTTACAGTTACAATAGTTACACAATATACAAGCAGCAAGTAATTGAGAATGGATGCCTTTCTGTTCATTACCTGGCAGAGTGTAACATATTGCAACTCTCATTAACAGCGGTATATGAGGAGCCGCGTGCCTAATCAGCTGAAGGTGCTGCTTTTCCGAACGTTCCGCTCCTTACTGTTACGAATACAAAATCAGCCCGTAGTCTTTGGTTCAACCAACGAGTATAGAGAAACTGCTAAACTTTTATGTGTGAGGCTGGAGGAGAAGCGGTCCAGTTATGTCTTATATGTCTTCTGTATTACCCTACCCCTAATAGAAAACGCCATAGGCTTAACATGGGATTCGTTTATGTCACGGGTGTGACATAAAGTGTTGTTTATGCCACTACCTTCTGATACTGAAAAAATATGGAAATGGGGTAGGATAAAATCTAGACGCCACTCATTTGAGTTTGAGCTTATTTATGCCACTCCGTAATGTCATTCGTCTTCGACTCGTGAAATTATGGAGCCAACAAAATGCGTGGCATAAATAAACTCAGACTCAAACTCGTGACGTCTCTTCATATTCTCTTACGACTACCTTATTCTCTAACCGCTAGGAATCGACCAACAAGCAATTTCCTGACTATGCAGCACTTCTTTTTTTAAATACACGACAAGAACGAAAATAATTCTTTCTACTCTTATGTTGTCTGATCCATTTACAATTCCCACGAGTTGTTCATTTTCAATATTCATGTCTTGAATTATGCTTTTTGATTGTACAATTCACATGAAGAACAATATTTGAATTCATTTATGTACTATATCATTGCAGGTCAGATCTGAGTGTGTTGCCGGCAGGGGATCGTCTTCAACCCAGATGAAGTCTCCGTATTATCTGACTTGATGAGCAGTGGACGATCTTAAAGGCATCACGTCGACTATTTCTCCCGCTCAAACTGACGAGTTGACCTTTTTACAGGCATAAGACAAAAAGGAGAAGATAATATAAGAGAGTGCCTAGTTTTCAATCACTTTCCACGGAGACTATCAACTCTTTGCTGTATCGTTGGTACTTGTGAATTCCATTTTCTACGTTAACGATTCTGACTGCTGACTAAATAATCTTAAGTGCATAACATAAGTCGGCTGAACTTAGTAATGCGGGGGAAGAAGCCATCCATTATCTCTATTCCGCTGATCATCACGCAACACCGGGAAATGTCACGACTGATGAGTGATTTTATCAGCAGATATTTTAGTCTTGACATCAATTGAACCCCGTTTAAGATGTCAAATATTCCATAGGAGGACTGCTTCAAATAACAGCTGGTATTTTGGACCATCATGCGACGTTGCCGATTAGAACTTCTATTATAAACCTTACGATCCTAATACAAGGTGTTCACTATAGCATCGTCACCAGGCATCCTAGTTAGGAGACACCTAATACAACAGGAGGCTAATGGCTTGCTCCTAGGACTATTCAAGAATTCCTCAAATCTTTATAACGTTAGTCTGTTACACAGGTCAGAGGTTATCAATACCGTGGGTCCCCTTGTGCTGCTTCCAAATAACACACAACTTATGTTTTGATTAGATACCAATATTTCATATCAACGACTGAAGCCCAGCGAATAGTACGAGAAGAATGACTGACACGCCGGGGATCAGCTCGGCGGTAGTCACCGCCATTTTGGACACGCCCTCAATCGCAAACAACGCCACTGACAGCAAGAATCTAGGTTAGTATACATGCCAATTTCTGGTAGATACCTTTTAAAATGTTAGCGATAGGCTAATGGCCATAGCTATTATAACCTTGCAGATGTTATGCGTGTTTTGGCTTAACGCAAGGATTCCTTGTTCACCAAGAAATTACAAAACATCTCATAAACACAGACCCAAATTGAATCACATTAATCTTCCCACCTGTCGTGTTCGGTTTACTGGTTTACCGAAAATATTCTTTTTCCCGTACTTTTCAATTTGTACCAATTTAAAATCATGAAAATGCTTTAATCATCCTTATGGTTATTGCGAGCCGGCAAAATAAAGTCAGCCAATCTAAAACGTTTTACCAAAACTACAACCTTGAAGATCACCTACAAAATCGAGGCGTTTTGATTCTGTCGGTCCTTGACTAAGTCGGTGGATGGTGGCATTGTTGTGTAATCCTCACCATGATAATCAGTGAGCATTCAAATAGCAGGTAGTTTCCATTCACCGGCGTCGGTAAACAAACAAATCAATCAGTGGTCCCCAACTGCAGATCGGTGTCAAATATCCGCCCAATGGAAAATTGCATTTTCATAAAGATTTTCCACTCGAAGCTACAGTAAAAGCAACGCAGTCTTCAACGGAGGCCGCCACATTCAGGAATATTTCCGGTTGGTACTTTTACAGAAAACAAAGGGCCTTGTTCTGGCGAAATTTGCACTACAGCAGTGGTTGCCTGTCTGCGTATTTCCTGTTGCACACCATAGAAAAATCGCCTTCTAGATCTGGTATAGACATAGTCGAATCAACTGCTCTTCCTGCATGCATATCATACTCAGATAGAGTGCAGAAGGGACTCAGTGGTTCAGCTGTAAGTAGTGCCACTCCAGCCCTAATGACACCTACAGACATCTCTTTCCTCTTGACATAGACCATCGAGCTTTCACCAAACGCTCTCACCCTTTTATATACAGGAAATGGACATATTTTTTAGAGTATCCCAACATACACAGAACATAGGAAAGTATTAATTGGCTGTCCGTTGGCCTTGCAGAAGTGTATCACATGGCTGTTCTCTACATCAGACGGCTTCTTTATCTAGATGTGAATATGTAGATATTAACATCCACCCCAAATGGTTTCGGTAATATCACTCTTCAGCTATGTATTTATTGAAGCAACACTTTTTTAAAAACTTTTTTTTAAAGAATTTCTTTTATTGACCAATAAGTTGTTACATGAGGTCTTCCAAGTGCAGGTATCATAAATGCCAATAAAAGTGGCCACATAGTGTCAGCTCTAGTTATGAGCTGGTTTTAATCACAGGGCCAACCCGTGAGAGAAAACAGACAGTTACTCAGCAACAACAAACGTAACATCAACACAGGAGACAGGAGAACATACAATCTCGGGAAAAGAGAAGTCTGGAATCACCAAGTAAGCATCATAAGCAAGAAGAAAAACGACATCATAGCATCATGACAGTTGGGTTTGATCAAGTAATGTTGTGCACAAACAAGAATAATAAAGAGCCTCACCATAACACAATGCAAAATAGTTGGTCTTATCACTGATTGTTAACAGGGATTGTTTCATTTAGGCAGTCCTTAGATATCTTCCTGAACACACTATAACTGTCAATATTTCGGCTGGCTGGGGCCAAGGTGTTCCATAATACAGCACCTGCATATAAAACTGACTTTGTAAAAGCTTCACAATTTGGCTTGTGTGCAAAGACCACTGGCGCATCGTGTATACGCGTCCTCGTTCCACCTTTTGACAGATATTCAGGACATTGTGCCCTTTTATACATGAAATTGCGGAGATGACAGACACGCCTATCACTTAACATTGGTATCCTGGCCTTGGCATGTAACATAACTAACGAGGTATGTTTCTTCATTTTTAGGCAAATTTGCAAACATTTGTTTTCCTGGCATTCACAGTAAGTTTGTTTTGGTTGCACCACGTAGACAAGTTATCAAGATATTCTTGTAAATCCACATACATATCTCGCACATTTTTTTACTTACATATAATACCGTGTCATCAGCATACAAACATAACCTGGAGTTTTTGATTATAAACTCAAGATCATTTACATAGAGCAGGAAGAGCAGAGGTCCCAAAATGGAACCCCGTGGGACACCACATCCAACTGTTTGCACCTTGGAAACCAAGCCATTAACCTTTGTTACCTGTTTACGATTGCTAAGATAATTCACAAACCAGTCATGATTACATCCAGATATACCATACCTTTGTAGGTTACTCAATAAAATGGAATGATTGACAGTATCAAAAGCCTTTGACAGATCTATGTATATAGCCAGTGTGTCTTTGCCGACATTTTCCTGTCGATCTAAAGAAAATCCGCTATGATTAGAGTTCGGCATTAGCGAACTTTTACGGTACACTCAGTTATTTGACCGAAATATATCGGCCAACTTGGTACGAAGCCCCTAGAAGAACAAAGTTTGATTTTTTTTATACTTTGTAACATAATTATATATGACGTGAGAACACAAGCGAGTGTCCATTGCTGCGGAACATCATTGATAAGTAACGTAAACGTACACAAATCCTAGCCTGCATTATTGATATCATATACATGTAGGCCTACCATTTCTAACATACATGTATTAGAAATGTTCCTTAACGCCATCGGTGGATTTCGCTTGTAGGTATGATAATACTGATGGAACTATAGTCTGAGAGGCATTCTATCAAAGGCATATCCTACCGATAATATGTTGCCTCGACAGCTCGCAACGATATTGCGATATCTTGCAAAAGTTACGACGAGGCTCTTTAATGACGGAATAATACGCGTCGCTTTAGGCGTTCCATTGGAACTACCCATCAGGCACGGAAGTATATTATTTATATCTTCCTGTTTTATACTTTCTATGCCACTGAGGCTGATGTTTTTTCATATTTCGTCTCTATCGATAGCACCGTGAGCCAATTGCTCCTATCAAGCCCTTCGGGAGAATAGTAAAGCAGTCTGAATAAGTTAATGTTGCTTCATATCAGTGACCCTACTACCACTTTCGCTCGCGTGAGAATCAAGCCAATGTCGGCCTACGTAAAACAATAGTGATGGTGCCAATACGGGCTAGATCTATGAGTTGTCTCGGATAAATTCGTTCAGAGCAAGCTGTTTATAGCGAGTTCTGAACTGTGTTTGTATATCATTATATACCTCAATTCGTTTTGAAATAGTTAAAACCGAGCGTAATTTGACGTCGACTTGACTTGACACGCCATTCAAAGACGACCTGTATTGGTGTAGACCTGACGGAAGTGGACCCCTCCTACTCCATCACCCATAGCAGAGGAGCTGGAGCAGTCTGAAGTTGTTCGTCGTTAAACTCCGCCAACTGCAGATGCAGCGGAGTCTTTGCTGATACTGCCGCCATATCTTTACCTGAACCTGAGTTCTTTTAGGCTGAAGATGCACCTGCAACGAAGAGGTCACCAATTTTTCTGAGGAAGAGAAGGAGTTCATCAATGAGTTCCTGCAGCAGAATCCCCTTTAGTCCACTGCACGGAAAAAGAAGATATTTCATATACGCGGCTGCGAGTCTGGCCACATGTGTATAGGGAAATACAGCAACCACACCTAAAGTGTGAAAGATGGGTGTGATTGTAGGGGTGTTGTTTTTTGACAGATCAAATGGTGGAACAAACTAGGGTTTGCGGTGACGCACCGGCATCACCGCATCACTTCACTCTGATCCGCCATACTTATATATAGAACGTCCTGACCATGCTATACAAGTCACAGAACGAGATGGTAATTTACGGTTTGTACGGAATGAGGCATTTATGCCAAGTTCTGTACAAACCGTAAATTATCATCGAGTTCTGTGACTTGTACAAGCATGGTTGGACGTTATATATTTACTATATACCCATAATTTATTTTAAAAATCATTAATTTAATTTTCAACAAACGATATGTTAATAAACGTGTTTGGCAAGGTGGTTCGTATTTTAGCGACGGTCCGTACTGTATTTTTACGTTATATGTCAAAACGGTACGTATTTACAGTAAATACGGCATGGGTATATAGTAAACCATACTACAGATCTTTTTTAAATTTTCCTTTTTCCCTTGGGCGTCTATCTATCTATCTATCTATCTATCTATCTATCTATATATATATACATATATATATATATATATATATATATATATATATATATATATATATATATATAGATATATATATATATATATAGGCCACCTATATAATCAGAAGCGTAATGACTGTATTTGCCACAAAGCATATGTGAGGAGAAATATCCTGTGCGTGCCATGTATACGCTAGTCGTATACATGTCACATCTCTTGCGACATATGGCGTATATGTGTTAAATGTATAGTAAACATAGACATGTCTAGATGACAAATGAAAAATGTGCATCCACAGGCCGTGTAGCCTCCACACCTTATCGGTGCATTGTGCATGGGATGGAGGATGCTGTGGTACATGAACCCCATCGAGTGAATTCCACTTAAAATCAAAATCTCTTGAGATATGAACCTAATTAGGGGTAATTAAACGCCGATAATTGCAGGGGGAAAACCCATGGTAAAATATGGGTTTATGGTCTTACCAGTCTCAAGGGAAAATGGCGAATTTTAATTAATATGGTAGGATACACCTGGTACATAGTCTGAGACGTAGTTCCAGAGAACACTCCCCCTCTGCCATTCGGGTGAGTGACTTGCTACGATTAGCTATCACAAGAACCAACAGAAATAATCCCCGAGAAAACAAGAGAGATATCCAGTGGGTACTAGGAGAATAAAATATCAGAATATACAAAAACGTTATCTAGTGCCCCCTGGAAATAACATGATGATTTCAGGGAAAATAGATATTTTTCTAGATCCCCCCCATCCCCCTATAAAAATGTAATCTCAGAAGGATTACGAGTTCATCCTGCCCTCCGTAAAAATGTAAACTACTTCAGTATAGTCCAGCCAACATATATTCATCTGAGAAACACCGTACTTGACATTGGGCGTTTTCCCAAAAGAGCAATGAATGCCTAGAAATGTAGAACTGATGATAACCTGGGCAAAATAACTCTAGAATGTAAAAGAATGTGATTCTAATGGAATTACAGTGTCTCATTACGCAGTGAGCAGGAGAGTTTCTGCATGATTTCCCATGTTAATTGAACTTGTCACCTAATACCCTGAAGATTGCACTTGACTATGTTGGTCCAAAGTGGCTAGGTTGGAGCAACGAGTATAGAGAAAGTTTCTCTATACTCGTTGGTTGGAGGCTGGGCGAAGTCTTTGTTAGTGCAAGGGCTAATACATTCCCTACAGCAGATTTTAGGTTTACCAACGCTTTCATCATGTCGTTATCGCATGTATTGGCCGTGTGTATGTGTACCATGCCGTGTATGTTCGTTTCTGACATATACACAGGCAAACATGCTCGATGACGCCAGTTGACGGTGGTGGAATGGCTGTAATTCCGGCCGGGCGCGAACACGTGCATATATATGGTCCTCTAATTATGTCTACACTTACAGACTCACACGTTAGCACACCACCTAAGGCCACTCAAAAATAAAAACTTGTTTCTCAACACCGCGCGCATCAGAAAAAACGATTTTAGAAGATTTTTTTATAAATAAGAACTTTGAGAGAAATTATGAAAGGTATGTGTATCTAGTACCAAATTAAAGCTCCTGATGTCCGGGATGCATTAAACGTATTCCCAGTAAAAGTCTGGAAACCCCGCGTAAGCGCACACCCTGCGTAGGCGCACACTTTGGCCCGGATCGAAGGCTGTCCACCAATGCGGGGTTTTACTGTATGTCTAAAGCCCATTTTCAAAAGCCATCTTTGATTAAGCTTAAAAAAAAAAAAACAACCGCCCTCGTCATATTTTTCATGGCTTGGTGATGAGAAACAAGTTTGTTTTAGTGGCCTAAGGGTGGCGTTAACAGTAGTGAACTTTAGTAAACGTTGATTACGAATTTGTATAACAAGCGAATGATGTGTTCTGACTTAACATATTCAGCACGACCGAAAGCTAAAACCGTGCACGCACTGCGCTCCATATATATGCCAATGGGCCTTACGACTGACTTCCCAGCCATGTATAGACATATAAGGCACCATTATCCCCTATCCCTGGATAAGAAAGAAGAGGCTGGAGTTGGGCAAATAAGTTGTATAGAATTTTATTAGATGACAGTCCGTCTTGGTGTCGCACTTTCCGGATATCGGCGAGTGACATTGTTGCTATCGATTGGTTTTCTATATTCAAACTATTTGAATTGAATTAAGTTGAAACCCCACATTATTATATGGCTGCTACATATTTGTAATTGTAAAACAAAAATTCAGCGTAATGTTAACAAAGTGTAGTAGAGTTCCGCATGTCTTACTGGTTGGGCGCCACCGTCTATAGCGAATCCAATGGGAATTTCTAGAACTGTCTTTTTATTATTATGTAGGCATGATTTTTATCGTAACCGGAAAACAAGTGAATTGTTGTTATCGAATTGTCGTTATCACATATCTAAGTTATTCAAACTGAACCAAGTTGAAATCCTATGTTGTATGCGCCGTGCCATATCACGCTCTTTTGACAGTCTCTATAGACCGACCCCAGGCACCATGCCATATGACGCTATTTTAAAAGCCTTCCACAGGTGCTCATTTGGCACCGAGCCATATCACGCTATAATATACCTATCCCAGGCGCTCATTTCGCACCATGCCATATGCACCTATACACCTAGCCCAGGTGCTCGTTTGGCCCTGTGCCATATCAAGATATATAGACCTAGTAGCTTGCACATTGCCGCCATGGAAATGATAAGTCTATGGGACGTCACCACGTATTCAGCGGAAATTGAAGAGCTGTCGATCACGGTATCATACAAATCCCACGTAGGATCCCTTTTGCAACAGCGCTGTTCTGTCAACGACGGATGTTTATCTGCTACTTGTTGTGGTATCTGCCATATGTGAAAGCAATGTCGTGGTATGAGACAAATGAAGACAAAAGGCTTAGTTGGAAGGAATGCAGTATTTTGATGTCTTTAGTCCTTCCTGCCCTTTTTTTAGTGAGTGTTGGACGGTTATGACCACCTTACTTAATTCTTACCCAGAACGCTTTTAGCGTAAGTGAATGATACTTCTGATTGAGTACACGAATACTTACAGGACTGTACAGGGGCGTACCCTGGATTTTTTTTTGTGTTGGGGGTAGGGGGGGCCGGGGTGGGAGGCACACCTTTGACTTCCTTGTACGATAGACAGGCATCTAGAGAGCCCCTTGGAACAGCTGGATTTTATTACTTTCCTTGAGATATTCGAATGAAGCATGTATGAGTTGTATCTAGGTTATTATTTGGGAATATTGCCACGGATCCAGTAGGAAGCATTTGGATTGTATAGATTATACAAGCTGTATCCAGGATTTTATTCGAGGGAGGGGGTAACACACCTGAGATTATTTGGAAATATTGCTAGGGGTCGAATAGCAAAGCCTCTCTTTTTTTCCTTTTTTTAAACATCTTTATTAAGCTGAATAAAGCGTCGGCAACACGCCGGTATGAGTGCTCTTCCAGGTTTCGAGGTACTCTCTTACATTCATTTATAGAAAAACAAGAACAAGTGTATACATCTAGAGTTTACATAATTACTGGCTCCTGAGTGATGACTCTACAATTATAATTTTTATACTTAGTGTCTTTCTCGTTTGTGGGAGTCTTTTGTTTCACACTAACATAAGTCTTTTGTGCAGGTGTGAGTCAGTTCCAATATTGTCCTTGTATGTGATTCACCTGCCTTAATATGACCCGGGTCCTACTGCGGGTCATGCCAACCTTAATCATTTTTATGATTTTACCAGAATCAGTACCATATAGTCCTGTCCTGAGTGATGATTATACACTAAATAAACATTTCATTCATTCCACCCTTTATGTAGTGTTACTGAGAGGATCACTTAGTCCCTTACCATAAGAGTACATCAAATATTAAGTATACACTATAGTCAATATCATCAAATGGTAAAAAGTACACAAAACATAAATTACACACACACTGGGATTCATCTACCTCCGATAGGGCAGCCCACTCTCCTATATCCAGTTCAGAGACAAGGCCCACTGTTTCTGAGTTTGCTTGAACAGTTCATAAGTATCAATATTACAAGTTGGGGCAGGTAAGTTGTTCCACTCGAGACTTCCTCGATATAGGGTGTTACTCTTGAACTTTTCAATCTTTGGGGGGTCACTGCAAAAACCGCTGCATCATACAAGGGTGTTCTATTGTCTACATGGGTAACTAATAGATCTCTGTTTTTTGCTTGTGTATGCATATAATTTCTTAAATGCACAATCGACCTTGCTTTAAGAGTTGGTACACGGGCAATCTGATGTAGGGTAATTACCGGCAACCCCTCACTACCAGTTATGTATTTGCATAGGCACCAATTCTGTATTCTCTGTAATTTATTAATAGTACTGAGCGGCAAGCCATCGTACAGTAGAACCCCGCTTAACGGACACCCCGCGTAAGCGGACACCCCGCGTTAGCGGACACTTTTGCTCGGAACGGAATCTTTTCCCTCTATTAGATGTTTATTTTAACCTCGCGTAAGCGGACACCCCGCGTAAGCGGAGAGTTATTTCGGCACAAAAAGGCCTAAAACCCCATGTAAGCGGACACCCCCGACGGACACCCTACCAAAAATAGATTAATCTGTCCTTTTTATCAGTGTGTGTGAGTATATTCATAGAAAATCCATTTTGTAATTCAAGGTTTAATAACTTCGGACCCAATTAGGATATCAGAAAATGAATTTCAGATCTATTATCACCTCTGTCTCCCCTATTCATCGGTATATAACACATTTATATTGGGCTGGAGAAAACTTGAAAACCCCGCATAAGCGGACACCCCGCGTTTTACTGTATATGATATCGCCAAAATACGGCAGTATTGTCTGCTTATACAGGAGAATAGCGTTTTTTTTATCTAGGTATTTTCTAATTTTGGTTAGCATGTACGCTTTATGAGTAGTCAGTTTAATCACATTGTCAAAGTGGGCATTCAGTTTTAGGTGTGGGTCCAAAATAATTCCTAGGTATTTATAATGGTACACCCTAGCTATATCTACTTGATTAATTTCAAGGTTTACCTGGTTATTTTTAACCTTTTTTAGCTGTTGTTGGATCATCAATTTTGTCTTCTTTAAGTTTATTGTTAGTTGGTTCTGATTTGCCCACAGTGACATCTTATCCAAACATAATTGGATTTCGCCTAAAATCTCCTGAACAGAGTTACCACTGCCATATATGACTGTGTCATTCGCATCTTAAATGATATATATAGTTTTTCTAATAGTATGGTATGGTTCACTGTGTCAAACGCTTTGGTTTGATCGATAAATACAGCCATCGTAATTTGTTGGTTATTCATTGCCACAAAAATATCATCAATAAACTTTATAACTGTATCTGTTGTTGAATGGTTTGGCCTGAATCCTCCCTGATCATCAGAAAGTAATTCATTCACATCACAGTGGGTCATTAATCGCCTCTGAACCAATTTCTCAAGTAACTTCCCTGGGACAGGCAGTAGTGAGATCGGTCTATAATTGTTAACTAACTGCTTATTCCTTCTTTAGGTATAGGGACGACTGTGGCCAGCTTCCATGCTTCCGGGTATGATCCTTGGTCTAGCGAAAGTCTGAACAACCGACACAATTTTTCCGGAACCACAGGACAGCTTTGTTTCCTTTGGGGTCCAGGGGGTATTATATAGATTATGTTGTGTTCTTAGTGGTTTTTTTAGGTCAGCTCAAGTGAGGTACACACTCTGTGTGTATTCCAGTTACAACTGTAGTAATATAACACTAGGTGGCAGCAGTGTGCAGTTATGGCAATACACAACACTCTCCCCTTTTTGAAAAACATGTTAGCATATCATAGCAGATAATGGTAAAAAGAGATGTAAAAAAAAGTAAATGTCTCTTAAGCTCTAGTAATATCGGCAGTGTCTTTGGTATATCTTTGTTATCTGTAACGTTTGTAATGAGATCTTGGTGATATTCATGTTTTCTTATATTGTCTTTGGTTGTGGCAAGGTAATAGCACCATAATGTCTTTTGATCTTGGCTCAGTATGACTTAGGATATCATGCACAATGCATCATAAGTTTAGACTTATCCATCAATCTGAGAATAACATACTTAAGTAGATTTAAAATAAGGACTATGCCTATTTATACTAAAAATACTTTTTTATGATATGTTTTCTATCTAAGAAGGGATTGGTTACTAGCACATCACCTTCGCTAGTGAATCTTTACCATTCACTTTCCCTATGTGGTCCAAACTTTTGGATCCTTAAACCATTTATTTGGGATTGCAGCACGCCCAGATGATCTGGTTTCAGGCTGGCTCACAGTAGCTGGAGCCGTAGCTTTAACCTGAGGCATTGCAGGCCTCATTGTCTAATCACTGGTGATAGCTGAACGGCTAGTAGCTGCTTTTGTGGTGTTGGAGGTGACTGGTAAATCGTTGTTAAACATCGGTTCCAAGGCTCTCACAGGCTCCAGGTCATCTACTGGCAGTGGTTGTGGCTGTGGTGCTAGCGCAACGGGTGGAGGTGTTTCAACTTCTTCCTCGGGTAGTGGTGTGGTTTCACCTGATTTCAGTAGATGATCAACGTGAACGTAGCGGATATTGCGTCCAACAAGCAAAGAGGTCCTCTATGGTGCATTCTGCGGTGGTCGATGTCATCACTTTTCCCTCTAACCAATTTGGGTGGGCGTCGACCACAATCAGTATCATCTTGCTTTTATACTCAGCGAAGTTGATACGGATGCGATCCCATGGGGATTCTGGATACTTCAATGGGTAGAGCAGCGATGGTGGCGGCTCTTTACTTTCAGGACTTACAGCATTCAGCAGTCCACTTCCATGGTGTGTCATCTCTTAATAGAAGAAGGAGTGGAGCAAGCAGGGTTGACAGGTTAGGAATGAAGGTGCCATAGTAGTTTACCATTCCGAGGATTGTGCGTAACTCTGACACATCCTTAGGCTCTGCTGCGTTTTGGATGGCATGAATCTGGTAATGGTATTCGTCCTCTTTCATTGATCAGGTGGCCAAGGTATTTTACCATCTTGACCATGAACACACACTTCTCTCTATTTATCATGACATTGTATTTGAAAAGTCATTCAAGCACCATCTCAAGCCTTCTCAATGCTTCGTCCCATGTCTTGGCTGCTATCAATATGTCGTCTAGGTAAGCACAGACCCCTGGTATACCCATGAGCATCTTTACCATGGTCGTTTGAAAGATGCGAGGTGCTGGCTTAATGCCATTTGCTAGACGAAGAACTTCATACAGCCCTTGGATGGTGTTGAGGGTAAGAAATTTACGAGAAGACTCCTTAACACGTAGCTGTAGGTATGCGTTGAACAAATCTAACTTTGTGAAGTACTTGCCCCTGGCAAGTGTAGCGAAGATGTCATCTGTTGTTGGCAAGGTGCATGGCTGATCAATGATGTCATTTTTTACGGACACTTTGTAGTCACCGCATAGAAGTAATTTACCGTCGGCCTTTGTGAGGACAACGATTGATGATGCCCAATCGCTTTTCTCTGTTTTCCGAATGATGCCATTGTCTTCGAGTCGGTCTTCCTTTACTTTCTCGGTTAGACTGCATGTTACCGGACGAGCTTTGAAAAATTACCAACAGCAGGACCTTTGTCTGGTTGTTATGACTCACATTTACAGTAACTTCTCCGAGAAGCTCAACTGGATGACCGGTATAGGACTTCAGGCGTGTCGATGCAGGACTGAGTATTTCCTTACTGAGGTACTTACTGTACAACTCTCCGATGATTGAGACAGCACATGCTGTGTTAACGGCAAAAGTCAGGTCATTAGGATTAACTTTGATATCAACTTTGTATTCTTCGTTGAGCACGTCTTGGTTATGATGGACCTTTTGACTCACTTCAAATAGACCCGCAAAGCTTACTTCTGCGCACTCCTCTTCATTATAATCTTCAGCGACCTCATGAGCGTGATAATGATTTCCACTACGGCCACATTGCCCTCGACCTCCCGATTTTCCTCTACCTTTTGACTGGTTGGTACTCGATGAGTGCTGCGACTTGTTTTTACTTTTACATGCCGGGGAAATGTGACCCTTTTTGTTGCACTCGTAACAGGTGGCATTTATGAAAGGACACTCACCGCTGTGGTACTGTTCACAATGGTAACATGGTCGCTTGTCTGGTCCTCGAGAAGGATTACCACGTCCTCTGCCTCTCGGTACGAAGACTTTGTTTACCTCACAAGCTGCGTGCATTTGTTTACTATGCTTCTTGGCCAAATCCATACATGAGCTGACTTCCATGTCAGCGTATCCGCCATGCTGAGCAACCTCGCCTGAATTGCTTCCGATTGTATACCTGCTACGAGATGGTTGCGCAGCCTCTTCTCTACTTGGTTTACGTCTCCGAAACCGCAATCAATTGACCTCTCTTTTAGTTCTGTTAAAAACTCAAGAACGGATTCATTTTCACCCTGGACTCCCGTATCGAACTTGTAACTGCGGGATAGCTCGTTTACCCCTGACCTGTAATGGCTGTCCAGCAATGTGACCAACTCAGCATATGTCTTGGTAGTAAGTTCAGCAGGGGCACATATAGAAATAACCGTTACTGCATCTGACCCCACTGCAGCAATAAATGCGTCAAATTTCTCATCCTCATGTACTTTGTTAATCAGTAACCAGGACATAAATCACACTTTGTATGTTGACCATTTCTCTAGTTTGGGTTTGAACTCACTGAACGCTCTTGCAGCCATTTTACACAATATCTTTTGTGCATTAGCTATGCACTGTCACTTGAATACAGAGTGGTAGGTTACTTTACTGTTATTTTACCTGTCACTTTACTGCCTTACTATGCACTGACAATACATGTGTGTTTACTGCTTACTGTCTATACACACATACAAATGTTGTATAGTCTTGGGCTTGAGCAGGGATCGATCTCCCGACCTCAATATCCTGAAGCAGGCGCTCTAACCACTTCCCCAATGGCTTTCCACTACAGGACCCAAGCTATCCTGAATCTGTTACTGGGCAGTCTTTGCAGTATAGAACCTGAGACAGTTCTACTGCAGTATAGAACCTGAGACAGTTCTATACTTATCTTATGCAGGGACATTTTTAACGACGATCGAACATGCCGCGCTGAGACACTGTCTGTAGGACACCCACCATTTTGTGTTTTCCAAACTGTCTTCCACTCATTGAGACATCTTAGGGTATTGTTGGGCGATTATGTCTTGACTGAAAAATGGGGCCCCAGATTTGTTTCAGAGAGAGGGGTCGTTTAACACCTGAGACTGCCTGGGATCTTTCTATGTAACTAGTGGCATAGCCCTTCTGGAGGGTTAAGGGGTCAAAGCCCCTGGGCCCTGTTTTTCAGTCACGACCATTGTGAGTCCAGGTACACTGGCCACCCGAGCTACACAACGTTAGCTCTGGTCACGTTAAATTGACAGGGGCCTTGACATGGCGTGGTAGCGGGTATCTCATGCCATTGCAGTGGGTAAAGGAACTTCACTTTAGTTATTTTTTGGTTGGGAGGTATCTATTTTTACTCTGTGTATCTATTTTTTGGTTGGGAGGTATCTATTTTTACTCTGTGTATCTATTTTTACTCTGTGGTCCGACTGCCTTGACCCAGGGCCTTGACCCACTACCTGTATGTGTCTCTCCCAGCAGATCCTTTATGTGACCTGGACCTATGGTTGGAGATGGTATTCAATTCTCACTCTTGAAACCATTTTCCATGTTAATATTTCCCTTTGTGTGTATTTTCAATCAAATAAATATAAAGGTAGACTTTATTAACAATTTTGTCAGCTATGAATATTTCATAATGAGGATCTTAGCTCTAGGAATCCAAAAATCCGTGGACACGACCATGGTTTAACGTTACCAACCTCTTAGTTGGAACACAGTGTATACAGAGGTGGTGGCCAATCTAGAGTCCAGGTAGCCCCAAGATCTACCAGCGATATCATGAGTTTGGATGACAAAAGATGGCCAGTGTGCAATAGACGGTGTCATAGTGCGGCACGGATGATCGCCGCGAAAAATGTCGGCCGCTACGACAAGTATAGAATTGTCTTAGGTTCTATTAAAGATCCAGGGGACTGATTTGGTTATATCTGCGGATCAGAGAGTCCGATCTTCTTCATATTTGGAATGCTTATAGATCATATGTGTCCCTAAGTTTCATTGCTTAATTCGTACGCGAAGTTCCATTCCGACACAAACTGTAACTTGCCAACACACAGAACACTGTACCTCTCCGGTTCATATCGATCGAGCGCTGCAGTGTGAGGGGTGCGGGATCAAGTTATAGATTGTGAGAAGGCATACACTGACCACCAGTGCAGCATTTGCTGTGATGGACTTCAAACGCAGATATCGGCGGATCACTGCGACCGATCTTCTTCATATTTGGTAAGATTATTGGTTATATACCCCTTACTCGCGTTAAAATTTCATCACTTAATTCTTACGGGAAGTGAATTTTTGCGTACGGTACGACATGTCCATAGATGTCATAGATGACAGTTTGCCCACGTGACCTTCCATGTGTCATGACTATAGCACACCTCACACCGGCCTACGTGTCGTAGAGCGGCAATAATTGTCCGACCCCCTAAAATGTCGCGACTATAGTACACTCACAGCAAAAACATGTAGCCCATAACAATTATCGTGATTAGAAAACAGGGCCCTGGAAGCTGTTGGATATCAGACACTGTACAAGCTGTATCCAAGATTTTGTCGCAGGAACAAGGTGGTTACACATCTGAGACTACCTGGATAGATTGCAAGGGGTCCAAGGGCAAAGCGCCCCCTTGAGGGTACAGGGGGCAAAGCCCACCAAAGTGCTTGGGTTTTATAGATTAGATGGTCTTTTAGGTTACGTGGTTACCTAGGTGCCTCTGTAAGCACTTGGACTTTCTAGATTATACAAGTTGAACCCTAGATTTTATTTGAGGGAGGAGGGTTACACACTAGCTTTCTGGGAAAATTGCCAGGAGTCCAATAGTCAAGACCCTCATCGGGATCCAGGGGGCAAAGCCCCTGAATGTATTTGGATTATAGTATACATTGTGCACGCTCTCCTCAAGAGTTTGTTAAAGCCAACACATACTTTGCGTCTTTTTCATGTGGGAAAGTCGTCGTAAAAGTCCCCTTGATATATTTTCCTGGTACAATATCGCAAAGTATGCATTGCACCTCTTGAGATATTGCCCCACCGCTTTTGCACCCCCACCCTCCCTCCTTACTAAGTGGGAGTTTGTCGCTGACTTTTCCTTCAGACTTTCCTTGGGATTTTCAAATGAAGCATGTTAAATTTTTTCTCTTGCGATTAGTACCTTTTGGACTCTTGGAAGGTCACCAGTCCACCTCCTAGCCCCTACCACCCCTTTAACTACTTTCTTTTCATGGATAACAGTCAATTCTTGGTTGGGATATATATAGTATAACTTATAAGTACGTGTCTCCATATATATCATTGAAAAAAACATAATTGATATAAAGAAATTGTTTGGCAAAATTATATATACATTTTTCTTTGAATAATAAGTTTAAGAACTGTATTTGCGAGGAAAGATAAAGCAAATAATTTCCTCTAACAGAGTGCACAAGAACATAATTCAATATCCTCTATTTTTCATAGCCATGAAGAAACTTTCAATTACCCTTCATTGAAATTTCTTTCCCGGTTGTAAAGAGGGGGAAATTCCAAGGAAGAATATCAAGGTGTGTACAGATATGTCTGGAGATTTTCCAGTCTCTTCCTGCTGTGACCGATACCCGAACAACGGATTTTGACAACAACTTTTCCCGACCCCTGCTGCGTTGGCCACGCCCCCTTGCGATATTTATGTTATAACCTCTCAAGCATATCCAAAGGGAAAAAGGCGCAAAATGTGTGTCGGCCTAAGCAGGAGGTCGAATTCACACATCTGAGACTACCTGGGAATATTCTCAGGGGTCCAGCAGCAAAGCTCTTGTTTGGGATCCAGGGGGGGGGGGGGGGGGGGGACACCAAGAAACAATTGGTTTTAGATATTATACAAGCTTCATCCAGTTGTATCCAGGATTCTGTTTCATTGAGGGAGGTCGTTTTATTATCCACCTAATACAAATTGTCCATAGAAAGCACATAGGGAATGTGTATCTACATCCCCAGGGCATACAGATATATTGCATGGTCCGGGTTGCGCATACAGTAAAGTAGTGCATATGAAAAATTAGTTCGTCATCACATATGTCAATAGATTCCGTATGCTGAAGAGGTACTTATCTATACACGTGTGGACATAATGAAAAAGAAGTGCCTTATATACTCCAAGATGGAATCAATGAAATATCACAGAGGTGTAACAAAGGTTTACCAACTTTATCCGAGTAGTCATATGAGGGACATAACTAGATCCATACATACGGAAAACTACAGACAGTGAATAATTATGCTATAAGTCAATCGTGAGGTTACAAGAACCATATATACAATTTCTATACAACCGTTGTGAAGTACTGCATTTGTCGATATTACTGCTCTCATGTGAATACTATTAATAAATTGCAGAAATTACAAAATTGGTTACTCCCTGTTATCATTACAGGTTATAAGGAAGTCGATTGAAGTGCTGCACAATGAAAGCAATATTAAAATGTTATGCTAAGTTTACACCATCACCCCAGCAATTCCGGCAATGGATTTTGGCAGATTTGTAACTCGACTTTTATGGCATTTTTTGGTTTTTGCCCGCTTGGCCCCAAATATCCTGTCGACTTACGCTGCACTGCATCTTCCTGAGACTGTCTTATGTTCACGTGGTCCTGTTGGGGTCTGGTCAGCACACCGCTGTGGCTCCGCTGTATGTCCACTTACATATGAAACCTGAGAGGTTGTCGGCGCATTCAAGTAGACCTAAGACCACTTATGACGTCCATGATTCAGGTCCCGTTCACTTAAGACTACTTACCCTCATTTTTAAGGTGACTTAAGCCCAGTTATAGAGGAAGATGTTCCTTTCCTCCCCGTTCCTCCAAGGTGCCTTCCTGACAGCTTCCTCAATGTATGATAATGTGCTCCGCGAAGCTTCCTCAGTGTGTTCCAGTGTGTTTAAGAAGCAGCACCTTCCTACATAGAACACAGAACCAGCAACAGCTTCCATGATGGTGAACAAAGTTTGTGTTGTGCTTTTCTGCATAATTGCGACAATGATTATTGAGAAGCAGAAGAAGAAGATTTGTAAGCGCTGCCAAGTCTTGGATAATGAAGCTGCCGTTTAGCAAGCCAGGCACCAGTTAAGGAGACGCCAAGTGTGGGTGGAAGCTTTGTTGGACCAGTCAGGCAAATACATGAAATGACTGTATGCTACGGAGAGCTGGTGAGTAAACCTGTCACAATGTCTTATCTCATCTCCTCCCCATTGAAGGTGGCACGGACGTGTAGTACTCCTTCCTCTGTGGATGACAATTCCTGGAATGGTCAAGAGCTCAATGATGCTACTCTGATTCCAGTGCTTCTGCTATTTCCGACGAACTTTTATGTATTATGTGGCAGGCGATGCTTGTGCAGATCATGGTGACAATCAATCACTCATTATCATTGTAAACTAATTTTATGAGGAATACTGCATTATAATTATTACCTCTTTGTGTGCTGTACTATGTTAGATTTTCATTATTCCGGCCTTTTTGGTAGAATGCTCTTGTGTTCATATGTTTTGTATTGAAGCTGCTGTCTTGGGGTTCTTTTGCCAAAGTATTTAATGTCTCTCCTCCTTTATTTGTCTAGGTGTTACTTGCACATTTTATATCTTCACTTGCATTATTTGAGACTCTAGAATTAAGTGTTAAATTTGAAGTACTAATTAAGTGGTAAATTCGATGTTGTTGTAATAAAGTCATCTTGAGGTACTAATGTTCAATCGGTAAGCAAATATCTATGAAGAAGAAGGATGAGAGTGAACTTAAGTTAAAACATTTATCAAGAATAAACATCTTTAATAATATGTACAATACTGAGACTCATCACATATCACATCAACAAGGTCAGATCCACAAGGTATCAGTTTCACAGGGCAACTCACAAGGGAACAAGGAAATATCAGCGATATGTGAAAGTCAGCAATAGCATTGTCTGTGTACATGACAAGGTTCATAAATATGAAACGTCCATGTAGGAAAATGTCCATGTAGCAAAACACACTATGTCCACACTTTAAAGGACATCAACCACTGTACCTCTGAATCAGATAATTCTACTGAATCATTGTCAGAACTGTCACTCTCAGAGGTGGTTGTGCAGTTTGTTGTAGAGGTGTTTGTGCAAGTGGTACAGGTGGTTGTGCAGGTGGTGGAGGATGAACACTGCATGAAAACCACCATTTTACATATATATATACGCCATCGCGATAACGCACGTATCGGCTGTAAAGTGGCTTGTTTACATTTGTATACACCTCTTATCCGCGTCTGCGTTTCGGGCGTCTACGAGACAGTTTCCATATGTAGACGCGCGCGACTTGGCTGTATTTCACGCCTGGCGTATCCAAGATAAAACATGCTCTGTGCGACATTTATGCGCCCGGCACATACATGTCGCAATAGATAATAAAAAAGAAAGTCCTCCACCCCCAGCCCCCACTGCTGCTTTGAATTATCAGTGTGTTGTTTTAGCACTTTAAGCGTGGTGTGGGAGTGGAGGCTGTTGCTGGTGGTCCTCTGTCTTCACACATTACCTGAGTTTTGTCTCTGGGCGGGCGGGAGCATATAGGTGTGAAAGCGGCGGGTGTCAAAGCGGCAGGTGTCAAAGCAGCATCAGCAGCAGATGTGTGGAAGCACTTGGGGTGGTAGGTTGATATCTGACCAGACCTTGTGTTATATATACAGTACCCAAAGTATGACTTCAGAAGAGTGGTGTTTTGAAAAACTTTAAAAACTTAAAATAACAGTTTAAAAAAACAAAAAATGCTTGGTTTATTATATGTGTTTAATGAAGAGATAATAGATGGGGTTTTAGAACAATTTTATAATCAAAATTGATAATATAACATTGGATTGATACATATATCAAGGACTTAATAACTAATGATAAATAAATTATGCTACCAGTGGTGTCCCAATGTGGCAGACATCGGAAGAATTCGATAGAGGCGTAAATACAACAGAATCAGGGGTCTATATGATGTATATATGACCACACCATGGACATGTATATACGCCACTAGATAAGGCGTCTACGAGACGGATAATGGGTCAAACTTGTAGATGCAAAATCGTACTGATAGACGCGTTTCGCATACATATGTAAAGTGGTAAGTTTCGTGCAGTTGAAGTAGCTGGTGTACAAGGAGCAGCAGGTGTACAGGAAGCCGCAGATGTACAAGAAATAGCTGGTGTACAGGAAGCAACTGGTGTACAGGATGCAGGCAGTGTACAGGAAGCAGCAGGTGTACAGGAAGCAGCAGATGTACAGGAAGCACTCTTCTTCCATGGCCTGGTGTTTGTGCAAGTGGTACAGGTGGTTGTGCAGGTGGTGGAGGATGAAGTAGCAGGTGTACAAGAAGCAGCAGATGTACAGGAAGCCACAGGTGTACAGTAAGCAGCAGGTGTACAAGAAACAGCTGGTGTACAGGAAGCAGCCGGAGTACAGGCAGCAGCCGGTGTACAGGCAGCAGCCAGTGTACAGGAAGCAGCAGGTGTACAGGAAGCACTCTTCTTCCATGGCCTGGTGCATGCCGAGTCGGTCAGGTGCGGCAACAGGAACTGAAACCAATCCCAGATCCATTTTTTCTGAGGCTTCAAGTTGTCTACACTGCGGCCCAAGATACCTGGAACCAGGCAAATTTGGCAGAGTCGTATTCGCATACTGAGGTACCAAGTGCATATTTCCCCGGTGGGCCTTCCGATGCATTTGGCCTGCTGTTCCCATAGCAGGTCTTTGTGGTCGGTGTCCCAGAATGCAGTGGACCGCTTGGCATATAGTTCAGGATTATGTTGAAGGAAAATGATTATTTCCTCCTTCTGTTGGTCACTCAATTTGGTGACGGCCCTGTGAAAGCGGCAATATTGATTGCTGCGAGCAGGAGTGGAAGGTGCAGGGTCGGTATTGGCTAATTGATCACCAAAAGCATTCTCCGGGGTGTTTGGAGCAGCATCTGGTGCTGTGTTCTGTTGGGCAGGCTTGCCAGCAGGCATGTCAGCAGGCGTGTCAGCAGGTGTGTCAGCAGGTGTGTCAGCAACAGCATTGTAGGCCCTTTGGTGTGTATGTGTACATGTACGTGTACATGGAGGCATTGTTGAGGCAAGTATGAAGTGGTGTGTCGTGTTGAGCTGCTCAAAGTGGAGTGAAGACCCTTCCACCATGCCGTCTTATATATACCAAACGGGGACACAAGTCAACAGGAATGGATCTTACCTGGTCGTAAGTCAACCTATTGGGGCTTAGGTGGATGTGAACATCCAGCCAAAGTCGTTGTAAGTAGTCGGGCTCCATAACCCCCTGGCACGCGCATTGCCTGTCACAAACTTGGCAGGACTTAAGTGGTCAGGCTTCCCATTGGGACTGGACTCAAGTCGATGGCCTTTGTGCAAAGTCAGACCCTAGACCCTAGACCCTGCCAACTTACTACCACAGAGCCCGTCGACATCTGTCGAGTTACCCCCTGTGCCGGAAGCCCCGCCCAGTTTAGTCAAACCCCGAGTCCACTTACGATTTGCAGTGCAGACGACATAAGACCAACCCCAAAGTCTACAAGTCTAGATATGGCAATGGCATGTTGGGGTTGCCGGGACTGCTGGGGTGATGGTGTAAACCTAGCATTAGGGACTCGAAGAGAGCTCCACCTTCACAGTCTCATTTCACACCTCTTAACTGTACACTCAATAGTAAACAAATATCAAGGGGGTTTCAAGCCTGGTAAGTCAACAATCAGCTCAAACACACAATCTCCTCAACATTGATAATAATGAAACTATAATAGCTACTGGACTACATCCCACTACATGTACCGTACTTTAAAACTGACAATAGGAAACAATATGCAAGCACGAATGATATAATATCCTTGACAGAAAATATCAACCACAAGGATCCACGTCGGGTTCGTTTTTATTTCTAATCTACATTAATGATATCATTGACTGCCTACAACAATGCCAGATCAAATTATAGGCGTGTGATCTGGTGATTAAAACGTCTGATGTCTGAAGGCAGTATTTGCCCTGGACTGGTTGATGCCTCAGCCATTATTTGCCTTGGACTGGTTGATGCCGTGAGGCATCATTTGCCCTGGGCTGGTTCATGCCTTAAGGCATCATTCACCCTTAAAGGTTTAATGGACAGAGATGCTGGGCATCTCCAGCCTCATTGATAATGCATGGGCACTTGGCAGTTGGCTTGACATAGTGATGGGGTGTGATCATCCAGACTCATCAGTATGCATGACCACCCAGCTGTGGCTTTGGCCCAGTAACACACAGTAGCCACTCAGGACAGCGTGGAGTTAAGCACACTCACTGTCCTTGACCTTGAAAGGGGCAAGGACAGTGTGCCTCAGACATGCACATAACATTTGGGACAGGGATCTTGACTTTGTACCAACCTTGACATCAAAACTTCAAACCATGTAAAATGGACAGAGCTCTGCTCTGTAGCTTTATTCATCTTGGTAGTCACGGGGGGAATGACAAGCACCACTGACCACAGAATTCAAAGTGGTCTCTGAGTCTGGCACTAATTGCATCCCTATTTGGTGTACCAGAAGGCGTTTGGAGGCTGACCAGTGGAGCTGCAGCCTCATATGCATTTCTCTAATGGATCCCTGATACAAACTGGTGTTAGAAAGTGGTGTTAGAAATTGAATTCCTCATGTTACACAATTGGTTGACAGTGCCTCTTGCTGGGGGTGTGGTAAATTTGACGCAAGGACAGTGTTCTGACCTGAAAGCAGAAACAAAAATCAGGATATATACTAAATGTACACTCCTATCAGGTAATATCACACAGAAGTTGCAAGCTACTGATAGCATAAACCACTCACAGTCACAGTGGAATGTAGGACATATGTTCTGTTTACTAAAGTGGCCAGCTGTGACTGTGGTCTTGACTGGCTAATGACGCTGCTAATGACACTATAATGAAAATGTACACCATCTCCCCTGGTACGAGAATTGTCACATTATGCCTGAATAAATGATCTGAGGACATTAAAAATACAACTGTAAACACCACTGAGCATGGGCTGTGAGTGTGTGTTAGTGTTGGCAGTTCACAGGTGAATGGATAGGGAGATCTTCTAACAAGCTTCTCTTTGAAGCTGAGACATGGTAAAAAAAGTGCTATTTAAAGTTGGATCATTGACCAACGGGGTGGTAGCATCGGTCTCGTCATAAGACAAGGGATATACAGCATAATTTACTAATATGTGCCTCAAACGGTTGCGTCGAATGTGATTTCTGCTCACTGAAACCTACTACTACACGCATAAGATCATCTGCTCCATGCTTCATCATATCACACTAGCCTCTTTATAAAAGACAAGTTATGTTTGCTGCAAGGCTATCAATGGGAATTCCTATAAATGGAAAGATCATGAAAAATAGAATTTTGTAATTCTATAAAATAGCCTGGAATTTCATTTTCAGACCTGAAAAATTGGCAAATTCACAACATGTAACTTTACATTTTAACTTTTTATTAAATTTTATTATATTATTTTTCACATCATTTTTACAACAGTAGGAACTTTGTCTCACTATCTGTGAACCATTGTCACGCCTTGGAATTGGAAACATGTGATTAGATATCTGTGAGGTAACTAGAAAAAGTAAGCAGAGGAGTCGGTAGTTTATATCCCCTGAAACCTCAAGAGGTATTTTTACCTCGTCTTCAGTTATGGTAATCTAACATCATAACCAGACATCCTCAGGCATGGGATTTTCCTAGATATTGCCCATGCTCATTCTTCAGATTGATGTAATTTTGAGAAGAATATTTTTTTAGGGGTGAGGGTCCAAAAGGAAAACCTGAAAGATCGTGAGCAATTTTTCATAATTCTGCCCAATTTAGCTTTCAGCTTAGTCCAGAAATTCACTTAGAATAATGCATAATGCAGGAGTTTCCGGGGCCCTTCTGACCTTTGTTTTTCTCACAATTTCCCGGTCACATGTCTGCATGATCTGAGTATAAGCACGCGGGGGACGTTTAATCATCGACCCCAACGAATAATTGAAGGTTCGAGGAGAGGTCTTAGGAGGGGTCGGGTTTAATAATTCAATTTATCGTGGGGAATGGCAGTTGGGGCCGACGATCCACGAGGACTCGTCCATTTTGGTTTAATGATTTATCAGGCGGGATTGACACCTCGAGAAAAGTATACTGGACCTTTCCTGGTACGCGACACCCCATGGGATGTCGTGGGTGAATCAAATTAACAAGAGCAGCATTATTTATCAATTTATACCAGTAGAAATATATTTGATATGGGTTTGAGTATATACTGGAGTGTTAAATGGCAGATATTTGAAATATTTTGTTAGATTCATTTATAATTATAACTGAAGAAATTAGTTATCAAAAATACCACTATAGGGCACCACCTGTAGTGATTACAAACCCTCATTCAAGTGTCCCCCAGATATAGTCCTTGGGGTATATTTTTTCCTGATACACGATCGGGGATTTCACTCCTTAAACTCAAACGACACCCCCCCCCCCCCCCCCACCTGTTAATGGTCAGTAGTTTTTTAATTAAAAAAAATGTATTACTTTTATCAGGGTCGAACCTGTATCCAGGTTCGGCACGGCCGATCTTCCAAATGGTACTAGCTAATTTGATTCTCTCTATAATTTGCATGGGGCCATTAACTTGTCAGCCTGAATCCCTGGGATATATTATGCCCCTTAGATCGAGAAGAGACAAGTACTGACTTTATACACTCATCCTAAAACGTCTGCCTGTCATGTGCTTAGTACCACCATATGACAATAACCATGTCCGCTGTCAGGCTAACGCTTGGCCACGACCGACTGCCGATTCATCCTCTACATTCACTGACACATTTTATAAACAACACATCATGAAATCCATTCCCAACAAGATTTATGCAACACACTGCACTTTCCAGTCAGCAGGTGTGTGATAAATCATATCAAATGTAACCAGAAGTGCCATGTACTATTTTCTTTTTATTCGGAAATATATATACATGTCTTCCTTCCACCTACTACATAATATACAAATAACGAGTTGGTGCACTTTCCCAGCATCTAAGGTACTTTAGGATGCTCGGAGAATGAGTTCCTATGTTAGATTTGGCAAATTTGTCTGGCTATTTGTGTCAAGAATGCAGACAGCAGTCCTCTGACACCACTGCGCGAAACTAACCACTTTATATATGTAAGCCCAGCGTATATAGGTATACTTTTGCGTATACAAGGTCGTCCTATTCCCCGTGTGTATACGCCTTATCTGTAGGCGCCTGATTCATATATACGCCTGATTCATATATACGTCTGATTCTGTTGTATTTACACCACTATCAGATAGTTCCGATACCTCCCACTTGGGGACACTACTGGTAGCATATAAATTTCATTTTCCAATAGGTCTGTATAATATGAAAAATACAATCTTATATTACCAATTCATTTTAAAAACCTTTATAAAACCTGAGTGAGTATAAATTGATTAAATACACATAATAAACCCTGCATTACGTTGGTTTATTTACCGTTTTTCTAATAGAATTTACTTTAAAACACCATTTCTATGTGTGGTCAGTCTGGGCCTACCTTATCTAAATGGCCGCCAGGTAGTCGGCACGCTACTATGTTTATGTAGGTATTGGATGTTCTGTGACTACGATAAGTCTTCGAAAGGGACATAAGATTGTGGTGCTTAGGTGAGTCCACTTGGTGCGGGTTATGCCTGGAGGTAGACCTAAAACTAAGAGTACTACTGTGTCCATACCTTGTGAAAAAGCAGCTAAGGGCGATAAAGCGGGATTTGCCTCACTGCAAAAGTCTATGGAACAACTCATGGCGTCATAAAAAAGACAAGGAGGAAATGAAGAGTGAGATGAGGGCTGGAATGGATAAAATCAATGGACGACTGGACGAACATGGTGAGAGTTTACATGCAATTGGTTTAAAACTGGACGAAAATGTAAACAGTCTTACTGATAGAGTAGGTGATCACCAGTCAAGAATAGAAGAGTTAGAGCGGCTGACTGGGGATTTGATATCAAAGAAGGCTGAACCTGACATGATTATTGAGAAATCGTTAGAGAAAATCGATCGTTTGGAGGAAAAGGTTGGGTTTCTGGATGACGACCGGAGGAGAAGCAATATTGTCAAAGGTGACTTATACAGGAATATCTACAAACTAAAAGGTGTACAGAGATGAAAAAATGTACTCATCTCTGATGATTTGTCACTTAATAAACAAACTGAACGCAAAGACATGAGATGAGACCGGTTCAAAAGCCAAAGTCAAGGGTCCGAAATTGGTAGTTGACAATGAGTGTTTCTACTTCAAGGATATCAACAAGCTCCCAGCCCCCTCACACTACAAGCAGCCAAAACCGTCAAAGTTGCGGATGGGTGGGCATTCCAATCCCAGCCCTCTCTTACTTGTATCCCTGTCAGATCTATAAATGGAATTCAGTCGAACAACTATACGCATATCAGAAGGCGGTTCAACACGGTGACCCTAAACTGGCAATCAGGATTAAGTTGGCTGAAGATGGCTATGAGGCTAAGAAGTTGGTCAAAACCATAAAGACAACAAAGGAATGGGATAATGAGGACAAAATTCGATCAACATGATCTCAGGAATGCTCTGATCAACCTGAACGGGCATCTCTATGAGGCCACCACTGACCGCTTTTGGTGTTGCGGCTTCCGACTAAGTGAGACGAAGAAAATAAACCGTACCTTAGTCACAAACAACAAGCTGGGCGAACTGTTAGCCAAATTACGGGAGGAATATAGAAGCTAACCTGATCTGGGGACATGGCTAAGCAGGGGTTCTGGCAAAAAGCAAATCATTCACCAATTGACTGGAATCAGTGGAGGCATGCACCACGTAATGTGATAATTGCTGACAGTAGAGGGAGAAGATACAATACAGAGTTCTAGTGAGGGAAGGCAGTCCAGAGTGGCGGTACACTTCTATCCGGGGGCAGCAATGCAGCAGACTATAACAAGAACCTATCATCACCTGAAGAGTAATCCTAATGACAATGTATATATTGTTGCTGGAACAAACAATATAACCAAAAGGCAGGGAAAATCGTTTATTTCCAAGTGGAATTCTGCAAACGAGTTGGCGCAACATCTCCAGGCTTACACAGAGGTCGGGTTAGACTGGCTTGATCATTATTTTCCGAAGACAAAGGTGATTGTGTGTCCCCTGGTGGGACTGGATCTCTAACGCTGGTCCAGTAGTGAAAATCAACAGCTTTTGTTTGAGGCCATGACCATATTCAGCTCCTTTGTTGCCAAAGAGAATGATGAACGGAACTTATTATGTCCATGGCTCTCCCAAGACATCCGCATCCCCCGACATGGAAGCTACGCCCACGACCTGTCCTTGCTCTGTGGAAAAATGAACTCCGAGGTGTTTTAATGAGAATCCCTTGTTAAAATAACTGTTAATCCATTGATCATTAGTCCCTCTTTTCTAGTAGAATGAGGGTGGAATCTGTAGAAAGGCGGTATTGTCAATGCGGCCCGGACACAGTTATGGGAGAGGGGGTATCGTCAACGCGACCCCAACCAGACCCACACTCGTTAGCTTAATTCTATCAAAATTAATATTAACTAAATGAATAGGGTTGTTACCCTGGGTTTGTTATGATTAAATTGTTAAATTTCGGTTTGGAGGGTAGCGTGTGGGTAACTGTTTCAGTCGTTAGGTGGTTAGCCAGACCCCTTGCACTTTGGTGGTAGGGTGATTGCGATTGTTTGCTTTATTTGCTTTGTTTACTGTTTTTTCTCTTCCGATTCTTTCCTACTTTTTTGGTGTTTTGTTGTCTTGTTTTTTTGTTTATTTTCCTTCTTCACATGATATCATAAAGGGAGGTGATAAGCAGTTTGCTCAACATGTATTATTGTTAAGCTAATAACACCTGCTATGAAAATTAATTTTAGCACTGAATGAGGTCAGATCTGAGGGTAGGGCAGGGGCCTGAGTTTACTGACTACGCTAGGCTAAGGATGATGATACCCAGATATGAGGAAAATGAAGAGGGAAAGCACAATGTGCGGTTTTTTTCCACTCAACATATTATAACGAAACTGGTATTTGTGATTTCTTTGTCTAGTTGGGTTTACTTGCAAGGGCATGGATGCTTTGACATTGGATGAGAGGCTGGAGGCGGAGAGGGGTTTAAGGGCGTGCTTGAATAGTAAAATAGAATTGATCAAACTACAGTTGCCGAAACTTTCGATATTATATGTATTTCTGAGAGTAAGCTGAGTGACAGACTACCCTCATCTTTGGCTGATATTGACTGTTTTTCACTAGTAAGATGGGACCGTACTTAGATTGATCCAAATACCGGCAAACCTAAAGGCGGTGGTAGACTTGCCATATACATAGCTAATAGGTTTGAGTATAATGTATTATTCGAAAATGACCAATCGGTCTCATCCATCGACCTTGAAAATGTCTGGGTTCGCATTAACAGACATGGAGTTAAGGATGTTTTACTGTTTGTTGTATTCCGTCCTTGGGAAGGTTCTGTGGATGCTGCTTTGGAAATATTCAAAGATAAAATTGGGAAATTGATCTTAATAAGTATGAGTGTATTATAACTGGTGATTTTAGTGTAAAAAACTCTCTCGTTCGCTCTCTCTCTCTCTCTCTCTCTCTCTTTATGAACAACAGAATCCCAATACTTGTTGGGAAATTATGTATAAATTCACTATTATGACCTTAAATAAACATTCCCCACAAACAAATTTATGGGGTGACAAATTCAAAGCCCGGTCATAGGGATTGAATTCCCGCAAAATATTATTGATGCTTTCCAGGCTAGCTGCAGTGTGCACAGGGCGCAAGTTGTACTGGGTATAGTCTTTATCAATCGGTGCGCCTTGCATGTATGATGGGACTGAATAGCGTGCACTGCACGAAAACCACCATTTTACTTATATATACGCCATCGTGATAACGCACGTAGCGGCTGTATAGTGGCATGTTTATATTTGTATACACCTCTTATCCGTGCCTGCGTTTGGGGCATCTACGAGACTGTTTCCTTATGTAGACGCGCACAACTTGGCTGTATTTCACGCCTGGCGTATCCGAGATAATACATCCTCTGCATGACATATATACGCTGGGCGTATATGTGTAGCGATAGAAAATAAAAAAAGAAGTCCTCTACCCCCAGCACCCGATGCTGCTGTGGATTATCAGTGTGTTGTTTTAGCACTTTAGGCGGGAGCTCTCAGTGAAGCCCTGTTCCCCTATTGTGTCTGGGCAGGCGGGCGCATGGCTGTGTGCAGACGGGTGTCAAAGCGGCGGGTGTCAAAGCGGCAGGTGTCAAAGCGGCGTTGGCAGCAGATGTGTGGAGGCACTTGGGGTGGTAGGTTGATAACTGACCAGACCTTGTGTTATATATAGTACCCAAGGTATGACTTCAGAAGAGTGGTGTTTTGAAAAACCTTAAAAACGTTTTAAAAAACAAAAAAACGCTTGGTTTATTATATGTATTTAATGAAAAGATAATAAATAGGATTTTAGAACAATTTTATAATCAAAATTGATAATATAACATTGTATTTTCCATATACCAAGGACTTAATGACTAATGGCAAATGAAATATGCTACCACTGATGTCCCCAAGTGGCAGAGGTCGGAATTATTGGATAGTGGCGTAAATAAACAGAATCAAGCGTATATATGACCTATATAAGACCGCACCATGGACACGTATATACGCCACTAGATAAGGCGTCTACAAGACGTCTAATAGGTCGAACTTGTAGACGCAAAATCGTACTGATAGACGCGTTTCGCATACATATGTAAAGTGGTTAGTTTCGTGCAGTGGTGAGTAAACTGGTGCCATATCAGGTTTTGGTAGGTCAGACACTGTTGTAGTGGGAGTACTTGTAGAGACAGATACATTGTCCTGTCCTGCAACAAGTGTCACAGACACATTTACACCTCCTGCACCAGTAGGTTTTGTCACCGAAGCAGTATTACTTGCGTCTGGGGTATTTTGTGGTGCAGAAACAGTCGCAGGTTTGTTTGCAATGTTTTCAGTAGAAGGCACATTCAGAGTCACTGGTGGGAACACACAGTGACTGTCGGTAGTACAGGTTCTCTAGCGGGGAGTCCTCCCCATGAAAGAATATGTTCATAAATTTGATCAGCGGTCACGATTCCTTTCTTATACTGACGCAATGCTGTATCAAACCCAAGTTGAATTGTCTCTCTATCATCTATATCGGCGATCTCATCCAGTCTTTTGGAGAGCAGGTTTGACCAAATTTCTGTAGCACCTTTCTCTTTTTTTGGGGCCTGATTACTGGCAATTACAGACTCTACCGATGTAGAGATATTTATCAAAATGTCCACAGGCTCGGTCTGTTTGGTTTTCTTGGCTTTAACTGGCACTGACGGTTTTATCACTCTGTGTTTTCTTGTTGGGAGAGGAGTTACAATGGGGGTTGCGTTCTCTGTGTCATCTTCCAATGTATTATCCTCGGACTCTGCCTAAATGAAATAATTATAAGTAAAAAGATCATATATTAACATACTGAAGTAAGGTATTTTATTGTTCCTATAGTATCATGTAAGATCAAATAATACGACACACCCTCCGATTTATATCTTATATCATTTATATTTCTATAGAAATAAATAAGGTTTCTATCTTATATGATATATATGATATCTATACTATTAATTATTTATAAAATATTTTTACAATTATCATTATTTGATATTATGTTTATAATTGTGCTAGGCCATTTTTTTTTAACTCTTTTGCATAGGGCCAGTAAATACATAACAGCACCTACTTTTTCTATCTTTTCCTCCCCTTATGAGGGCTCTTCAAACTGTGATCTAGAGCATAATGGTGATATCATGGATCAAGAAAAGGTACCCGACTTTATGAATAGTTTCTTTACAAATATCGGAGGACAATTGTTCTGTAAATTAGAACAAAACGTTATCCTCAACTATATAGAATACTTAAACTCCACAAGTCAATCAGCCATTGGCAACCTAAATATACAAGTAACCCAAGATTTGGTGATTGAACAGATGAAATTAATCAATCCCCAAAAGGCTAGTGGGATGGAGCATATCCCTAGTAAAATAATGATAGACTTCCTGACTTACATGATAAAACCATTCACTGACTTAGTAAACAACTCTTTATATAGTCTAAAATTCCCTGTTGCTTGGCAGCAAGCCTTAGTTATACCGTGGGAAGCTCACTTTAGTTGATAATTGGCGCCCGATATCCTTGATAAAAATTCCCAGTAAAGTTACAGAAAAAATAGTCCACAAAGTAATATACAATATATTAATGGAAGCTAACATATTGGACAATCAGCAGTATGGGTTCAGACCAAATAGGGGTACAGTAGATGCTGTTTTTAAATTTACCAAAGATTTGTATGATTCCAGAAGTAATAATGACATAGTGGCCTCCTGTTTTATAGACTATAAAAAAGCCTTTGATAGCATCCACCACAGCCTATTGATTGCTAAATTAAGACATGTTCTGAAAATGCCAGAAAATCTTGTTACCTGGGTTACTAGCTACCTCTCAACTAGATCGCAAAAAGTCTTTATTAATAATCTTTTTTCGGAACTAAAGGCCATTAAATTTGGTGTGCCCCAGGGCTCTGTCCTGGGGCCACTTCTGTTCATCATGTTTATCAACGATATCGGCAATTGTATAAAAAATTCTAGATACCTACTTTATGCTGATGATTTGGTGATATACAATTCTCATCGAGACCCCACTATAGCCCTAAATGGTTTGCAGGAAGATCTTAATGCTTTGGATATGTGGTGCAAAAGGAACTGTTTAACCGTAAACGTAAATAAAACCAGGACCATGTGGTTTGGTAGTATAAATAAACTCAAAACTTGTCCATCAAAACATATGATGCTAAACAATATTGAAATAATCACTTGTAGCCATTACAGATACCTTGGTATTGAGATAGATGAATGCATGGATTCCACACTGTAAGATGGTTATAAAAAATATGAGTTCAAAATTGTTTAAATTCTCAAAACTACGTAAAAACCTCACCCTTGAAGCTGCTAAACTCGTATACCTATCACGTGTGTTACCCATTGTAGAATACTGCTCGTTCTTGTTTGATAGTTTTCAAAAAACAGACTTGAATGCCATTGAAATACTGCATAATCGAGGCCTCCGAATTGCATTACTACTCCCGTGTAAGGGAAATTCCATTGAGAGTCTCCATCAAAAAATAAACTTGAACAGACTAGATATCCGTAGGAAAATCCAATTAGCCTCAATTATGTTTAAAAATAAGAATAACCTAGAATGGCTAGACTGTAAAGTCCGCAACACAAGACTCTCCAAAATATTTTGTTCAAAATTGCCAATGTACGTAGTAACCTAAGTCAACGAAGCCCTTATATACGGGGAGCCTTGCTGTGGAATTCACTACCTGGAGAATCCCAACGAGCTGATGACATAGAAACCTTTAAACAACAAATAAGAACTGTGTTCTAAATCTCTTGTTACCCAGGATGTTGGATGTATAAGGTATAGGGTAATGCGTCCAAAGATACCTCTCATATCCTCTCATATCACTCATCATTCAACCTTCTTATTACCTATCCATGTAAAAAATAACTTCTGTTTTATTAATCTGCAAAGTGATGTAAACTGTATCTCGATGTAATCTGAACCCCTTAAAATGTATCAGAAAAACTCGCCTCGGTGAGAGATACTAATAAACTATATAAAAAATTAAAAAAAATATCTCCTTGTCGACAACATCGATTTGCTGTTCATCGTGATCGCTTGTGTTGTCGTGGACAGGTGTCAGTGGCTCTGACAGATTTTCTAGCTGTGACTTGTCCTCGGTGGATGGTTCAACCTCAGGAATATCTTCTTTTTTTTCTTTTCTTTTTATTCAGGAAGCAATCACAATCACCCAGATGGGCGTTTTTACATGTATTTGCGTCAACAATATATACAAATAATTTACTCATAAGCAAATTAAGCAACATACAACGAGAAGCACAGGACAATACAGGACAGACAGAATAAGAAATGGGGTGGACCGGTATTTATTTTAGTGCTTACATATTAAACACTGGGCACAACTGGACTGATCTGGATTGACTGACCACACTAAGAAATCCTCCGCAATCTCGGGCGCTGTTCTCTGTATATATGAATAATATAAACTACTTACAACACTTTTATTGTTAACCAACATTAGGAGATTTAATAACAATTGTAATATCTATAAAACTATATACATATATGTCTATTACTAGAATATACAATCTATTATCTATAACAAATATTTAATATTAATTTATATGAAAAAAAATACATTTACTTTTATAATATGAGGGAAGAAAGTACTGATTTTTTTTCTTTTTTTCTATCACAGTTCAAGTTATATGAATACCATAATTTGCTTACATTATCATCAAGGGAAGACAGTATTTTTTTCCATGGTTTTATGTGAACCATCAGGAAGTTCTACCTTTCATATATCCAGCCGGTTACTGTTGATGGTCGCCCACTGCCGGATTTTATTTCTGGATTCCTTCCAAACGTAGTAGGCAACAAAGACATTTTCTTCTCCAAATCCTCAACTGAAATAATAATAATGCATAATATTAAATATGAGTGGAAGTGTTTCAACATTTCTGAAATGCGACATAGCTAAGGTTTGTGCAATTCTTTTTATCATTTTACCCATTCACAATTAACCGCAGTAATCGCAGACCTCATAATAAATTTAAATGAATATCGGGAGGTGGATTGTAGACCTTATCGGAACCATATCGTAGTGGGTGCACACCATATGTAATAGAATATTTGTATGTAATAGATATATTTTTTTATTTGATTAGATATAAAAAAAGTATGTAAATGATATACTTACCACTGGGGTTGGCCATTGTTTTTATTGCATCACTTTTAAGTTTGGTGTTAAAGTATTATTGTTCATGGGCCCAGTCATACATGAACATGTGTTCTTCCCATAGATCCATTAGTGTTGACAACATCGTATCGGACCAGCAAATTGTTTGCACTCCCTTACCGCGCTTGCGAGCCATTCTATTGGGGGCGGTTCCACTAAAACTTGCCGTTGCTTCATCGGCGGCAACAGTGTGTGGGTCCTGAGAGGGCGGCGACTGTCTGTGCATTTCGGTGATCTTACTTGTAACACTTGACTGTGGAGGCAAGGCACTGCTCTTAGGACTAACACCTTCACTATTTTCAGTTTCCTGCGTAGATTTGGACACCTTTGCAACCTCTATATAGTGTGTAAATGAAGTTTTCTTAGTGCAAAGAACCCTTGATCGCTTCGGCTTCGCCATTTTGTTTTGAAGTGGGTGGGGTATGCTTTCTGGCCTCCTGTTGGCTGAGATATGCCCCAGTGACCTTCACCTTGGCGTCCATTACTTCTGTCGTGAGCACTTGTCGCAGCCTGTCGGGAAGTGCATGCTCCACCTATCCTATATCCTATCGTAGACCTCTGCGACAACCTCCCGACACTCCACGACACTCCACGACAAGGCTCTAGTCGTGGCAAAAATCGAATGTGTTCGATTTTATCGTAACCTTGTCAGATGGCCCCAGACAGGCCCGCGACAAGTTTCATGTTGCAGCCTGTCGTGGCCTTGTCGACAGGTAATTTTTGTGTCGTATTCTTGTCATAGCGCTTTTGTCGGAGCGTTTTGGGATATGTCAACAGTTCTAGCAGAAATAAAGAGGAGACCACAGTACCGACACGCACTACGACATGTGTCAATACTATCCACAGCATATATATATATAGACAGCCCCAACGTATATCTATAGATGATAGTATTCTAGTCTCATTCTCAGTGTGTATAGGTCGTAGGCTGGGCGGTTTAAAACGTTTATTGATTCTATATGATATACTCATTTATCCACTGTCTTACATTTCAGAATCATCTGTGCCAACATGGGGCTGGTGGGTGCTGCAGTTCGGAACGCCTCTGTTGCTGATCCTAGGCATCCCTGGAAACATCCTTGTATTGGTGGTGATGAAGTCACCACGCTTTCGCTCCAAATCCTACTCCCACTACCTCTGCACGCTAGCCGTCTTCGACTGCCTCGTACTATGTTTGAAATATTTCAAAAGGCTCGACGAGCTCGTGGAATATACCTCGGGTACCGCCATCACTAGTTCCTTTGGGGATGCAGCATGCAGGATCCATAACTTCTGCGAACATGTTTGCTATCTCATGTCCTCATGGATTGTACTCTGCATGTCCATTGAACGATTTATAGCTGTCAACTTCCCGTTTAAAAAAGACTTATATTGCAAGCCCCGGAGTGCTGTCATCATCATCCTAATTGTTTTTACAATACTGTTTTGCTCACAGATCTTTCGTTTTGTCATGTATGGGAAGAATGAGGTCAGGGATACATGCATGGCTTCCACGCGCCATCTCTACATATACCTTATCATACACGTCTACGTCTACCAGCTCATGCTGCAATTCACCATCCCAGCTCTCTTGACGCTCATGTGCAACATGTCAATTTTGTGGAAGATCCGACAGCTGCGTCATAAGGTGATTGAGCATGGGTCTAATCACTCAGCACGGGCCAATCTTAACCGCCACAAGACAACATGCACACTGCTACTTGTTTCCTTCACCTATATCCTCACCGTGTTGCCGCTGCTCCTCCTCTCTATCGTCATATACGTGGCGATATTCATTGATAAAGCTGCTGCCCGCATCCTCTTCTCTAAGTGTGAAAATCTGAAGTTGGTACTGGAATTATTCTCAGAGGTGAACTACTGTGCTAATTTTTACATATATGTTATGTCGGGTTCCCAATTTCGTGGTGAATTACACTCGATGCTATTCCGTCAACGTTCGTTTATTTCTTCTGGAGGTCCGACAGAGAGGCTTCAAGTATTTAACTTTAGGCGATCTATGACTGCTGTTTGAGGGCAGTAGGGTAGCGTACAAACATCTAACATCCAATATATTGGGGTCTATCCTGTCTCCAATAGCATATGTTAAGTCTCACGTCGAGATTAATCCTAAGTATGCTAAATGGTTTTGCCTTAGCTGGCCACGACGAGAAAGTAAATGTTGCAATTCTTAGAGCAAGGAATTCCCAGAATATGAAAATTCTATATAGATGTGTAACAGTAATATGAAGAACCATAAGTACAATAGAGCAAGTGAGGCTTGTCCAAGAACTCTTGAAAGCCCTCCATGGGATGTCAAGGTCAAACCTTTCAAGACGTCTCTTGGAGGAGGCCTCTAGGTTTATCGAAGCAGTAATGAGCAGTGGTCAGTGTTGCCAGAAAGCCTCTAAAGAGGTCTGGTACGTTTGCAGCATACAGGTTGGTAGAACTAGAGGTGGTGACCATGTGTTTTATTCACCATTGAGATGAGAAACAGAAAATAGACCACTTGCTATTGCTATTGCCAATGTATACACTGAGCATCTTCGGGTTCCCTAAAAGGAAGATCCTTCATTGCCTTGTGTTTACAGAAAGCATTTATAAGTTACCTGTATACTTAATGGGCTAATTGAAATAATATTTCAAATGGGTATTGTAGCAATATATTGTTATTGGGGAGAGTTTCTCCTGCTGTCCATATGATTGTGTTATTTATTATTACGTTTTCCGCAAGTTCCTGATTTGAGTATTTGTATATTTTGACAATCGAAAATTATTAGTTGTTCAACACCGAGAAGAACAAACTGGTTCCGATGAGGGCAGTATGTAAGATTATTTCCTTAGGAAAGGTTAGGATGTGTCCAGTCAAATGCCTAATTAAAAAGAGTACTAGGCCTACTAATTCAACAATACTATTTAATCAATTTAACAATTGGTGGTCGTATACAATAACCTTTCAGATAAAGGTTGCGTAGGTATCAGTAATTAGTTCAGCATTGTGACTTAAGGGACCACCTGCATTGTCCAATGAGGAAAAGCATTTCACTAATTATAATCATCACTTTTAGGTAGATCCAATAGCATCAACGTCGAAATACTTGATGGTCTGTGAAAAATGCATTCTAATGTAATCTGAGCAGTAATGGATGCTCCATGAGGTGTCTTGCGTTAAAGTCTGATTTCACATAGTAAAATTCAGTACCGTCGTCTCTCCGGGCCTTAACTCTGGTAAATAACGGATGTTCGCTAGTATATTGGAATAGCAGATAAGCAGCTCTAGACTAATCTGGTCTAAAACAGGATTCCTCCCAGTGGCCCCTGGGGGAATAAAAGGGGGTGCATCCGGTCTGGTCCAGTTTTCGACCTTTAATCGCGGGCCCCCAAAGGTTTTTTTCACCCTGTTTCAAATTGCACACCCTCTGTCGTTATTAGTGGATAAATCAAAGGAACACCAATTGGAGCAGCAATTTGCTCAACACCCGGCGATGTCCTTATAAATGCATATATTAACTCCAGGTCAACTTTGGAGTTTAATTTGCCGAAATGGAATCAGACCTTTATATTGGTGACAGTTCAGCTACTATATGGCCATGCTGTTGGCCAAATACCTAAGTAACCATTCATTTTATGAGTATTTTATCTCTCATCTTCAATTAGATGAGTTGGTCACGGGGGAAGTTTACTTGTGCTCATTGGGATTACTCGACACGAAATGCTAACCAAATGAGTTGCCTCATAGAATAAGTTTATAGATTTGCGGTTTTCTTTCACAATGTCAGCAGAATTATGGTCAATGCACACTTGCTAACTGCACAAATTGCATTAGTCCCACTTGGTGTCTATAATCATCTTTGGCAACATTCTAAGCAGGAAACATTACTGGGTGTTTTGAAATTGACATTATTATATTATCCTTGTTCAGACACTCCATGGCCACTGAGGGTTGTGACTTCTACACCAATCTGTCTCAGGGCCACCTAGGCTCAAGCCTCGTTTTTCACCCTATTTTTGTACTGAAAATGGTGGATCATACAGAGTCTATTCAGGGTTAGGTTTTAGTATTTTGGATAAATCCGGAGAAGATAACTACGAGTTATATTTCCCCTGATATTTGTGCCTTCAAAAACCTTTTGGCAATAAATACTTCAAGAAGTTGAACATTGAGAATCATACCGGAAGACATGTAGATGCAAATCCTCTGGCATCAGAAAGGCATACGTTAGTTTTGTTCATACATTTGTCAGGCACCCATCGTTTCGCAGTGTTTACTTTAAAGGATATGTGGTTTTGAACAATGTTACTACCTGATGAAGTGAAACCCTCTTGATGTCTTTGGTATACAATGGAGACGTTCTGATTTAAAGTATCAATGCCGATTATTGGATCTGATCTGTTAACAAGCTATATTGTATGGTCATTTAAAAGTGTTTATATCAATTCTTCCATTGAATATTCTTGTAAATTTTACACTGAAGCGCGTTGCCGAGGAAAGATGGACGAGAACAGGGAGTAATCTAATGGCAAATGCATGTGGGATAGACAAATCAAGAAGTCAGATACTCACTGATGAACAGCCTATGGTGTACTGTATGAGGCAGATCTAGTTTTTATGTCGATCTAGTTCTACCCTGTATGCTTCTCGTTAGAGTATCAGTTGGTGTTCTCCTTGAAGCTTTCCTTTGATTAGGCAAGCTGTAAAAGATGGATGAGGTCGATGCCTTAATAACAGTGGGGATTGTGTGTAAGCTGCACCATTAAAGCGCACCTCTATAAACCGCACTTTATCATTTCTACGGGTTTCCCCAGGTATATATTGTTAACCATCTCTGGGTTCCTGAATTGCTTATCGATTGTGGATCAAAGTGTTAGATTGTGTCAATCAGATTACATATCTATATCACATTCTTAATGCAACTGCTGATCTGGGCGCTTAGTACACTATTCATATCAATTACACGTAATGCCCTGTCCCTGCAGCCTAATAAATTCAGCTTCACTAGAATTACCTAACTGGACAGAATACCTTTACATTGGTGTCCTACGGTGCTGTAGCTACTTCTTACTAACTTCGTATTTTACCTGGTTTGTAGATTTTTGAGTAACATCAGTTACCTCATGTAGACGTACATGCAGTTCAAAATTGATGTCTAAGATAAAACCAAGGTATTTTTATTATTTGAAACTTTGTATTACATTCCCGTGATAAGTATCCCCAAACAGAGAGTGCCGTTTCAGCCTGCGTTGCGTAGTGTACCAACAGGTTTTAGCTTTACTGATGTTAATGATTGTTGCATTTGCTTCACAAGTTGCAGATACTTCGTTCTTGTAAAGTTACAGAGGCAATAGAGGGCTTAGGGTCTCTCCTAAAGATTAGATAAACACCATCAGTATATTGTATTAAAACACAGCAGGTAAGCGAATGTGCTATGTCATTGATGTAAAGGTTGAACATAGTTGGACCTAGAACCGATCTCTGTGGGACATGGAGATTACCTTTGAGCTGTTTTCATTGAAACTCACTTATTCACTTCTTTTCTGAAACGACTTATTCAACTAGTTGAGCAGTTGCATTGCATGAATGTTGAATTGTTATACATTCAGAAACTTTGTCATATTTATACGTGCCGCATGCCCCAGTGTAGTAAATCTTGATATATATTTTTGTAATTTTGTTCTCGAGCTAACTGAACTGTGGGAAGCCGAAAGGACAACTGACTCAAAAGAAGTGAGTGTATGTTGTCAGACTAGGTCAGCAGTTGGAAAACCCCAAAATCTGGTACATGAAATTCCGAAATAATCCTTTTTTCCATGACATACGTCTGTAATGAAAGTTGCACCAATATCTTTATTGAAACTGAAGGAAGTAGTAATTATCTAGGTTAATCATAAGTTAACCTTGTGACTGAAGGGATTTCGATGTACTCGTATTATGTGGTTCCTTTGATGTGTGTGTTCAAGCTCTTTATATCAAAAGTGATTCTAAATATGCTTTAACGATATAGGATTTCATTGCAATTAACATTTGTGACCTGGATAAGAGATATAAAGCTACAGTTAGATTTTATTGCTGTCTTGTTATCTGTTCTTAATTTAAGTTATCTACTATTCATGTATACCATAATTATAGTGGAGGCATGTTAAATTTATCATTCCGGGTCAATGCTGACGCTTGTCGCCTAGTGTCAAGACTCTTTCCCACACTTACCCCACTTTTAGTTAATTTTATAAACCAATACTTCACATACACCATTTCCACACCACTTCCATCATTTACGTCCGGGCCAGGCTAGCGATATGTGACTCTTGTGATATACAAGTAGAATGATGACCTTTTAGATCAAAATAATCAAAGTTTATCTATAAAATTCAGATTCCCAATCAGGTATACGGGTCCTGAGAGCTACAGCGCGGTAGTAAAAAAAAAAATCACCCCAACGCCACTAAGTATATATGGCAGATGTGGACATCTCTATCGAGAGAGAAATAAGTTTGTGTAGGACCTTCTAAGCCTCCCCTTTTGTAGATCGGTCTCACACGTCTCCCTTAAGCGGGTGCTCTACCATACAGGTGCTCCGCAGGCAGGATTTACTCCAGCCGATGGCTAAGGAAGACATCGACAGGTTACCATCGAGACCGAGGCCCAGGAAACAGATCTACATCTGTTTCAACATATTGAAACAGGCACTGGATGCACATATATACCCCTACAGTGCTTGGGTACGCAGCAAGGGCGGTCGTTCTCCTCATGTATTCGGCATGTATTCGGTGTGATATTTGAGTAATGGCCAATAACGAAAGCATACCGGTATGTTTCTGTTGATACATGTCTCACTTCCACCGGACTCAGATCTCCTTTATTCATTTAAATGCCTCTTTCTGACACCCAATATGGGGCGTCTTGGATCTTACCTAAAAATGTAACATTCATCGACCCCCCCCCCCCCCCACCCACCCACCCCCTCCCCCACCCCCGCCCCTCCCTTCCACCTGTAATGACTCTACCTCGTATGGCTCTTGCCAGTTTGCCCCGCGTTACCTCGTGCTGGAGATTTGTATTAGTGGGCGGCGGCCAAGCGGAGGGACACCAATTACAGAGTAGAAGCAAAGCCAATCGATGCCAAACTAAAGCCCCCTTCCCCACACATCCCTGGCTCCAAATAAAACTCTACCCTCTCTGCAAACTCCTCTCGGTCGATGAATCCTCAGTAATTCCATGTTGCCTAGGGTAACGGATAAGTAGCGTCAGTTCCGGATTACAATCGTTGCCATAGTCCCATACGGACGATCATCAGTGAAGAGCAGGGAATATATAGCTGCCACGGGAATGTGCGATAAACTACCATTACAGCAAGAAAGTAAAAAATAAGGTTGGTGCATGGATAATTGTACAAGGACCCAGTGAAACAGTTGGCAGGTGTACTTGAGGGATTATTCAGCCATCTACTTCAATTGGAGCCAGACCTCATAAGTGCCAGTACCGGGTTAGTATACTAACGTACGCACTTCCTTTCTTAATTTTGTACAAATCTCACTGTATCTATCATCCCAAAGTAAGTTTTATTTGAAGTTGAATTATTCTTACCCTAGCTGTTTTTGCTCATCATGAAGATGGTCGTTTTACTACACCAATGTATGTCTTATGATGACCATGCTAAATCATTCTAGATACACCGAGAGTGTGGATTTACATGAGGTTGATACGTAACTACAGGTATGGTGTGAGAACTATCTAGATAGATATTGAAGAACAGATTTGAGCATGTCTACAATAAATAAAAATGTTCGTTGGCGTCACGATCTCTATATATTACGACATTTAAACGCGAGAATTTCTTTGTGTATTATATTTGTCTGTCTGTACCAATTTCTAATAGATAGTTCAGGATATCGATGGGAATTAGTGTTAGTCCTTATGAATTGATTCGTGGGTATGTGTGAGGGGGGGCACATAGCGGGAAATGATCCTGACACACTCCAACACAGTCGATCATGATCAATTTCGTCAGAATGCCTGCAAAACGGCCATTTTGTCAGAACGCTGTTGGAGTGTGTTGGAAACCGCGTCGTAACACAGAATCCACTGCTATGATAAACCCATTCGTTCTGACAGAAAATTTGATATTTTGTCAAACACTTGCCATAAGGCTATCATAGTGTGGGAAGACGAAAATCGCAGTAGTGGTAGCCCAGCTTCAGGTCAGGCATACATTGAGCTCCTGATGCACTATATAATAGGCCTTACGATGTACCTCCCGACAAAGAATGAAAATTGCATCGGAAGGGAACCTGACATCATGGCAGTTGATCATGTGTCTACAATTTTACTATGATGAATACTGCCTGTCTCCGATTTATTTCCAACGAAAAAGCTCAATCATCGGGTGTCTACGACATCTAATCATGTTTCAAAGTTGTAGGTTATGGGTATGCATCATTGGCTATTCTCACGTGTGACATAATCAAGCAAAAGTTATGAAAGTCTGGAATCAGATGACGCGGAGAAAGGTTTGGAGAAATAGTTTGATCAATAGTTTGAAGTTTTATTGAAACCATTGGTTGTAAGATTATGGAAATGGACATGAAATCTTATGAATTCTATTGTGACGGAACTACAAGAGGACACATGATAGGCAGATTCAAATCCAGATATCACAATCTAAATATAAAAGGGCATAGTAAATGAGTATTTAGTACATTTTCATTTAGTTTGAGTTTTGCATTTCTGAACACTTATATCTATTGCATTTATTACTACAGTGGCAGTATAGATGAGAAGGTTTTCATGCTGTGACTTAGGTCAAAAATGATCCTCTGTTCCATTACAGAAGACAACAAACAAGCTAGAAATGTCTAGGACTAGCAATATAGCAACATGCTCTTGATGTGCCTTAGCCCAGGCGGTTATTGTCCCCTTGTAATTTCGTCAAATTTTGCTGCATTTAGTCAATTTGCGTATGCGCAGCATTGCAGCAACTATGAAATTCGGAATGATAATAGTAAATTTGGTCAGAAGTTCTAATTACAAGAAAATGTAAAAATATATTATTTATCTAGATACTTTTGACCGGCTGCCTTGGTCACGTTTACCCTGGAATTAATGAGGAGGTAATCGAGTAAATGGTCTTTGTTCTACTGAGAACTAAGCCCCGCTTCTACTAAGCCCAAGTTTATGAGGGAGTGAGAAGATTGTTCTTGTGAGGATGGTGAGTGGCATAAATTTTCCGAAGCATCCGTTGGAGAATGGAGAGTGAAGTCATATAGTTGTAGGGTTCATACGGTTAAGGGTGGAACAAAATGTTCGAAGAGTGGAACGCCTTCCGCGCAAATTATCAACGACAAGTTGGTACACAACAGTTTCTGCATAAGTCTAAGTGTCTGAAATAAATAATTTTATAATTAATTGTAGGTGGACAGTACAAACAAGAGGCAGTGAGTTAAGTTGGCTTTGTGGCGTTTTTATTGAACCGACGTTTTGGGTTACAGTTATGAAGGTTAGCTTTTTATTGACATTCACATGGTTGTGAATCGTTTGAGACTAAGAGGTATCGGAGGCAGTCTGTGAGTCATTTTTTACATGGATTGATTTTGAGTAATTTTAAACTGGAAATCGGTTAAGATGGAATGATTATCAGGATTTGGAACAAATAAGGTGACCTACTTCGAGATTTTACTTGCTTCTACATGTACAAGGTTGTATCAGTAATATAGTTTGGTATTGATACTGATTGATATAATCTATAATTTTATCATTGGCTTCTTTGTTGGGTTCATATATCCCATGTTCTGGGGGCCTTGTTTCATGGAGCCCCCACATCGTCATCGATATTGTTTACTATCGAGTAGAGGTTGAATAATTTTCGCCCCACCGGGGGATCCTTGCGGGGCTGCTTCTTTGGAGTTGGTATGTATCCTGCAGGTGTTTCGTGTTGTATTTCTTTTATGTATTTGTCGGTTCTGGCTTGAGGGAGTGGGGTGGGTTGATGCTGTCGTTGGTTGAATTCTTGCATCGAAGGCGTTGTTGTCTGCATAGAGGTTGAGTTCATCATCACTTTCTGAGTTCAATTCATTTTATAGTAGAGATATATCATGTTTTTGGGGTGCCTTTGGTTTCCTTCGATTTAGGTGTGTGATGTATGTATTAAGAATATCACAGGGTGCTTCCTAACAGTTCCTCGCTCTAGATAGTGGTCAAGGCCTAACCGTTTGGACTGCCACCCCCAACGTTTGAACCGTCCCCTGTCTACGTTTGGTCTGACCCCCCGATAGGGTATATAAGGAAGCAGATTTCAACTCACAGCTCACTTGGAACCCAGACACCGTGGCGTCAACATCTCCATGCTACTCAGCATTACTACCATTGCAGTGTCAGGCTTGAAATACCATAGGACTCTATGCTATAGAGGCCTTTACTGAGGATTGGGTTTCTCCATGATCTTCTACCACCCCAGCACTGGAGGAAAAGACACTGATGACTGCTACCACTACTTGGATCATCTATATCCACAAGTCAAGGAGACATTGAACATTAACTGAAAGTGATAGACTGTGAGTACTTCTTAGACCAAGAGGACTTATATCATATGTACACTACAGAAGTGTATATGATTTTGTATGTTGATGAGAATTGTTATGTAACTGTATACTTTTGTAAGGTCAGACTACCAGTACAATCCTAGAATAGAGAGAGACACAGACCGGTTGGCTTCAAGACTCATACTGATTCTTTATTGGGTCACTCCTTCTTTTATACAGATGTGTAAGACAATGGAATACAGGTCTTTTGTAATAATTCCCGCCAGATTACTGGCTCAGAGAACCGCCACACAATACATTGTCCTCTGTTATAATCCCCCCACCAACTGCCACAAGCGCAGACAATACCATAGGGGATGCTGGTGGCTGTCTGGGACAATACACCAGCCTCTGACATCGACCGTATTCAATCCAATTGTCTAACAATCTTTTACATGTCTACTGGACATGTTTTTACAACCTTTATATCATTACTGGTATACGTTTCCTGTAGCTTAACTTATTTCGATGTACATTCCTTATTTCTAGTGTATCATATTACATTATTCATATCTAGGCACATTCCTCTGATATTATAATCGTATCATATTACATTCCAGTTACAATCCTATTATGTTTATATCATATTACACTTTGTTATAATAACTGTTATTAATACATATCTGTGTATGGTTATCTGTCTTGTTCATTTAGTATAGAAGATATTCTGAATTCTCTTTTCTTGTCACTGGGTTAGCTAGACTATAGGAATAGGCCTTAGCTACTGTACGTGACAGGTGTGCTAGTGGTGGATGAGTGGTCGGGACTGCTTGTAGAGTTGCAGCAGGTGGTCGGTGGTCTGATTTGATGAAGCTTGTTAGGTGTTTTTATTCTTTTATTATTTTTCTAAATATAATCTTAATTATTCTATTGTTTGGATTGAAACACAACTTTTAGAGTATGAAGTACCCTGTTGTTGCATGTAAGCTGGAAAAAAAGATTTATACATTACCATGCAATATTTCCTAAATTATAATGTACTTATAGTATATATCCTTAGAAAAGAAATGTTACGTTACGATTTGCATTGGTGCATCGTGATGTGTGTTACAGCAAAAAAAAATCTGAGCTTCCCGATCGTCTGCGATTTTTAACACTTTTAATTTGAGTGAATCAGAATGTCTTCAATTTCTTTCGTAGTTAGTGGACGCTGGGTTTTCTTGCTTAATATTCTTCTACATGCATTTTCAAACGGCCAGCCTTATATCTGTATTCGATAAACATCATCTGTACCGCCTCAAGCAGAATACAATGAACAACCGTTCAGTCAGAGCTAATGCTAAGTGTACAATTTCATTAGCCAAATCAAGGCCATAGGATTCCTTTATATAGAATGTAGTCATCATCGTGACTAACCTAAGCTAATATTCGCCATTATGCGGGACTATGGCGAGTCCATGAATTTGAATAATTGTTTATTTATCATTACTAGATTATTCCGAACAGAATTCTCTTAATGAATACCATTTTCCCTATTGGGTAACACTGGAGTAGCATTACCATCAGAGGACCGATTAATTTCGTTCATAATTACATCAATAGATCACATATTGCTCAATCCAGTTAGCTGAAGTCATCAGAGATTTTCCCACACCATATTCCTGTTGGAGAAAAGAGGCCTTTGCTTTGATTGTGTAGCTGCAAATTACCAATAATAGATTGTGCGTTTAAAGGTGAAGGTCAGCCATGTCCCAAGTCAACATTGAACACGAATACATTATTAAATCAATCATGCAAGAATGAAAAAAAGATTCCCATAAAACGCCTTTAGGAGAAATCGTCCCTCCTATTTGATGACACCTGGTTTTTGGCTCGGGTTAACTGAGATATCCCCTCTAAACTAAGGTGAATTTTCTATTTTTTATTTGTGACGAAACTGCTTAATTTCTATTGTGGCATCACTACGGGTTTATCAAATCTTTAGGCGTAAATTGGATTCATCATGGAATTTCATAAACATCAGCTTTAGTATCTAGCATTTTCCTTTCTGGTGTTAGGATCTTTATAATAACCAATAGTATTCTATTGTATGTGTAAAATTAAGTAGGTATGTAAGCAGATGTATTGAGGTACACATGGCTCTAATTAAAACTAGGGGCAAATGGTATGTTCATCATGGACTAATGAGCCTGCAATTATAAATGAATAATATTTAAAAGGCTTGGGGTACATTCAGTCAATGTATAGTTTTCTGTTATCAACTTGGACCCAGTCAACTTTCCATTTCTGCAACTACTTGATTCTCTGATCCAAACATATCAAGCACGTTGACAAGTCTTGAGGTATTTCGATCTTGAGTGATTGGTAATGATTAACATGGAGAGAGGCTGGGGAAATAGTTGAGAATTTATTGACCAATTAATGTTGAAACTATGAAGGAAGTAGTTGAGTAAATAGTTTGTCTGGTCTCACTGAGATGAAAGCTCGACTGGTGAGTCCATCAGTGAGTAGTAGAAAATGTATCTTTTTTTCCAGCTGAGCCTATTGAAGTATGAGGAGAGTGAAGTCACATGGGGGTACGGTCAAGTGACAACAGGAGGAAGGGTTGGGGATTGTAGCCTCTCCTGTGCACATTACCTCCAACGAGTAACAATTCTAACTTTTAGGCAATGTGCAGTAAAACCCTGTGTAAAGTCTTGAGCCTTACTCGCATAAGGCATAGACCTTATGGCTCAGTCACACCGGGAAACGGAAGAGTTACGTAAGAGTACGGACGTGTCGAGCGTGATCCGGTGGCCTCCGTAGGCAAAAGTTGAACGGAAGGAGGCCCCCGATGCAAAGCACCGGAGGAGAAACGGTCAAGTTGCGTACAAATACGGATGAGTTGCGGAAGAGTTGCGGAAGAGTAACGGATAATTACGGACAATTACGGAAAGTGGTACGGAAGAGTAACGGACGCCAACGGACGCCAACGGAGGATTAACGTAAAATTGCGGAAGACTTACGGATATTTACGGAAGAGTAACGGAAAGGTTGCGTAAACTTTACGGAAGCATATATCCTACATCCCTACACCCTACATCCCTACACCCTACACCCCTACATCTGTATATCCCTACATCATACACCCCTACATCACTACATCCTACATCCCTACACCCTACATCCCTACATCCTACACCCCTACATCCCTACATCTGTATATCCCTACATCATACACCCCTACATCACTACATCCTACATCCCAACATCCTACATCACTACATCCCGACATCCTACATCACTACATCCCTACATCCTACATCACTACATCCTACATCACTACATCCTACATCACTAGGCTACATCCTACATCATTACATCACTGCATCACTACATCCAACATCCACACATCCTACATCCTACCTCCTACATCACTACATCCTACATTACTACATCCTACATCACTACATCCTACATCACTACATCCTACATCCTACATCACTACATCCTACATCACTACATCCTACATCACTAGGCTACATCCTATATCATTACATCACTGCATCACTACATCCAACATCCACACATCCTACATCCTACCTCCTACATCACTACATCCTACATCACTACATCCTACATCACTACATCCTACATCACTACATCCTACATCCTACATCACTACATCCTACATCCTACCTCCTACATCACTACATCCTACACCACTACATCCTACATCCTACATCACTACATCCTACCTCCTACATCCCTACATCCTACATCACTACATCCTACATCACTACATCCTACATCACTACATCCTACATCACTAGGCTACATCCTACATCGTTACATCACTGCATCACTACATCCAACATCCACACATCCTACATCACTACATCCTACATCCTACCTCCTACATCACTAAATCACTACATCCTACATCACTACATCCTACATCACTATGTGGATGTAGTGATATAGTGATGTAGGATATGGGGATGTAGGGATGTAGGATGTAGTGATGTAGGATGTGTGGATGTTGGATGTAGTGATGCAGTGATGTAATGATGTAGGATGTAGCCTAGTGATGTAGGATGTAGTGATGTAGGATGTAGTGATGTAGGATGTGGGGATGTAGGATAAAGTGATGTAGGATGTAGTGATGTAGGATTTAGTGATGTAGGATGTAGTGATGTAGGATTCAGTGATGTAGGATGTGGGGATGTAAGATGTAGGGATGTGGGGATGTAGGGTTGTAGGATGTGGGGATGTAAGGATGTAGGGATGTATGATGTAGGGATGTAGTGATGTAGGATGTAGGATGTAGTGATGTAGGATGTGGGGATGTAGGGATGTAGGATGTAGGATTTAGTGATGTAGGATGTAGGATGTGGGGATGTAGGATGTGGGGATGTAAGGATGTAGGGATGTAGGATGTAGTAATGTAGTGATGTAGGATGTAGTGATGTAGGATGTAGGATGTGGGGATATAGGGATGTAGGATGTAGTGATGTAGGATTTAGTGATGTAGGATGTGGCGATGTAAGATGTAGAGATGTGGGAATGTAGGGATGTGGGGATGTAAGGATGTAGGGATGTAGTAATGTAGTGATGTAGGATGTAGGATGTGGGGATGTAGGATGTAGGATGTGGGGATTTAGGATGTAGTGATGTAGGATGTAGGGAAGTAGGATGTGGGGATGTAAGATGTAGGGATGTAGGAATGTAGGATGTGGGATGTAGGATGAGGGATGTAGGATGTGGGTATGTAGGATGTAGTGATGTGGGTATGTAGGATGTAGTGATGTAGGATGTAGGGAAGTAGGATGTATTGAGGTAGGATGTAGGAGGTAGCACATCCCTACCTATATATCTAGTGAGAAAGCTCTCCGTAATGCTTCCGTAACACAACCGTAACACAACAGTACCACAAGAAATACCTCCGTTCCTTTACCGTTATTCTGCCATTTATATCCGTTTGTATCCGCAAGTCTTACGTTTCTCTTCCGTTATACATCCGCAATGCTTCCGTAAGCATCCGTTACGCTTCCGTTGACATACGTTGCCATCCGTAACGTGTCCGTTAGAAAAAAAAACCACGGCTGAGAAACGGAAGAGCAACGGAAGAGAAACGGAAGAAAAAGGAAAGAAAACGGAAAGAAACGGAAAGAAACAGAAGAAAACGGAAGAGTAACGGAAGGGTAACGGAAAATGTATCAGTGTTCTTCCGTAACCTCTCCGTTCAAAGTTTTCAACATGTTGAAAACTTTGACGGACCTCTTCCGGACCCCTGCGGATGTGTACGGATGCGAACGGAGCGATACGGAGGTCTAACGAAGGAGTTGCGTAAGAAAGCGGACGTCTACGGATGACCATTTTTTTCTTCCGTTTCTTTCTGGTAGGCTTCCGTAACCCGGTGTGACTGAGCCATTAAGAGAAGGGAGACACAGACACAGACATACTATGTACTACTATGAGCCAAGAACTTAACCCATTCATGCCGGATGATGCCTTGAGGCATCAACCAGGGCTGGCCGGGTGATGCCTCCGGGCATCATCCGGGGCTGGCCGGGTGATGCCTTGAGGCATCATTTCCAAAATATTCGTTTTTGTGAATAGAAATGGAAATATTTGCTCAATAATCATGAAATTTTCACAGTATGTAAGTATAATATCATATTCAATATTTCTATGCAAAATAAAGAATAATATAAAGGATCACATGTCATGTCACGTGATGCAAAGATAGAATTATCCCAATTAGGCCTCTATACCCTGACTCTAGTGGTATTCACTGGCAATAGTATCCGGCTTCATGCATGTGCTATTGCCGTGGGCACCCAGCGCAATAGGGTTAACTGATTTATTGACAAGAGGGTCCTTCTTTTATACATTTAGCAGGGGGTTGACGTGACAGGCTTGGCACCTAGGTGCTCTGCACTCTAATTAGCTGTTGTACCAACAGCCAATAGGGGATGACCAAATTGTCCCGGGTGAGTGGCCATTCTGTCACACATGTCCGGAGGCCACTGATGACACTGAACAACTGTCATTGGTAGAGCACCCTGCCCTCGTGTGGGCGATTACTGAGAACTAAAGTTGAGCGATAGTAGGGGAATTATGCCATTCAAAGCATGGCAGCTGTACTGTAAACATCAGGTAGGAGGTAACTAACCCAAATGGTGACTGTTCCAATTCAGTCAATTTGTTTCTTAGTAATTAGGGGTAATTTAGACAATTACTTTCTTCTCATAGAAATCAATATTACTTGGCCACGATAGGTATGTATAGACCAGAACTTTACACTTGGTTACCCGGAATTTTGTTCCGTGCAGAAGTGCTTACACAGGATGTCCATTATGCAGGGATGTACCGTTTATAGTGCATGAGAGCATGCTCTAAATAAAGAAACGAGTTTTTCTAATGTAATAGATACATGTGTATGTGAGGTGGTGTTGCCTGGTCGCAAGGCGAGGGGGAAAGTGAATGGTGCTGTTGCAGCGTGTCTATATATTCAATTACCCAGAGGACTACACCACTGATGGCGCCCACAGTGTAATTATCCGGGGAGAACCAGAGGTCCTCAACCTTTGAACCAAGAAAGAAATTTTCCCCTTCCTTGGGGCAAAAGTCAGAAGGTGATGTAAAAAACTATAAACAGAAATTGCTTGCGGTATGGCCCACCACCTATGGCTGTGCCGATCGACGCCTGCAGGGCAGAGGTTGGTAACTTTTGCCCCTCCCCTCCTGTGACTAGTGGCAGGAAAAGATCTACAAGATAGCAAGGAAAAAAAGCCGCTTAGTATGTAGTGGTTTTGATTATAGACACTACATGAAACAGAAGAACTTTATGTGTATCACCCAAAATATAATCCACGGCGGGGGTGGCGGGTCAGTGTCAGTGCAACCACTACCAACACCCACGAGTTCGGGGTGGCGGTGGGTCGTGATTCTTTTTCTTTCTTATCTATCATATATATGCCCGGCATATATATATCGCGCAGAGTATATTTCCTATATATTCAATATACGGCCAATACATGTGCTGCTGCGATGGCGTATATATAGGAATAAATTGGTTCGGTTCGTGCAGTGGATAGAACCACGGCAAACAATAATAGACACTACTTTAGTAACAATCGACTACAAAGCGCCCATTGAAAAGGTACTCAGTAAACCACTAACCATTACTTAACAAGGGGCAGCTTACGGTTTCAGTAAATGGACAATACTAGGAGCTAATGATATTTCCATTTACACATTCCACATAATAAAAACCTTGATAATACAAATATTTGCAAACATTGTTTCTATTATACATAAATGATGTAGTCTCTGATTGTGAGTAGAAGAGGTCAGTGAGTCAGTGTGGGGGTGGGGGCGGGAGTGGGAAGGGGGAGGGGGTTGGTCTGTAGTCACTAAAAGCACAAGGGTGAATAACTGGTCAAACAGGTTTGCTGGCGCTGTGCCATGTAGGGGAATCTGTCCCATCAGTTTCTGATTGTGAGAAGAAGAAGTCAGTGAGTAGGTGTGGGGGTGGGGATGGGAGTGGGCAGGGGGAGGGGGTTGGTCTGTAGTCACCAAAAGCACAAGGGTGAATAACTGGTCAAACAGGTTTGCTGGCGCTTTGGATGTATACAATGTATTTAGGTGTGTCCCATCAGTTTTGAACTATTTTTAGGAACCAAGTCAGTAGTGGGACGGGGTATGGTCAGACTGTGATACTGGCCACCTGCCCATTTCACTAGGCCTTTCTAGCTGGTGCATTGATAGTGAAGGGTTAGATTCTTTGCAGTAAGCTGAAAGCCTGTGTGAGCATTCTAACCCTTCTAGATGACGTATCTAGCGGTATGTACTAACATCCTACCCGGCCTTACAGATATTGCTTTGTCAGAGGTGCCCGGCGTGAAAGGGTTAAGGCTATGATTCATTTTATGAGTTGATTAATCATCATGAACGTTTTACTATACGTTAAAACATCTAAAAGAGGTCCCTCAACCAACCCACTATGCTAACATTGGAAGGACACGACTTTTAAGAAAGTTTGGGAGTAATGGTTCATGAGAGGTTTATTTCGGAATGCTATCATAGTCCAACGAGTATATCCCCTGGGACTTGAGTGCTGTAAAGCCAATCTAAGGAAACACACATGAACATGGATCAAATCCTAACTTCCTTTCACAATTGCAATTGACACACGGTAACACGATGACCTGAAGACACAATGGTCCCTGGGCCGATAGAGCGATGGAACGATAATAACACAGGATTGGCTGAAACTAGATAATACACAAACGGAAGGTGACAAGGTGTGCGCAGATGGTTACACAGCGTGAAATGAGGGTGGTATTTTCAGGTTTGCATGAGTCAACGAGGATTGAAATGAGAGTTGAGTGCAGAGACTATGATCATGCTGCATGGACAGCATAGTCTATGAGGAGAGGGATCCTGCAAATATGTTACAGTTACTTCTGCCTCTGCTCCTGTCTTGGACTCCTTCCTCTCTCTGCTCTGCAGTCTCTTCTCAATTCTCCAGAATACCCCCTTTTTATTTCATTTCAACACACTTTGTCTCTTACCATCGTCCAATCGCCTCAGGCCACGTAGGTTTACCTTCATTGGGGACAGGATCGTGTCAGAGCCTCGTTGGTTTCTCTCCACATGACCACGCCCGCTGACACATCACCAGCTCTGTTGAGGCACGTACCCCTGCTGACCTATCTGCTATCCGGTAACTGGCGTCTGATGCTTATCTGGTAACGCTTTTTAAAGTTACAAATGATGCACTACAAATGCATGACGATACACACTAATGCACTCAGCCCTAGTCTCTCTGATATTTTGATGAAATCTAAACGAAATCCTTGTAGTTCGACTACAATATTCACATATATTATGGCATGGATGAAGTGTTTGACAGTTGTTGATGCACAACATGACTCATGAGATAAAGCTAAAACAGTTGTATCTATATGTATATATATAGATATTATTTGATTGGTTAATTATTTTGCACTTAATGGAGATCAACAATGATAATCTGAATTAGGCAAGAAACACGGTCCAAGTGGGTACTCAGGTTGATGGTTTGGCAGGTTGATGGGTAGGCAGCTTGATAGGTAGGCCGATTGATTACATCTACCCCTCCGAAGGGACTGAGGGCAGTCCAACCCCACCCTTCATGCATGTATCCCGGTGAGATCGGGTGGTGCAATCCGCGTGATCTGCACCCACACAATCCGTCGTCGCTGTACTCAAAGATTGCATAATAACATGCATTTTTTTTGTGAGACGGGGCGCTCACTGGCAATGTCGTATCGTTCTGTAATTCTAGAGCTGACACTTCTCCCTTCCCCACTCTCCCTCTCCTACCTCTCCCTAATTGTATCTTGGTGAGGAGAGCCAGGGTAGGTTGAGGAATACAGGAACTATTTGATAACAACATGTCCAATAGACTGGTTCTCTGTCCCCAATGAACAATGGAACAGGTAACCCCCAGCTAGAGCAACATGTGAGCAACCTTGAACTTTCGTTGGTGCCCTACTGATTTGTAGTTACAAGGGAAAACAGCACATTTCGCCCTTAAAAGTTTCCGCAAATGATTTGCTTATACATGTTTATAATGCACTATTATACAAAATATAGTTATAGCAACCTTTCAAAAGGTGAAAGATAATTTATTAGAATGTTTCCTTCAAAAAAATATAAGATTTCGCCACGCTCTCTTGCGGGGAACCAGCGTAAAATCCAACAAGTATCAGTCGGGTACCAGCTGAATACGATCCTGCAATGCACTAGAATAATGGTGGTAATTATCTGGCCTTATATGTGAGCTTACATTGACCAGGCTTCCGAGCTATATTTCCAATCCTTCATCAGAAGGCGGGAAAAAGGGAGAGGTGCCGTGATGTAACACATCTGGAATTGTGTAACGATATGGTTTCGGAGACCGCAGTGGTGGCGGCGGGTTACATATGATTTCACAAAAGCAGATGTTATCCCTCAAATAGGGATAGCGGACAAGACCTGGAGAAGGTGGAGAGGGGAAGGCATGGTGAAGGCACATGCCCCTCAGCAGTGCAGATGCCTATGCTGAAGCTAGTTTTTGCCTCCCATCTATACTTGCCTCAAAACCAACATTCATATTTGCAGCTCTTTCTAAGCTGCACATAAAAACTCGCAGATACCATCATCATTGGCAAATCCATTACGGACGCAGGAAATAGTTTCCTTGTGTTGAAGAGCTAAAAGGAATCCCTATTGATATATTGAAGAGCTTCCTGGAGAGCTTTTGAAAACTAATTGGGGGAGGGCAGTTTCTTTAGGTGCCTCTGTGTAGGGGGGGGGGATTTCTTTTTGCATTTTCATGGGGGAAGTCGACTTACTTTGGTAAATCTGTGAGTGGCTAATTCATTTTTCCATGGTGGTGCTACTTTCTCTTTTTTTATTGGAGGGTGTGGGGGCTTTTTGAAGAAAAGATTTTATTCTGTCAGGGGATAATATCATTTTTCCCTAGAAGGATTTGGGGAAAAAAATTCATGTGGGTTGGTGATAATATTTTTTTTAACATGGGGGGGGGGGGGTAACCTCTTTTGCGAGTACTTCTGTGGAGGGGGATGTGTGAATTTCTGTGGGGGTGGGGGATTTACTTTAGTAAGAGGGAGGGCAATTTTATTTCTCAGCGCTGGCCATCTATAGAGAGGTTTTCCGCTAATCTCCCGCTATAGTGGGGCCATACTGCCACGGGCCGCCTATACAATCAGATTTCAATTAAATTAAGTGGGTTTTCTTTTCAATTTTTGAAAGAACACACTTAAAAAATGAACCGGCAACCTTTTTATTACATGACTATCACATTGTGTATTACATAGATCAAATGGTGTCATAAGTCGAGGTAAAGAATATAATCAACAAGTGACAACATGCAGAAATTACTCCCGAGTAAATGAGGACGAATTGGAGAGAAAAATAAGATATAGTTTAGAACAGGAAGGGGGCCTAGCACTGCCAGTAGATGAACAATGGCACGTTCGGATAAATACACTAAATGATTATCTGGATAAAAACGCACCTATGAAAACATGAAAGAACAGGTTCACGGATCTACCCTGGCTCACGCAAAATATCAAAAAAGATATCATAAGAAATAAAACACTCTGCTGAAAGTTCGTTAAACGTAAAACAAAAGCAGACCGGGAGGAGAGACAGAAAGGACTAGCTGAAATGAAAAATTTGAGGTAAAGGATAGATAAGAACATGCACATGGCTAAGAAGAACTTTATAGAACAAAAGTTAGAGAAACATAAAAAAGACCCTAAGAAATATTGGAGGCATATTAATAACCTGATGAATCCGAAAGATGGGCAAAAGGATACTACCTGCTTTGTTTGCGAGAATACAACATTACCTTTAGATAAATGTGCAGCACATATTAATAAATGTTTTTGTAATATTGGGAAGGAATTAAACAAGAAACTGAATCGGGATTGAATGCTGTCCTCTGTGCGCTTACTGAACAACAATGGATTCGAAATTGATGATGGCGAAATAACTGTTAAAAAATGGTGAAAATGCTTCGTGAAATAGATGAAGACAAATCACCTGGAATTACAGGGGTAAAATGTGCGCTGCTCAAAAACTTATTAATCAGATGCGCCAACCTGTTCACATTATTGTTGCGGCAGTCCATACGAACAAGTAGTTTTCCGGAATTATGGAAAAAGGGCCGGATTGCTCCACTACCAAAGCAGGGGGACCTAACACAAGTAAACAATTGGAGACCGGTGTGCATATTACCAGTACCCGGCAAGTTGTTAGAAAGAGTTATTCATCAGCAATTATATGATTATCTTGAAAGTCAAGAATATTTCTATGAGAAACAATTTGGTTTCAGGAAGTGTAGGGGTACAGGCGGTGCAGTTTTGAAGTTAGTGATGAACTTAAATGAAGCAGATAATGACAACAAATTATCAACTGCCTTGTACATAGACATAACCAAAGCGTTCGACTGCGTCGATCACCACTTATTGTTGAATAAACTAGCAGAGGCAGGATTAGGGCAAAAACTTCTAGCCTGGTTTGAATCATACTTGCAAGAAAGATCATGTCATACTAGATATGGAGAATACGACTCTGCCACAGAGTCTATCAGCTGGGGTGTGCCACAAGGCTCCATACTGGGCCTGTTACTTTTTCTAATTTACATAAATGAACTGCCGAAATGTATCCCTGATGATATTGCAATTATGTACGTGGACGATTTGGTAATTATCTCTAAGGCAAAAACGTTAAATGAGCTCGAAGAAAAAACTCAACTAAATTGTGAAAGGTTGGTAAACTGGTATACTGCAAACAGATTGACGATAAATATTAGAAAGACCAGGATAATATACCATGGCAATCCGAGAAAGATCAGACCAGAAAGTAGAAAGACATTATACATGAAGGGCGAAGCGGTGACAGTGAGTTCCGAGATGAATTATCTGGGCGCGATCATAGACAGCGAATTGAAATATGAAAAGCATGGTGCGAGGTTAATAAAGTCAGTTTCTGATAAAGGATATTTGTTCAAGATTTGGTCAACTAGAGAAGAAAGCCGACATGGCAGCGATAGAAAGAAGAACTCGATCGAGAAACAAAGACAACCTATCAATACCCTTTCCACGTAAAGACAAATTTAGGAAATCACCGGGTTATAAGGGTATCAACATTTGGAATGCACTTCCAGAAAGTGTACAAAAAACTGAATCGAAAGTAATTTTTAAGAAAGGTGTGTTAAGTGTAATTCGAAAATGAGAAAGCGCAATGCAATGATAGGAACATCATCAATTGTATATATACCGTTATTTGAAAGATGGCGTGATAAGTTTGGAAGCAGTGTATTGTCATTGTTCATCCTGTATATATAAATCATCCAACTTTGTTTGTAACCAGTATTACTTGTACATAAAACTGGAAGCACAGGAACATGTTCAGTTGCTTGGAAGAACGATAATGTATTATCGAAGGCAATAAAGATCTAAAAAATAAATATAAAAAAAAAAGAATGAGATGCCATATGTCTAGGCCAGTGGTGCCATCAATCCAGGTAAAACTGAAACGTGGTACATTCCAGGTAAAATTGAAAAGAGGTACCATCACTCCAGTTGCCATCAGTCCATGGTGACATCAGTCCAATTACCATTTATATGCAATTACCATTAATATGTCCATGGAGAAATATAAAATTGGAACGAGGCACAATAGAATTTCCCGTGCCGAACAGATGGGAATTCCTAAAATTCAAAATCCCAAACTTTTATAGCAAATATCCTAACCAAAAGGTGCTGAACTCAGAGATGAAATAAGAAAGATAACTATCATAAATAAGCCATTTTCCACTGGCCGAAGAAAACGGCCCAGATCAATTTCTTTTCATAGTCAGTCGGTGGAGGCCAAGGAATGCACGTCGGGGTTTAAAGATCCAGGAGGGTGTAGTATATACCTTGTTTCCCTTGCATGCGAAAGGTCCAGACTTCGTAAAAACAAGTTCGGTACAATCTTATAAATTGTGGTCCTGTTTTATGCATAAACAATTATAAAACAGACATACAAATGGCTTCCAAACCTGAAGATTATCAATCCAAATTCCGCTTATTAATCGTCTGATTGTTTCTTTATCTACTGATAAGTCTATATCAATTTCTCTATTTCAAAGTCAGGTGGTGTTTGGGCTGCTAGGAACCTTTTTAGATGATGTTTTACCAATGGTGGAGAAATACTCGATCAAGTAGTCAGGTGTTTTCTTCTGATGTGATTTCCAAACCGCAAAAAAAAATTGTGTGGTAAGGTAATCTTACAAGGTAATTGCAACCGGAACTTTTTTTGTAGAAGGTGCATATTTCCTTGTCTCTAATTGGTCAATTATTTGGTCACAATTCTGTATGCCCCTAGGAGCATACAAATCTCCGTATGTCAGCGTGACATACAGAAACTCAATGTAAAGCCTTTGGGATTTTATATTAGGGTAGGATAAATTTATGGTGGTGTATAGGTGAAATATATACATTTTTCACGCAGTGATAGGAAATGTATAGAGAGTATTATATCAGTCATAATCATTATTTCCCATCAGTTATCACTGTCGTAAATCCTTTTGAATTCTAAAACATGGAAAAAGAGCGAACTATATAACTGGTGTGAGCCTACACCGAATACAACCATGCTTGACAGTGCTGTGGCTTCATCGAAGCCACCCTAAATGTCAAGATATGGTACATTTTTGTTTTTAATCGTATAGGGGGATGACACATAAAATAACGACTGGTTTTACATACAAAGGACCGTAATATTCTCATAATTGACGACGTGATATCCTCGTTATCGATCGGATATTACTATGTGTCAACTACTCGGATTTTATTATATACATGTGTCCGAATGGCTATGAAATACTGCCCGCTGCTAGGGGTGCAGTAATAATAATGTTCGTGCCCGCTGTGAAAGTGACTTAATAAGTCATTAAAATGGTGTTTTTTCATCGATTTAAGGTATATAATAATAAGCAAACATCCTGACTGTAGACGAAACTATTCTAGTTCTCGGTCAGTCATCGATTTCATACTGCCTTCCGCCTATGGTGTCAGGCAGTATGATATCGACGACTGACCTCGAACAGGAACCGTTTCGTCCACAGTAAGGACGTTTCCTAATATTACGGCCACTCGAGGGTTACAATGCAATGCTAAGTTGCTGGCTTTATTCTAGATCGCCTAATTGTAGCCAATGGAAACAAAATGATTTAAAAAACTTAAAATGGGATGCTATAGTTCTTGACACGGCAACCTCACAATCATCAGGATAATTAGTAAAGCTGCCACTCACTAAACCACCTAATACAGAAACCACACAATCAACCACCAAACTGATTAACAACCCAATTGTATTACAAAGATCTAATCACTGTTAATCTGGTTGTCTTGTAAACTTGTCTGACCATGTTTCTGATAGAAACTTCCCTGCAAGTAAGAATTTCGCACCAACAGAAAAATGTTTGACTCGTTTCAGGCTCTCAATTACTTAGCACAGAATAGACTCTTTTCTCTTTTTGCTATTTACATGCAGAATAGATTTGTTGCTTCAAAAAGGGATTATCAGTATTGGTAGGAGAGAGTCGTACATGGGAAGCGTTGATCGACAGAGACTCTTACAGCCAGATACACCAATCTCACGTGATATTGTCACCGCTATTTACTTGCCCGATGCAGTCGCATAATCCATAGAAAAGTGGAGCTCCGCAAAATGCCTTCTCTAAAGATCTAGCACTAATTCCTATTGATCCCATAGTTACCTACAATGAAATAGTCAATCAAACCTATGGATAGTATATTGTTAATGACTAGTGCGGAAGCAGTTTACAAAAGCTGATTTCCCATCCCACCATCGATCAGTGCCAAGAGACAAAAGTTTTACAATCAACACATCCATATTACAGCCAGGTAGTGATGGATCCAATATTGATTAGCCGCGAGCCGTCCCGAGCATCCGACTTCCTGATGGCGTATGCAACCTTTTTGTCCCAGACATATATATTCAGACTGTGCTCAGCTTTCTTTTTCTTATCGCTTGTTCTTCCCGATTGAGTGGCCGTGGGCTAAGCCCTAATATTCTTATTCCACCTATGGAACAAATACTGGCAACTCTGCTTATCACGCAGTCGAGGTGCTATGGCTGAGCAATCGCACAGTCATTGCTGGATGAAGGATGCCGGACCCGTTCAGGCAGTGTAAGGTCGGTTGCTTTGACGCGTTCGCTTGTTGCCATAGCAACTATAAAATCGATGAAACGCAATTGGTGACTTCCGGTGGGGGTGGGGTCGAGGTGATGGGGGACAGGGAGAGACCCTAACACTGGGGGGAATTTGAAATTGATCGATACCAGGTAAGCCAATGGCATTGCATGACGAGCAGATTGGCATAATCGGGTACTTGCATAGTCCTGATATATTTCCAATTAAGAATCTCTACCCAGTGATTACCTCAAGGGGTAAAACAACAACCTTATTTAGTATGAGTACGTCCTAATGTACCCCATTCGTTCACTTGTTCTAATTAAATAACATTATATATAACCGTCCAGATAATAATTTAGACAGGTATAGATAATGGACTACGTGAGGCGTTCAGTTAGTCTAAAGTAGTTATGAGGAATTTCATTATACACAGTATGTAAGGCACTGTCCTCGACATTGATGTAGACTCCTTATATCGACATTCTGTCCTGATGCCCCGGGCCTAAACCTCGTCTTTGTATTATCACCTCATATCGTATTGGCCAGTAGGAATTTGAGACCATCTGATACGCCGGCAATAATCGATGCTTTTTGTAGACAGGCGACCGTAAACCAAGAAAGGGTTGAGGTGTATTACGAGGTCAACCTCGAGTGGTTTCCAGTGCTGCCTGTCCACAAAACTAGCGTTTGTTGTTATATTATCTATCTTTTCAAACAAATTAAGCCAGAGATTGCCATATTAAAGAGTATAACAATGGGGACTATTTCTTTGTTTTATAGCACAAAGGAACTATTTTCCCTCATCATTCATCGAATACAAAGTCCCCATTGGAAATGTATGGGGACTCAGTAAACCACGACCCATTATATAAAACCTTGGTATACGGCCTGAAAACCATGGTCCCTTTGTGCTATAGAGCAAGAAATAGTGCTTATTGTTATACCATTCGATATGGCAATTACTAGGTTTAATTCATTCGAAAAGATGGATAATAAATGCAGCAAACGATGGTTATGTGACCAGGCAGCTCGGGAAACCATTCAAGTTTGACGTCGTAATACACTCGCTAGCGCTCGTGTATTATTACGTGTCAACCTCTCGTGGTTTACGGTCGCCTGTTCACAAAACCATCGATTATTGTCTATGTATACCATTGCTTTGAGGCCGTATACCACAGATTTGAATCCATATACCATAGTTATGGTATCTAGCAGGTTTTATATAATTGGTCTATTCTGCACCTGAGCTCGGCTTTATTTTACTTTACTTTATTTTACTTTCTCACCTAAAAGCATTACCTAAATCACAGCCTTATTGTTGCCAACCCCTCTATGCACACTACGGCTTGCGGTGTGGGCGAAAATGAAATAGTTTCATCGATAATGTTAATGCTGCCTTTAAGTAAAGAGGTTAGACGACCACGATAGAAATGAGAGTGGATTGGTTGAGCGGTGGGGTGATGGAGTTGACGTGTGTTTGGCAGGAGGGGACGAGGAGAGGGGGCAGGGTTGTATGACAAGTGGCTGCACACCACGCACCATCGGTGCAGAGCTGGGCTGGGACCCCGGAATTAGTGGAGGTATGCACATTTAGGTGGGAGGCGTCTAGGAGTAGAATTGAGTCATGCAGGTGTGCCAGGAATACGCAATATAACACAGAAAGTAACACGCGCCCTACACTGACCATGGAGAAGCATCCACAGGTGAGTAGGGAGAATGTGTGCACATGATAGATAGAAGAAGGTAACTGTAGAGCATGACAGGTACAGCGTGACGACAACGTGACCTCGTACAGTAGTTTGGGTGTATTTTTTTGTCACAATTCAACTGAACAATTGATTTTCATTCATGGCCATTTATGAATCAGGAAAATTTTGCGTTTACAGTGATTGTTTCATATCAAGCAATTTACTTTATGAATATAACAAATACGTTTCGAAATGACCAAATAGTATTATGTTGGGATGTTATAAATTGGAACCTTCGTGAGGAGTATGAACAATAAGTGGTGACACATAATGATCAGTAAAACCGACATAAAGTCACGTACCTAGCGCTATGAATACTAATAGATAACTTAGAGCAAAATGGTGTGTTCATTATTGATGAATGGGGGTGATAGTGTAGATAACTGTTAAAATGTTTAATTCAGTCTATAGGTCATTTTCTACAGAAAAAGGTTTTCCGCCACCAGCAGACCCCTCTACACCTCCAATTAACAATGTTTAATTCAGTATATAGGTCATTTTCTAAAAAAAAAAGTTTTCCGCCACCAGCAAACTCCTCTACACCTCCAAGAGGATGAGAGGAACCTGCAAGAGTGCAGGAAATCATTTTTTCCACATTTTCGATAACCCACTTGCATCCAGTCGACTTGTCATTTCTACAACTGCCTGGCATGGATCCAAATATAATCAGTGGATCAATAAGGTATTTCGGTCCCTAGTTATTGTCATGGTCAGTTGGGCAAACCTCTAAGACACTGAGCGAATGACTCTCTGCTCCATTCCCTATATCACAGTGTTGGCACGTAGATGGGGAAGCTCGATATACAGTCAGGAACCATTGTCGGCCAATGGAAAAGGGCAGCATATATGAGTGTGTGGCCAACGCTCAATAAACATATGGTAACAGTGGCCATTTAGTAGGATTGTCTGGTACCGTTTTTAGATAGTATTTGAAGACTGCATTTTTGTCCAAGCTCTATTATTCCATACAGACTAGAACCAAGTATTGCCTCGATTGTTATTCTACACTATAACGCGTGCTTGTTTGACCATACTTACATTTTTGTAGTAAAATCTTTTCCAATGACTAGATGCTGAGACAATGAATAAGAGATCAGGGATAGAACTTCGCTTAATCATTGATATTGGATCCCTATAAAAGTCCGAACGACTCCTTTATGTAATTGTCTCAGCTTCACAGTGCTAGCCTGTGACTGGTCTCAGATTGCATATCACCAACTAGGCGTCACCTGTCACTGATACCGGTACCCATGGAAGAAGAGATCACTTCTGAGATTATCTGAGCTGCGGTCGAATATTCAGAAATGTAGATTCGATCGGGATCTCAGTGGAGACCAACGCACACTTTGCAACTTTTGGATATCGCAAGCAAAAAGTCGCCGTTAAAGTACCCTTGCGATGTTTTCCTTTACAATATCGCCAAGTGTGCCATGGAAGCCTTGCGATATTGCACCACCCCTTTTGCACCCCCTTTTGCCCCCCGCTGAGGTACAAAGTCGCATGCGATATTTTCCCCCCAAAGGGAAAAAGTCTCATGCGACCTTGGGAATTGACATGTCAATTCTTTCCCTTGCGATATTGTACTGTTTTTACACAACCACCTGCTGGTTGGGCCGCCGGGCCGGTCCCGGGGCCCATTAAAACTCAATTAACTGCCATATAAGGATAAAGCAAGCGTCAGCAGCCCTCCTTGCGATATTGTACCTTGGCCAAGCGGGTAATATCACAACGAAATATCGCTAGGTGTGCCTTTAAATGCTTTGAGATATGAGGCCCGCCTCCAGCTGTGGAGGCCGAAGCCCGAGGTACATTTTACGGCGACTTTTTCCCTTCCCCTGCTGCGCAAACCACCATATTCTCCTTGCGATATCGCAAGCATATCGCAAGGAAAAATATATCGCTATGTGTGCGTTGGCCTTTAAGATTCGGCTTGAGATTTCTGCAAGCAAACGTAGATCGGATTCGAAGTAATGTAATATAAGCAGGGGAGCAGATAGGGATATTTTCGAAATTCTATGACACGACAAAAGATCAGACAGGGACATTTTCAAAATTCTATGACATGACAAAAGATGCCTCACTACCTTTGGGTAGTAGAGACTATAGGCAACAGTTTTCGGGCAAGGTGTCTCATATTTCCGAAATTGCTACGTATATTTACATAGGCAAATATTCTGTTCACCATGGTAAATGGCCTGTTTACCATGGCCGCTAGTCATGTGAAATTGTGGTAGCAGTAAGTTGATACGAGAGGTCAAATTTTGGTTATTTTGGTCTAATTTCAACAGTTTTAGGGCAAGTTGTCTTATACTTTCGGAGTTACCAGAACCGTCTTTTAGATAGCATATTACAAACTGAATTGTAGAATATTACCCAATCCTACATTTGAATAATCCAAGCAATCACTAGGAATGCAATAAAACATGCACATTCATGCTAGGTCACCTGTCGCCATGCTACACGAAGATCAGTGGCGTCAGAATAGGGGAGGGGAGATGGAGGGGGCGACTGCCAACCGCCCACTTTTCTGCTGGCCTAAATAAGTCACAGGCATTGCCTACATGTAGTACTCGATGCAACGACGGACTGAGGTGTTTTAGAGGTTTGGTAGCAGTACTGCGGTTCTTCCTTTCCCAAATTAACCTGACTTTATGAATCGACAACAATGATCTGGGTGGCATTGTGGTCGGGTAGGAACAAGGTAGTTATACATAATACAACGCTGCGTCTGCTATCACTTCCTACAGATGTTGTTCTTATGGACATAGGCAAACTTTGAGATCCTTTGCGAACAATCACGTTTGTAAAGGTAGTGAAATGAAATAAAAAGACAGTTGAATTCAACAATTTACATAACAATCTTCACAGCATATGTCTCACACCATATGAGCAATAGATGCTACCTTTTTCTTGGTTAAATCTTCCTTTGAATCCCTGAATGGAGCAGCTACTCAATCAAGCATCCACCATGTTGAATCATTTAATTTTGAATTGAGCTGGTTACCAGCGATCATGTGAGTCTCAAAGTTTGCTTATGATCTCAAGTCCGACTCTTTTGTGGAACAAACAGAGTCGCACTAAATCTGATTAGAAATAGGGAGTATAGGTATGAATATTTGCAGTGACCAGGGAGAACCTGGACAGAGCTAGGTTTATTTTTGCATCAAGTATAGACTTTGTCTAATCTCGTTGGTTGAGGTGTTACCTTGAAAGTTTATTAAATGAAATATTGCCAGCTTCGACACATCTTCCTCAAGCAATATCGCAGAAGGCATAGTACTTGATGCTAGGTTTACACCATCACCCCGACCATCCCGACAGCCTCAACATGCCATCACCGTATCTAGATGACTACTTCCTAGTTTGCCATATGTCAATGAGGTTGTGAATCAAAGGTTGACTTGACTGTTGAGGAGTTGCCGGGGCAAATTTCTGACTGTCAAAATATCTGCCACAACAGTCCCAGCAATCCCCTGGGATTTATGACCGCCATGGTTCACCTCAAGTCGATGGGGCTTCTGCCACAGACTTCAACTCGACTTAAGTTGACGGGCTTTGGTCAGGGACTTCTCACAGAGGCCTTCAACTTGAGTCCAGTCACGTCGGTAACCCCGGCAAGTTACGGCATGTCACATTTGTTGTGGCAAATGCGCACACCAGGGGGTAATGGAGCCTGTAGACTTAAGGCGACTTTTACTTGATGTTCACATCCACCTAAGGTCTGGTAGGTCAAGTTATGACCAGGTTAGATTCATTCCCGGTGACTTGCGTCTGCGTTTGGTTTATTTATAAGACGGCTTGGCAGGCTGTCAAGATGACTCCATGTACTAGAACACACAGGGCCAATACTGCTGGTGAAGACACACCTGCTGACATGCCTGTTGACACTCCTGCTGAAAAGCCTGCAAAGCCTGCACAACTGGATGCAGCACTAGATGCACCAGATGCTGCTCCACATACACTGGAGAATGCTGCTGGTGATCCTTAAGGAGCAGATACTGACCCTCCACCTAATGCGTGTGCCACTCCTGCTTGCCCCAGTTGACATCACCGCTTAGTTAGCCAAATTCAGCAAGGAACAGCAAGAGGATATTATCTTGTTCCTTTGACATAATTCGGAACTATATGCCAAAAGGTCCACTGCATCCCGAGACACCGAACACAAGGCTCTCCTGTTGGAACAGCAGGCAAAATGGATAGGCCGGCCCCCTGGGGAACTCCCCACTTGATACCTCAGTATGCAGATCAGACTTTGCCAAATCCGCCTGGTTCCAGGAATCTGGGGCCAAGGTGTTGCCAAGTTGAAACCTCAAGACAAATAGATCTGGGATTGGTTCCAGTTCCTGTTGCCACACCTGGCCGATCTGGCACTGACAAGACCATGGAAGAAGAATAACAATGCCCCCACCTCTGCCACACTGACAACACTGACTACCTCATATACACCTGCTACTTCAACCTCTACCACCTGCGCAAGCACCTCTGAGAGTGACAGTTCCGGCAGTGATTCAGTAAAATTATCTAATTCAGAGGTAGACTGGTTAATGTCCTCAAAAATCTGGACATAGGCTTCAATAGAAAGCATGAACACAAGAGCACTCTACCAAAAAGGCAGGATTGATGTAGATCATAGATAGTAACAGCACACAAAGAAGTAAAAATTAAAAAGCAGTAATTCTCATGTATGTTCACAATAATAAGTGATTAATTGTCACTGTCATCTGCACAAGCATTGCCACATGATACATAAAGGTTCTTGGAAAATAGAAAAAGCACTGGAATTGTAGTAGCACCATTAGCCCCTTGACTGTTCCAGGAATCATCATCAACAGAGGAAGGAGTACTACATGTCTGTGCTGCCTTCATCAGGGAGGAGATGAGATGAATGTGCCAGGTCTACTATCCAGTCCTCTGTAGCGTTACAGTAATTTCATGTATTTGCCCGACTGGCTTTGCATCTCCTTAAGTGGGCCTTGCTAGCCAAACTGCAGCGTCATGTTCCAAGCCTTTGCAACTATTCTGCTTCTGCTCAATAATCGGTGTTGCAAGTATGCAGACAAGCATAACATGAATTTTGTTCACCATTATGAAAGCTGTTGCTGGTGCTGTGTTCTATATATAAAGGTGCTGTTTTTTCAACGCACTGAGAGAGATTAAGGAAGCCTTGCAGAGCACACTTTTATACCTGAGATATGCCATCAGGAAACTAACATGGAGCTGTTGGGACTCAGACAGGGGGAGGGACCATGTCCAGCCATAACTTGCCCTAAACCGCCTTAACTTGACCTGTGTATTAAAAGTGATCTTAAGTGAATGGGACCAGAGTTGTGCTTGAATGATGTAAGTGGCCATAGGTCGACGTGATCTCATCGTTAGGTTTTAATCGTAAGTCGGTGCACAGCAGAGCCAAGGTGGCATGCTGACCAGAACCAGACAAGACCACATTGATATATGGCAGCCTCATCTCGATGCGGTGAGCCTTAAGTCGACAGCCTATTTTAGGCCAAGCGGGAAAAACCATAAAAATGCCATAAAGGTTCCATTGCGACTTACAATTCGCCCAAAATCCATTACCGGGACGGTCGGGGTGATGGTGTAAACCTAGCAGAAACAAAGGTCGTAGCCAGCACCTATTGCAACACCTTTAATAAAGATATCAACTTGATAATTTCAGGCGCTATTCACACGTAGAGATCAATGTACCTAAGACGGGTGTACTTCACATCATTTCCCCAGTCTCAGGCAATTCTCCTGTGGTACAAATGGCAAACTTGATTCATTGGAAGGACACACCTGGTACAAAGTCTCACTCATAGTACCAGAAAATACTCATCCTGAGACTCAAAAACCCTTTTTTTCTTTCTTTTTTTCGTTGTTTATACTGCAAGAACATCGGCTAACAGCCGGTATGATCTGTCCTTACAGTCCAAGGTAAGATTTCAATACAAGTTATGACTTTCCACTCTCCACAATGCATACAATATTAGGAATAAATTATATAAACAAAAATAGAGATAAATTTCTCTTTATATTGTCGAGAAAGCTCAGTATTTCACAAAATATAAACCACTTTGTGAACCCCGTATACAATAACGATACATTTATATACTCCTAGTTGGCTTGAGGAGTACACCTCCATTAAAGATATAGAAAATTCTCATTTTAATACGAAGCTCTTTGTCAGTCCATTTATGTTACATAATAAATGTCCTTGAGGCGAGGAGTGTGTACAACATGTGATCCTGCTTGCAAGCTTCCTATTGGCTAAGTTGGCAACGCGGCAGTGGGTCCATTTGTCTCACCAAAATACTCTATAAATTTTAAACGTAAGATTCTGTACTTCGTTAGGGGTAATCGTCACCGACAATTGCAGGGAGGAAACCTTGTATCAGAGAAATGAAACTCTACCTTTAAGACGAGGAGATCGTGTTCCAGTAGAGAATCTCAATACGATTTGCTCAGACAAATGCTCTTTGAGGCACATAAATCCTAGGGACCTACCTATGGTACAAAATCCAAAACAAGGTGTCATTTGTTTTGGCTTTTCCCAGTCTCAAGGGAAAATGACCGACTCGGTTCACATGGGGTACATTGTCACAGACAAATTCCATGTGAACATTCACCTTGGGTTTCAAGTACCCTTGAGGTGAGGGGTGTGAACAATATGTGATCCTGCCTGCTGGCATTTTAGGTCGGGTACTTATTAGTCGGCGACTCAGCAGTGGGGTCATTCGTCTCTTCAAATGGCCCCCATTGATTTTAAGCATGTTTAAAATCAAAATATCTTGAGATTTTATATCTCGTGAGGGGTAATCAAATGATGAGAGGTGTTCCAGTAGACCATTTCACACTGATCACCATGATCTATATCCTCGACAATTCCGCTTGGGGCAGAGTGAACCCTAACGGTGAGTTGGTCATGGGCGTGGAGTAGCGGGCCCAAGCCGGTGTCACAGAGCCGTGACCGCCGTCGACGTGAGCTGAATTCCTCCTGGGTGTTAACGACCCCAAAGACCACGTTCACCAGTAGCTGCACGACCATGCGCACCCGGCTCACCCTCCATTTCTGCAGCAGACTCTGTGCTCTACTAACACGATGAACATTGTTCTATACTGTTCAATTTCCGACCGTACCAGGAGACAGTACCTTGTGAATATCGTGGGAAATCAACTTGCTTGGACTGATGTTTTCGGTCAAAGGGACGTAATGCCAAGATCGGACCCATAGTCTGGACAGGAGGACCCACCAATCGACCAATTACTGACATGGATTCAGGATGACATCCAAACTCTACTATGGGGGTCTGTGTGTCCAGCGAGCAGGTAGGGGTGTCTTTCTGTAGTCTATATTCAGTATCCCCATAACCAATAAAACATTAACCCCGTTTGAATACATCAGTAATGTTCTAACATATATGCTAGATGTTTCTTAATCCGTGAGAAATCATCTTAAAATTCGGCTTGTAAACATGATGTACTCTTATTTCCAAAGATATATGAGACCGACAGAGCGGATGCTCTTAAATTTAGATAAGATCTCGGTGTATAGAAAGAAGAAATATGATGAGATGAAGAGGTTCACAATGTTATTAGACAACACATTATATCAAAGAAATAGCTGGAATTATATTTATACCAATTCCTAATGTATGTGATCGTTCAGAGTTGGACGGGTTGCATTACAAATTTTTTTTGGCAGTACTCTGACGAAGAACTATATCGTGATAGCATAGGCCTTCATTTCTTTTTCACTTTTTTGGGGGGGGGGGGCAATTACTTTTATTTCCATTTCAATTGGTGGGGGGGGGGCAAATTTTATCTGAAAAAATCAATACGCAAATTGTATCTGAAAAATTCAATACTTGATGATGCATTAAACTAAACAAAAACAATATTTTTTACTATTCTGTTGGGGACACATTTTCTGTTTGATATTTCTGCTGGGCGCCAATCTTATTGAATTAATTAATGAAGGGTTCATTCATTTGTGTCATTAAGCAAGCTCACTGGTGAATCAAGAGATGGAAGGCAAGCATCGGAAGTTTATCAATTAAGTAATATATGTGATATAGAACTATTGAATTGGGTTACATCATAGTGATATGCATTTTCTTCTAAACAACCGTCTGGACACTGGCTATATCAATATGATTCTAAAGCGAGTGTTCCAACAAAAAGGCATTTAAGAGGTGGCTAGTCAGGCCATCACCTCTAATGCTGGGGAACTGACCGGCTTGGGAAGAGTCCCGACCTCTTCCACCAATACACCTTATTCTATATAGCCCACTAGACAACTAGAGCCCACACGGGGCCTGGTGGGCACCCAGTGACCACTTCCATTAATGTTTCCGCCATGCCATCTATATTTGTTACTTGCCCTGTTTGTTCGATAGGGGACATATAGAATGCCCCACACACAACATTGTTCCAATTCCAGTTTCGTACCTATTTCCATAGCTTTAATACATTAGGACAATCAATAAAGTATGGAATGAGAGTATCTTCCACGTTACACTAAAATCAGACATGAGAATTTCATAGATAGCATGGGATCCTATTGAACAAGATCAGTACATTATCCCTGTCTGTGAATAATCTTAAGTGGCTTAATAGCTATATCTTGCTAATAGAGAACAATGAACGCGGATGGCAGATATTACCTCTGAATGGTCGACAGTCAAATATGGAGTGTCCCAAGGCTCAGTCCTGGGGCCTCTATTATTTATATTCTACATTAATGAAATTGCAGAGATCATGGACAGGCTAGGTCTAACTGCTAAACTTTATGCGGACGATTTAGTATTTTATACGTCCTCTAATGATATTGACAGGATAGCTGTAGACCTTCAGAAGGGACTAGATGACCTATGGGACTGGTCCAGGAAAAACTACTTGAGTATCAACTGTTCCAAAACAAAGGCAGTTTGGTACGCGTCAAGCAGGAAAGCAAAAATGTTAAAATACCCTGACCTCTTCCTGGGCATGACAAAATTAGATACCGTTAGGGATTACGTCTACTTGGGAGCACATATTGACTCACAATTGAGTTTCGGTGATTAAGAAGGTTAATCATAAAATATATTTGCTCTCCAAGATCAGACATAATCTGTCAATCAATGTTGCTCTGAAAGTTTATAAACAGACAATAGTCCCAATTATTGACTATGCATGTGTCATTCATGGCTGCTCGACTAGTAAATTGTTAGCAAAGTTACAACGACTTCAGAACAGGGGACTGAGGGTTTGTTTGGCGGTGGGACCCATGGTGTGCACTGTCGAAGAACTACATCGCAGAGCGAATATTCAAACCCTTTCAGAACGAAGGGATGAATTAATGTCATCTTATCTTAGAAAGCTAGCCATAAAAGAAGGCATATACGATAGATTAAGGGACAATATTGAAAATCAGCACGGAGAGAGACAGGAAACAAGAGCTATGTCAAAATTAGTCTTCGACCTCCCCCGACCAAGGACTGAGTTCCTGAAAAAAGCCCCTTTCTATAGAGGTAAATCGCTATGGAACAGTCTACCAGATAACATTAAAGAATCAGACACCAAATCGGTATTCAAATGATAGTTGAAAGTTCACCTCCAAACAAGATGACCTTCCTGTCAGTATCCTGAGTGTGAAAATATCCTAACACCATATCAAAATTATCCCAGATGTCTAAGACGGCCATACTATTGCTACTGCTATTAATATTGATATTATCGACATTTTCTTATATAATTGCTATACAATTGTTATAAATTTGTGTGTATAATTTTGTCCTTTATGATGTATTGACTTATGTAAAGTTTGTGCTTTACAGCATCAATGAATTAGGATAATGAGATAGATATGTATTATGTTGTATTTTGTTGTGTAAAGGTGCATGCCAGTATTCAAATATACTGCAAACACGGCTATGTAAGCCATCTGAATGTAACATTGGCAGAGAAAAGTGGATGGTGGAAGACCGCAACGTTCTGTATGCGAATCATTCAATGAAGAATAAAAGAATATTTTAAAAAATTTGTACAAATATTTGTTTGTATAGTTCTATTTAGAACCTTGTATTGGACACACTGTAAACAATTTCCGTAAAATATACAAGATACTACCGTAAATGTGGACGGTATATCATCGTAATCTTATCTACAGTTCCATACCGTATATTTGGTATAAAAAAATGGTATTCAACTGTAAACATATTCAGAACTGTAATCCACCCAATCTATGGTCAGTTTACAGTATAAAACAGTAAATATGGATATTTTAGATACTCTTAGAAGAACTCCAATATCAGCAACAAATAAAAGTGGTGAATAAAATGCAGGAGTTAGCTTCATCAAAATGTGTAATAGATATTCATCAATCTCCTGTGAGGTTCCTGCCATTTAGAGCACATTTATTCTCAAGTTCTCATGACATTAACATCATTCAGAGGATTAAACACCACTTTCGTAGGACATTTCTAAAACATAAGTAAGGTTGACTTCATCCTACCATATCAATTGCAGCCTTATATTGTCAGATATTGATGAGTATTCCTGTGAAATAGTCTGCACTAATAATATTCGAGTTGAAAATCTTTGATATTGAAACATCATTGATAATAGTTATCTAGTTGCCTGGGAAATACCGTAAAATTCACAAGATATCTTTTACAGTGTATATTGCAATTTAGTATCCCTTTTGGTTTTTAAAGCACTTGAATTATCAATAGCAGACCAGCTCTTCTCATCCATCAGAGGGATCTTGAAGTACCTAGACCACTGACATTGCGAGGTGGGGGTTTTAAATCTGAAGTCCATCTTCCGTAAATGTGCAAGAAAGGTCACATAACTTTGCATTTGTTCACGATCTCCTGGCAAGTTGAATCGGGATTCATACAGTGGGATTCACGTACACACTAAAATAAATACTGTGAATTTTAGTTTTTTCCTGGCAACTAGGGTGCCAGGGAAATACTGTAAATTTTACGGGCAATTATTGTGATTAATGTTATTTATTAGAAATGTCCCATGAAAGTGGTGTTTAATACTCTGAATGTAATAATGTCATTCAAACTAATATGTTTTAAATGCCTGACACTTTACAGAAGATAAATAAATATCTATTATAGATATTTTCATGAGGTTATCTTATGGATTTTTGTCACTACTCAGATTTTTCTGAGTGTATCTAATGTATCCCTATTGACTGTTACATACTGTAGACTGACCGTAGATTGGATGGTTTACAGTACTAAATACATTTACGGTACAATAACATTTTCTGATACCAAATATACGGTATGAAACTGTAGAAAGATTAAAGTAATATACCATCCATGTTTACGAAGGTATCCTATATATTTTACTGAAATATTTTACAGTGTACCTCACAGGGTGTTTGCCTGAGACAAATCCTGCTGAGATGCTGTACTGGAACACAATCCCCTCGTCTGAATTGAAGGCTCCATTTCCCTGGGACAAGTATTTTCCCCTGCAATTGTTAGCTACAACTAGCCCTAACAAGTTACAGAATCCCATGAGATTCTAATTTCATATACTCAATTCCCATCGAGTTTTTTACCATGTGCAAGCCTGATGGGTTGTTATTTATTCATCATAAACCCGTAATTGATAACATCTTTCCATATATTGGCATAGAAGACATGTCAATGTGAAAGCCCACGCACTCCTGATGTTTTAACATGTTCAATATAATAGTGCACTGCACAGTGTTCGGTACACAATTTATACTGCATAGGGAGCAGCAAAACGTAATTATGAAATAGACTGCATGGGTATATAATAAATGATATCATTTGTCTGACGGTTGGATATATAATCCGATCACAATTAAGGTGATCGTCCTAGTAGATGATTCTTGTATGTTGTAAAGAATTATGATATTGAGAAACGTGGTGGCATCAGTAGTACACTATGCACCACATCCTCCATCACCCACACCCTCCATCCCACTAGTTCTCTGTGTACACATCGTTCAACAACCAAAACGTGCGGCCTGAATTTATTTGTACTATCCTTCTTTTTCTCTTTTGCACACTTACATTGTTGCATTATGCGCTTGTCCGAGATTGTGTTATTCTTTATTCAATTAACATCACATAGAGATGGTGGAAGCACATGAATGTTCAGTAGCAGAATGTAAACAGGAGGAAGCTTCTAGAGCTCCTACCTGTATAAGGGTATGACTGGTCACGTGACCTGATGATGTAAGCAGCGGCAGGTACACCTTTGCTGCAGCTGCCGGAGGCAGCACTGAGGTACGAGGAGTAAGATCTAGCTGAGCTACAAAAGCCTGCTCCCATTGGAGTAGGATTGGGTGCCAGAGACTTCATCCTATGAGGAGTGGAGTCGCCTACTATAGACATTCAGTGTGCAGATTCCCTGTTCTGTGAGTTACCTACATACCGACGTGTGAGTAACTATCTCTCAGTGGAGAAAGCATAGAACATGTGGACTGAACTTATAACATCTACCCAGGAACACTAGGACTCACGACTAAATCCAGTTAAAACATAGGAACTGGAGTGAACAACTGCAAGGATGATGTGAACTATGAACGATTGAATGAAACAGAACATTTATGGACATTAAGCTGAAATTTTTTATATGGTTTGTACAACATGGTCAACAAGACTGAAACATCGCATTGGATAATACAGCCTGTACTTGTAAAACACAGATTGCTCTCAGGAGATTAAATCAATTAACTTTAATTGCAGTGTTCGTCGAGATGTGAGGTCACCGTGTCTCGGTGACTCTGCTAAGCAAGTAGTTCTATCCCCTAAAACTCTCTACATAAGTAAGAAGACAGAAGAATATAAGACAATGAGCTAGCTACCTTAACAACTACTAAAGGGTCAATAATTACACCCCCACTACGGTGCATTGTATTTGATATTATTGTATCTATTGTTATACTACTGCTTACAAAATGCATAGTGGACACTGTAACTACCTTGTGTGATACGGTCTAGGTCATGTTACCCTGTTAAACAGCAGTTAATTATCTAACTGATCTGGGCAAGGGCTTTCACATTATCCATCAAAATCTACAAAGCCTGGAAAACAAAGCTGATCTTGTTTCTCTAGCGATAAAACACTCAAACATCCATGTAGCCCCGTTCTCTGAAACATGGCTGACAACTAACCAAGATAGCTCTCATTATCAAATTGACAATCACCACCTACTACATGATGATAGGAAATGGCTTAATAATAAAGGCGAGGTGAAGACAGGAGGGGGCCTTTGTATGTGAGGGATGACTTAGATTATGTCCATCTGGATCAATACGATGATAGTAATGAGAATATTGAGGCTCTGTGGCTTTTGGTCAAGTTATCGAATCAAAAAACCCAAATTATTGGGAATGTCTATCGCCCTAACGATCAGAGTCATGAACAAATCATCGAAATTCTTAATGACAGAATAGCTGAGCTCAGAGCTAACCAAAAATGCGAAATTACGGTCTTAGGTGATTTTAACTGGAAGTTTAATTTAAAACACAGTCAGGACTATGCTTTTGCTACAAATTCTGAAGCGACTAGTGGTTTATTACAAGTCATACAAGAGTCTACACGCTATGAAAATACCATAGTTTAGAATTCTCTGAATGGGAGCATTTAGGTAACTGCGGCGTAATTAACAGTGACCACAGTGCAATATTCATCTAAAAAAAAAAGGCAAAATAAAAAGAGATATAAAACAATTTCTGAGTAGGTCATATCGTAAATATAATAAGGAAGAGTTTCAACAACTACTTGGTAACCATAACTGGGACTATTATTCTGATAGCAACGACCCAGTAAATGAGTGGGAGGTCATGAACAACACAATCTTCTCTTATATCGACAAATTCTGTCCCATAAAAAAACAGCAAATAAAATACAAAACAGAACCTTGGTTCAGCAACCAAATTATTGATACTATTGGTGAAGAAGACAGAGCATGGAAAAGAGCCAGGCAAACTGGTTTAAAAGCCGACTGGGTCGACAGTTAACCCTTTCAGTCATCTGAAACATGTTATCCCTGTTATCAGCCGGTAGGGTGGCCGTTTTTATCGTTTTTGAATAGTGATATCCGGTGGTGAGCTGCATAGGCTCTTTTGAAGATATGACTATGAAATTTTCTACACTTATAGAGTAAGATATGGCCTGTCAGGTTCAAGCATTGCATTTCCTTTCGAAGATTCTATTTAGAATTTCTGAGGGTTCCATTCAAGGTCAAAGGGCAAAGGTCATTGAATTTATAAACCTTTAGGTTAAGTACAGATTAGATATTATTTCTAAGCCTTTCCAAGCCATTGCACTATATTTTAAAATCAAATTGGAAAGATAGTAGCCCCACAAGCACAGAGTCTCATTTAGAATGTCAGCATTTTGCTTGAATTCCATATTTGGTTGCCATGGCAACCATTCCTTAAAGTTTTCAGTTAAAGGTGGATTTTTGTGTGCAAAGATTTCTGAAATATTTTAACTATAATAGTGTAAATCCTAAACCTTTACAGCGATAAATTCATTAATATATCTGTAAGGATATATAAGTACCATCATAGAAGGTTCAAAGTTGTTCTGTTGTCATAGCAACCTCTGAAACCTAACGCAATAGCATCACTGCTATTCAGTAATTCACCAAAATGTGTAAAATGAAAAACTACCATATATATATGTCATTCCTGTGTCAAGCGTTTTTATATAAATGAAGTGATATTTCATATACTATCACAATATTCCAATAAGAATGTAGGAATGCTGTATTTAATTCTATAGTTGGTTGCCATGGCAACCACTCCTTCTATTTTTCATGTATAGGTGGATTTTTTATAGGAATTTCTAAAATAATTTTTCTCTTAATTGAAAAAGCATCAATCTTTAGTCATTAGTCATCAATCATTGAGGGGAGAATCCATCAATTTTTTTTTTGGTAAATAGAGTTAACAATCTGGAAGGGTTTTACTTTCTTTGGTTGCCGTAGTGACCCTCAAAATCAGGATCGAAGGCACGATCATACAGGCACCTGACCAGTCATGTGAAGGTAATGCACCAATGTTTTTATGTGAATTTATTACGAAAAGGGCCTTTGATACATGTTATCCCTGTTTCTCAAATTTTTGACTGGTTGAAAAGATTTTTCATATATGAACTCCATATTCCATTAGGATTCTGTAACTGTTGTAGTTTATTCCAATTTTGGTTGCCATGGCAACAGTTCCTTCTTTTTGTCAGGGAAAATTGCATTTTTCGCAGAAATTTCTTGAATAACATGACTTTACAGTGGTTAGTCATCAATCTTTCAGGGGAAAATCTATCAATATATTGTTTCAGTCAAAACAATCTGAAAGGGTTTTACTTTCTTAGGTTGCCGTAGTGAACCTCAAAATCGGGTATGAAGGCATTATCATAGACGCACCTGACCAGTCACCTGAAGGTAATGCACCAATGTTTTTAGGTGAATTTATCATGAAAAGGGCTTTTGATACATGTTCTGCCTGTTTCTCAAGTTTTTGACTGGTTGAAAAGATGAGCCAGAGGACCGGTAGAAGCAGGCATCTGGCTCATGACCCAACCATCTACCAAACTCTTCAGCTCTGTGTTGGCAATCCCCGCCAAATCCCATTCCCACTGTGCCTACAGAAAAAGCCTGCTCTGAAGAAGACCAAGGGTTCCTTTAAGTCTAGTGACTCAGAGGACGACTCTTGGTCTGGTCGGTCAGACAAGAGCCAGACACAAACTAGTGTAACTTTGGGGGATGTTTTACATTCCTAGAAGACAGGAACAGGGAAGGTGAAGCCTGACCACAAGAGCTCTGGCACTTCCAAGGGGGAGAAATCCTCTAAGGAACCTGAAAAGGCAGCAGTCTCGTCTGAAGATTCGGCAAAGACAAGCACAGCTGGTGCCAGACCGAAAGAGAAAGGCACAGATGCCAAAGGGACTGGTGGGGCCGCGATGGAGGAGGATTTCCCTTCTCTTCCCTCTCCAGCTAGGCTTGCCCCCAAGGCAGCACTGAAGTAGAAGGAACCACAACCTGCTTCCACTGGCTTCCACTGCTACAGTTGCATCCGCATCAAGGAATGTGTATTCCAAGACACTAACGAGACCTACACTAGCACCGATAGGGTAGGAAACTGGGAACTGCAGCACATGTCAAGGTACCTGAATCATTTAGACAACCTGGTTGTCACAAACATGAACAAGGTTAGGGGCGGCATACAACAACTCACGGAGTACAAAAGTGGGATTACACCCTAAAGGTTGCTCAGGAGACCAAGGCAAAAGCCTCAGAGAATCAAGCAAGCCAGGCCCAGATTCAGCCGATGGTGATACCCCTGGTATCTACCCCATTGAATCTGTGACAGCCACCAGAGGCCACCCGGACTGTGAGATTCCTAATGGAATATGGAGTTCATATATGAAAAACCTTTTCATGATAAATTCACCTAAAAACATTGATGCATTACCTTCACATGTCTGGTAAGGTGCGTCTAGGGTATTGCCTTCGTACCCGATTTTGAGGGTCACTATGGCAACCAAAGAAAGTGAAACCCTTCCAGATTGTTAACTCTATTTACCGAAAAATACATTGATGGATTTTCCCCTGAAAGTTTGATAACTAACCACTGTAAAGTCATGTTATTCAAGAAATTTCTGTCAAAACTGCAATTTTCCCTGACAAAAAGAAGGAACGGTTGCCATGGCAAACAAAATTGGAATAAACTACAACAATTACAGAATCCTAATGGAATATGGAGTTCATATATGAAAAATATTTTCAACCAGTCAAAAACTTGAGAAACAGGCAGAACATGTATCAAATGCCCTTTTCATGATAAATTCACCTAAAAACATTGGTGCATTACCTTCACATGTCTGGTGCGTCTAGGATAGTGCCTTCGTACTCACTTTTGTGGGTCACTATGGCAACCAAAGAAAGTAAAACCCTTCCAGATTGTTAACTCTATTTACCAAAAAATATATTGATGGATTTTCCCTTCAAAGATTGATGACTAACCACTGTAAATTCATGTTATTCAAGAAATTTCTGTCAAAAATGCAATTTTCCCTGACAAAAAGAAGGACCGGTTGCCATGGCAACCAAAATTGGAAAAAACTACAACAGTTACAGAATCCTAATGGAATATGGAGTTCATATATGAAAAATCTTTTCAACCAGTCAAAAACTTGAGAAACAGGCATGACATGTATCAAAGGCCCTTTTCATGATAAATTCACCTAAAAATGTTGGTGCATTACCTTCACATGACTGGTCAAGTACTCTATGATAGTGCCTTAGTACCCGATTTTGAGGGTCACTATGGCAACCAAAGAAAGTAGATCCCTTCCAAATTGTTAACTCTATTTACCGAAAGATATAGTGATGGATTTTTCCCCTCAGAGTTTGAAGACTAACCACTGTAAAGTCATGTTATTCAATAAATTTCTGCAAAAAAATGCAATTTTCTCTGAAAATTGAAGGAACGGTTGCCATGGTAACCAAAATTGGAATAAACTACAATAGTTACAGAATCCTTATGGAATATGAAGTTCATATATGAAAAATCTTTTCAATCACTTGAAAAGTCTTCAAATGACTACAACATATATATGACCTATTTTTTTAGTGTGAAGTTGCTCTCAGGAGCGTGGGACTGAAAGGGTTAAGAAACATAGTCCAAGGTCCAAAATGCAAAACGTGACTAAATCAAAAGTGAAACCGATCGCACCCCCCAGAAATTTTGGGACTTAATCAATTACCTAGTTCCCCACAAAGAAAAAGTATCCAAAATTATCCTAAAAGACACTCAAACCAAACAAACCATCCTGGACGAGAAAATCCCTGACACAATCAACGACTACTTTACATCAGTAGGACCCAAACTAGCAACAAACTTTACTGAGCAGTGGTATGATGATTGCAGCCCGACCCGGGCCATTATGAATAACATGTTAATTGACGCTATAGACGTAATAGAAGTAGTCAGACTAATTGATACGAAAAAGTCCTCAGAGGTAGAACACCTGTCAACCACAGTTTTAAAAGATAGTTTCGAGATTCTCACAGACCAACTAGTGCACTTATTCAACCTATCATTACTAACCGAACATTTTCCAGATGAGTGGAAATTGGCAAATGTAATTACCCTAAGAAAAGGCAACTTTAAAGATGAAGTTAGCAAGCTACGCCCTGTCTCCCTGCTTCCCTTACCGGGTAAACGTATAGAAAAGTTTGGTAAAAAAGAATAACAAGTTTTGTCGAAAATTTCGACTTATTAAACGAACACCAGGGAGGTTTCCATACAAACCATTTAACGGTTCAAACGGTTGCGGAAATTACTGACTGTTTCATACATAACATGAATAATAATGAAACAATGATTGCTGCCTTCCTAGATATGTCAAAGGTGTTTGACACGGTCGACCACAAAATCTTACTGTATAAATTACAAAAAATCAGCATACCACCTGGTCTAATGGGATGGATATTGAGCTATCTTAGTAATCGAAGACAAAAACAACAGTCAACAACCTAAAATCAAAAGTCAACTCGCTCACACATGGTGTTCCCCAAGGTTCCATTCTGGGACCCATATTCTTCCTTGTATACATAAATGACATCACTAATCCAGTAATTCACTCGAAGTTTAGATTATATGCAGATGGTGTAGTCATCTTTAAGTCAGGGAACAATCCGGCTGAAACTGGAATGAGACTACAACAGGACTTGAACAGCATTAATGCATGGTGTAGGAATAACAGACTAACTGTAAACGCGGCTAAATCTAAGGTTATGTCCTTCGGACAAGACAAAGGCTAGCCAGAGCAAATACCCCTGACCTAACTATAAACAACAAAATACTAGAAAAGGTAAATACAGCTACCTAGGGATCACTCTAGATGAGAAAATTAGCTACAAAGTGCATGTTGAACATATATATGTCATATGATGGCCCACAAACTATTTCTCTTATCGCACATTCATAAGTATCTATCGGAAAAGCAGGCTGTCCAAATCTATAAAGCAAAGGTTTTAACCCTTGCGGAATATGGGGACGTGCTATTTCACCAAACAAACTCTTACCTTCTCCAAAAACTCCAGAGGCTCCAAAATAGGGGTCTTAGAATTTGTACAAAAACTGGGAAGGGTGTACATATTAGTGACCTTCACAAGCGCTGTAAAGTTAACTATCTCACTAACCGAAGGGAAGCGCACCTACTGGCATTAGGTTACCATCGATCCAAAATCCGTAGCTTCATAGATGACAACCCAAATAGAACCCACTTACACGATGCCCCAGTGCTCTCAATCTGTAGGAATATCACAAAGTCAAAATATATGGCATCTGTACAGTACAAGATCGGGATACTGTGGAATGCGTTACCGTCAGCAATCTGTAATATTGAAGATAAAGACCAGTTTACAAGTTGGCCGAAAAGCGAACTAAAAACAAAAAGACTAGTGTATTAAAGTTTAATCTTTTTCTTCTTGCCCACTCGACATAACTATTATCCAACTATTGATTGTTATCTTACTGCTTGAAATTTATGCATATATCCTATTTGCAACTAGATGCACTGCATGAGTAAGGTTACACGGTGTACCTGGAGACTGGAGACGGTGGAGGATAGGAGTGCTCCACTCCAAACCGGTTCCTCCAGTATAAATAAAAATCTTTAAAAAAAAATAAACGGGTGCTGGAATGTGGTAGTTGAAGTCCTCGTTTAAGTAACATATTCATTTAGTGTATTATAATCAGGGTTATATTTAATAGAGGCTTATTTTGAAAAGGAAAAACGGATTGTCTAGGGTTTGAACCTAGAAACTTCTGATACAGCTTCTATAATCTAAAAAACCCAAATGTTTCTAGGGGTTTCACCCCCTGGATCACCAGCAGGGGCTTTACTGTTAGACCCCTGGCAATACTCCCACGAAGCCCAAGATGTGTAACCCCCATCCCTGAAACAAAATCTGTACACACCGTATAATGTAATTCACGTTCTTTTGCGGGTTCACCTCCTTGACCCCCAAGAAAGGGCTTTGCTGCTAGAGGCCTGCCAATATTCATAGATAACCTGAGATGTTCAACCCTAGTCCTTCAAAGGAAATCCTAGGAACAGCTTGTATAATCTATGAAATCCACATGTTTCCGGGGAATTTGCCCCCTGGACCCCAAGAGGGGGCTTTGCTGCCAGACCCCTGTCAATGTTAACAGATAGCTCTAGATCTGTAACCCTGTCACTAAAATAAAGACCTGTGTACAACTTGTATAATCTGTGAAACTCAAGTTCTTCCAGGGACTTTGCCCCCTGGACCCACAGGAGGAGCTTTGCTGCCGGATACCTGGCAAAGTTCCTCCTGAAACATACTCCTAACTACAGCTTGTATAATCTATAAAATGCAAGTACTCCTTAGAGATTCAAAGATTGAAATACAGGGAGGTGTTTTTAAAACTAAGAATGATAATGACAGTAGGACATTCATGGCAGTCCGTATCTTAAACATGGTCTCAACAAATCAAATTTATCATTTTTCAGTTAAGACTCTCCTCCGTAAAGACTGATAACTTTAGGTAACGAGAATGCAACAAAAAGGCCACGACAAGATCAAGTATTACATCGTCCTTAATTTTAAAAACACTTCCTAGAGGAGATTTCCATTGAGATACGCAATATAATGAAATGATAGAATAGCTGCTCATGCCGTCAATTCAGTCATCCATGCGAATAATCAAGCAATAGTCTGGACGCAGTCATGCCCCAGTCACACTGGCGTAAAATTTGGCGTTTCTTCTACGTATTTGTATTGGTGGGGACCACATATTAGCTACGGATTTGGAACGTATCTGTTTGCGTTTCTTTAACGTTTTAGTACGCTTCTCAACGTTCATCAACGTTTATTTACACTTCTGTACGTAATGTGGCGTTTTTCGGCGCATTCCGACTTTCCTTTACGTATCTCCGCGTTTTGCGGCGTATTTTTAGATTTCAAAATGCGTAGAAGAACGTAGAGATGCGCACACGGGAAAACGCCGTTTTATTTACGCCAGTGTGACTGGGGCATAACGACTAAGTGTTTGCGGAAATGTCGTTTCTTGATCTAGCTATTGTTTGTGGAAACTCAAAATACAGTGTGCAATAGTTTCTGGAGGGTGGTGTTACTTCAGTGTAACCTGGCATCACTGGACGGCTAAAACATGACGACTGTAGATCGCCTAGCCTATAGTCGTCAGGTAGTGCTCGATCACGTAATAACGGCCGCAAGCGTTTACACTCTTTATATGTACAGATTTCCAGCCATTGACAACGGAAAGTCATCAAGTGGTAAAAGATTCAAGAATCGTTTAGTGCAAACGCCGGGCCACTTCTCAATAAATAAGTTTTTTTTATTATGCTACATAGTCTCAGACAAAATCGCTAGGGCAGAACTTTGTTGCTGAAGTGGGAACCATCCCCGTGTGAACCCTAATCTTGAGACTTAAGTACTCTTGAGACTCAGGTACCCTCTGATAAAACAGGGACCATGAGTGAGGAGTGTGAAATTCCTCCTATTGACAGCGCCCCTGCTGCAGGGTACATAGTCGGCGGCTAGGGGACCATCCCCATGTGAACCGTGTCTATAGTGTACCACTGAAGACTGGTGGACTATAATTTCCAGTAGGGTGAACACCAGTCTCACCAGAAGCCTCCCTTTAAAAACTGTTTAAAATTCACAGTGAGCGATTTTTGCGCTCATAGGGGCAATTCACTGCGACAATATTTCATGCATTTTTGCACATAATCGCACAGTATGTCAGCCTAAATTCCTATGCCCTTGCCGTCGAGAGGGGCAATTCTCAACCAACAGATGACCCCCTACAAGGTATATTCATGGCACAGTGAGAGCCCCGCTTAAATCTCTTGAGAGTCTGTATCTAGGGACGGGAATTGGCCTTTTCCCTTTTGTGTCTCAGGAAAATGGGACTCCAGCATTAACATTGGGAGATTGTGTTCTGGTACAAAATCTCAGGGGAACTTGTCTCAGATACATCCCTTGAGAGGTACATAAATAATTCCGTGTGAATTCCACTTTCGTAAACCCTGGAATATAGAGGCGAGAGGGACGGAGGGTTAAACCAAAGAACTAGAACCCCTGGAAAGCCCACTCACGGCCGTTCAACGTTGTGCCTATAGGATGAACTCGTGGTTAGCCTTGTTTCAAGATACAGGGGAGGTGAACTTCCGGTTACCCATACGACACATGTAAACAGTGGTGTGGGTATATCCCGCCAAGACCCCTAGCGGATACCCCGGGTACCAGGGTAAATTATTAACAGATCTAGTCGGACATGTTAGAGGCGTGAATCGCTTGGTGTGTCTCCAGCTTTATTGAATTTCGGCATCGGCGTTGGTGGGTTCCAGGCCTTATAAGCCGGAAACCCACTAAGCTTCTGACATATTCTGACATGCCTCCGACACAGAATCACGTTTTGTGTCAGATGGGACGGATTTAATGTGGCAGGGGGCCCTTGTTCCGACTTGGCTTCCGACACACTCCCACACACTTCGACATGGTTTCGCCCCAAGCGCCCTGTCGCAGGCTAACCTAATTTCAACAACTTCACACCTCCGTCCCTCCCACCCGCGAGAACTCAGTGTGAGCGCACCAGTGCAATGGTTTAACCGAAGAACTAGAACCCCTGGAAATCCCACTCACTGTAGAGCCCTGTGAACTAGTAGCGCACATGCGCTGAGTCATACAGGGGAGCAAAACATCCGGGTCAAGGTGGCGATCTCTGGAATCGCCAATACGAAATAGCTTATATCTGATATATTGTTTTCATAGTAATATCTCCCACCGATAATATAGCGAATCAGAAGCAATAATCAATGGAAATATGAAATAATAGCTGAAATACACGCCATTTCGTATTGGCAATACCAGAAATCGCTGCCTTTCGTGCTTGGTGTGTCTCCGGCTTTACATTATCACAGCGTAGAACTTTACTTGTGCTTACTGATCTGTGTTCACAGGAAGAGGACCCGGTCAGTGGCTACTGGGAGGACAGTGCTTCCGGTTCCGTCGGGCTGATGCCGCCTCCGCGCGCAGGAAGTTCGGTTGGCAGCCGATCGGCGACACGCCCTACTTCCCGGACGTCTGTTCTATCGTTGGCCTCTAGCGCCGGTTCGGCAGACACATTTGCTGAAGTAAGTAGAATCCCTTTCCCGTAATGAAAAAGGATGAGATAAGAAAAAAGAAGGGTATTATGTGAAACCATAGTTATGGTGACAATACGGGGAAGATTTATGAGTTGTTTCGGAGAAATTTGTTCTGAACGAGCCGGTACGGCGAGGTCAGAGCGAATTTCTCCGAAACAACGCGCCTAGAATTCTGTTGTCGGCCTCTCGACCAATCAAAATGCGTTATTTCTTCAAAGCCTGCAATCTGTAGCTCAAAGCGTGCAGGTTAGGCTCAAAGCGTGCATTTTGTCACTCAATGCGTGCAATCTGTTGGTATCCGAGGTCACCACTACAACGTTTCATAGCGTACAGTGCAATCTGTGTATAGTTACTATACCCATAGTAGCAGTATGTATTTACTCTGACTTTGTGCATAGGTATATAATAATAAATAAGTTGAATGAATTATCAGGGAAACCGGCAGTATTTTTTGTCTCTGTCAGTCATGGTGGTGATTCGTAATATAGAGGGTTACTTGCGGCTGTGAGTGATAAAAACGCGGTAAAATTGATAATCAGATGAACCGCTGCCGAAAGCAGGGGTTTATCTGATTATCAATATTATCATGTGCTTATCGTACAGACACAGTATACCTGTTCTTGTATATCATCACATGCTTTAAAAATCCATTTGAGTTTGGACGATTTGTTGTCCAGATTTCGCAACCGTATCCTATACGCCATGTTGTACGGCCATAAATACGACATGGGTAGTTATAGGAAGCTGGCGGAATGCGTGGGACAAAAGGCAAGAGGTATATATAATAGATACTACATATAAATAATATGTTACCTCCATTATAGTCTGACATATCTATGTACATTCCTTTTATACACTGGGCAGTCACTGTATCCCGTTATAAAAAGATAATTACAAAATTTGTTTGCTATTGGTATGACTGCTGAAGTACCGTCGCTGTTAGTTTACTGTGGCTTAAAGGGACGCATATATGCCTTCGTTGGCACACCTGAACTGTGCTGAAAATGTTACATTGATGCAGATAAAGTAAGGCCCGGCGTCCACCTACTACGATATGGCACCGATATGGTCTACGATGCACCTCCCGATAAAAAATAAAAATCGCGTCGGAAGGTTTCCTGATATCGGAGCAGTTGACCACGTTTCTGCGATTAGACACCGATAAAAAACCCATACAACGCATGGTGGATTGGCTTGTCTAGACATATGTCTACGATTTTGCACCTTCCCGATATGGTGCCGATTTTGACATTTTGTATCGGTGCCATATCGTGAGGTCTACGATTCTATCGTAGTAGGTGGACGCCGGGCCTAAAGGTAACCTACAACATCTGAAATATGTTTTATTAAGTCACGGTAAATATAGGCTTGAAGCCAATAGTGCTTCAATAGGCCGGTGTCGCCGTACTGCAAAGGAGTTCCCAGTAAGGATCGATTCATCATTTAATCATGGAAAATATTCATCGGCAATGATCTTTTTAATCATATCAATGACCTTTAAGTTTACACGTTCAGCATTCAAAATTCAGTCCTACAAATCAAAAGATGGATATTCTCACTATGACCGGGACTTTCCCTGAAGCACTCTTGTGATGCCGGAAGGTAAATCCACATAAGGGTCTGGAGATAATCGGGTTAGTCGAGGTGCCACTCTAGACTCCTCTACCATCCCATCTCTGGCCCACCACTACCTAGTGCAAGCCTCAGGCATGTCAATCCATCAGGAAAAGCGGATTCGCCCCTGCGTAGTGGTGATGTTTCTAGGCAGATTCCTTTTGGCAGATGCCCAGTATGCTTTAGTATTGTTTAAAACAGAATTAGACAGAATTAGAGTGTATGGTCTTAATTGATATGGGCTAACAAGTAGTAGCTCGAATTCGTGGGTGTCGGCTTATGGTATATAGATATGTCGCGGTTGTAAACACATTGCGCCGTTATTTTGGCACATCACTCCACTTGAGAATAGGAGACCGCATCGGTATCCCGATTGTGTTGGGGCACTGGTGAAATCCCCGTATAGTCCGTGAGAGAAGACTCCTAAGTATGACTGTATGGAATAGGGGATTAAAATTTTCTACTTTTGTAAATCCGCTAGAGACGATTATAAAAGTGTCTATATTGAACCTATATTTTGACAACTTTACTCTAAGTGATAACCTACCACGTAAACACATTACTAAAGCCTGTCATTACCTTAATTTTGTTCATTTTCCCCGTTGAGATTTATGTACGCTTCCCTAATAGTTCCTTTTATTTGTTGTCATTTTCATATGTAGAATGCTAAGAAGAAAATAGCAGCCAAGAAAGCTCCAAAATCTACAGCCGAGGTTGGAGGTGTAACAGGACTCACAGGTGAGTGCATCGTACATTTTGTCCTTGCTCTTCTCTAGGACAGAGAACCGTAATTTCATGATCTGCAAATAACTGTGTGTTTTGTTTTACAACGGATCACTCTCCACGCGAAAGGACATTTTAAACCTGGGACATACCATTTTTATATTTTCTTTGAGGACACTCTAATATACAAATATGAATTTATATGAGGGTTCCTACTTGGAAGAGTTGATCTTATCATATTTATCAAGAGTCCTGTTTGATCGATTTTATTGATTACCAGAGTACAATATCCAATATCCTAGATTCATTGAAATGATTGGTCTACGGAGATTATCTAACGATCACTATCAATTGAATCCCTGTATTACTGTTCATCAACATATACCAATTAAAACCTTACATAGGTTAATGTTATTACATACAGAGTATTGTAAAAATCCTGACTGTGAATGAACTATGACTTCCAATGATCAATTGATGCTGATGCATTTTCAACACATAATATCGAATTTTAACACGCTATGTATCAATACTACGCCAGCTGCCAACCCATCCTGGATTTCTTCTCACTGTCGTTTTATTAACAATATTCGCGCTTTGCTTTTGCAAAATGAAGAATAAAATAGAAACAAGAACGTAAGTGTACATTGCGATAGCCCTAACACTGAATACTATTGGATCTCTAGCCGGGCGCCATGCGGGTTTCCGCAAAGCTCGGATCATGGGAATGTTGAAGGCTGGCTTCTCCCATCACGACTCAGATAGTAAGTGACCGGTTCCTGCAGCATGTCCTCCAATAGTGGTTTGCCTAGATCACAGATCCGGGGCGTCACACGATACGGGTGTCGACGAGTGTACAGGGGCCTATCAGTTTGCTGTTTTCAAGAGTCAGATCACTCAGCACGGCTTTGGTCTTTACAATACTAACCTTGTAATAAGCAAGGTGATCATCATTCTTTTCCAAACTTTCGATACAACCACGTTCAACCATTCAGGCCCAAGTACATAAATCAACACTTGTTGTATGCCTAACGACGCCTTTATGAATGTGTATGAATTCGTCAGTATGTTTTACCCTCTATGCATGCCTACTGAGTAATATTACCATTGCAGGTGGACAACATTGCCTTTATCATAAGGTGCTATAAAGACTTCGTAATATTCGAATTGTTTTAACGAATATCATCCCACGGATATCGCATCTCACAACTTATTTATGTGATGACGGACAAATTGTTTTGGCATCTGTAACCTCTTTTCAAGAGGAAACGAGAAAAAGACGCCCATAAGTAAGCAACCCGTTAGTCGGTATATGAATATAGGGATCCGCGTCAGGTATAAACGGAGAATTTGGAAAGTCAACTTCAATACCAACGTTTTATATTTTCAATTGAACCTTACCACTGTATATAGCCCGACTGGTCGATCTGCTATTTCATTTAACTGACGTGAGATTGATGAAAGAAGTTTTCATCAGATTTTCAAAAATCCAGAAGATTAAGGTAAAAAGAAATCATACAGAAATGAGATCACGGAGAGATGAGGTGCGAAAACAGGAAATATTCGGCAGGAATGTTTCACAATCTTTCATAGCTAATGGTCTTTATTTTTAAAATAATTATCTTATTGAATGACTCCAGGCCCGTAAAACTCAAATTACAAAAGTTGTTTTAAGCAAATATTAGTCACAGTCAATAAGACGCCATTTGAATTCACACAAATCTAATCATTTTTAAATCGTAGATCGGTCGTCATTGTAGAAACTCCTCACACAAATACCCAATAAAGTGCTTCAATTACACCGTAAATCAATTCGAATGAAGCCCCCGTGGACCTTTGTGGGAATTTAAATCAGATTTCTCTAAAACCTAAGGGAACTTCTTAGAATAAATTCTTATTTGACATTTGAATGTCTGATATCATAAGACAAAATATTGATGTCTCAGCAAAAGATGACTCTTATTAGATTCTCCTACTTTCGCAAATAACTTTGCGATGACATTCATGCAGAATGACACAGCATTGTATACATAGACGTGAAGTAATTTGATCCCAGGACGTCTTGCCAATGGGGCAGCCATATCAAATAGATTTATAGTTATCCCCTTAGAAAAGGCATAGATACCAGGTTAGAATTTCCTTCTTTCTTAATTCAGATAAAGGAGAATATGATACAATCGCCTATTTGCAAGACGTTCTTCCCTGGATCGATCTAACAAAACATAACATGAAAGCAAGGGCGCTCCAGAGACAAACAGGGTGTCAAAAAGAATATACCTAATTCCCGCAGAGAATGCCTTTCAGGTATATGGTTCATCACCTTGTTTATATGATCGCGTATGTCATTTGACCCTACTGTTAATGTAGAGTCTTATAGTTCTCGCTGTCATATCGCCACATGATCACCGCTGCAATATGTACATGCACAAACAAACTGAATCAACACATGACAGGGACATAATACAACCGATACAAAGAGAATCGACTGCTGAGATGTGCCTGGGTCTACATTGTCGGGTTTAAAGAAATGTAAACATTATAACGAAATCATTTTGTGTGCAAAGACTTTAACGTGTGGCCTGCCTGTCTGTGGCTTGCCTATCAGTGAGTTACCTGTCATCAACATCCAGCTGCTTGCTTATCTGACTGCAAATTACCATCCTACTGGCTACCCACACACTTGACACTTACTGTTTACGCAACAAAGCGCCCACCGAATTACCCATCCACGTGACTGCACTCTACCCATGATTGGTCTACATGGGTTACATGAATAGTCAGACAAGCAGCCTGGAAAGTCGTCAGCGAGGTGGTGAGGTTACTAGGCAGTAGGATGGTAAGCAGTCACATGGACAGTAATGTGGATAGATAGTAGTAGGGCAGGAATTTAGGTTGGCAGACAGTCAGGTGGCCAGGCAGGTGATTGAGTGGGCAGGCAATCAGGTGGGAAGGTTGCTATTATGGAGATTGCACTTGAGTTGCTAGGCTGTGGGCTGGTTGTCAGGCATGTGTGGGCAGTCATTAGTTGAGTAATTAGCCAGTCAGGTCAGAAATCAGTAAATAGAGAAGGCATCTAAGGGGAATTCTGCTCCTTGATGGACTAGTATAACCTTGATCCCCTATCTAAAACAGGATATCCAATAAAAAGACACAAGACACATTTACATGTAATTGCTGATATATATATATATATATATATATATAGATCTACTTACCATGAAAAAAACGTAATATTTGTCATGAGGTTGTTGACGGCGCCCTTACGTTGATGCTAAAATGGACCACACTAGCAATAGTATTCAGACCGTACTGGTCATATTTGTTAATATTTAATTTGTACAGCTCTACCTCATAGCTGTTTCACACGTAATTTTGGGTTACTTGAATTTGATCCCAATTTTTATTGTAATTTGAAAAAGAGGAGGCTGTATAAATGTCTTATGAGAAGTATAGTACAAAGACAGGCTACTGGATATAGGGAGATCTGAGAGCCTTTTCTAGCATCTAGTAAAAACTAGGGCCAACGGTATGTTCATCATTGATGAATGGGCGTGCAATTATGAATGAATACCAATTAAAAGATTTGAGTCACATTCAGTCTATGGCTAGTTTTCTGTAACCTACTTGTACATCCACCCAGTCAACTTGCCTTTTCTTCAATTGGCTGAGTCTAGGATCCAAACATATTAAGCACCAGTGGGTCTTTCAGCCTTGAGTGATTGGTCATGGTCAGCTGGTCTGGCCTTTAATACCCTGAGACACCACCCCTCTCATAAGATCTCACACTCTCTAAGTGGTATTCTGTACAAGGTTCTCACTATGCTCTTAATGAATTAGGCTTAGAGCTTTGAGAATCAACTGGCCTGCCTCCTGTGCTAAACACTTACATCAATGCAACCCAAAGATTCCTATAATCTCAATGATGCCACCTAGTGGGAATACTGTGTACTTGGCGCACTAGTGGCTTTATTTACACTGGAATACAGAACACCACTTAGAGAGTGTGAGATCTTATGAGAGGGGTGCACCCTCCTCCTTTCCCAATATCACATTGAATATCACACAGATGATGAAGGGATAGTGTTTTTGCCGCACCTTTATAGGCAATGTATATACACCAAGTTTTCTCACTAGCTCGGTCGTGACTCACTGAGTCTCACCTGACACCGATCTCTCATCCCACTCACTGGTCATGCTGTGTCTTGGTAGGATGTTTTTGGTGGTCCTCTCTGTTGCTAATTTATTTTACAGTTTTTGCTATGGCCGTGACTGGGGACTTGTTGCCAGGGTCGGTGCCAGTGCAACCATCGAGCAGAGACCGTCAACAGGATCTCACTGCGGGCCTGCTAGGAGTGGATGTGTGGTCATCAACATTGGCTGTCGGAGCTGACACATTGAACGAAATTCTCTCACCAAGGAACCCCCAAACCAGGTATTCCTAAGGATACTGACTGGCTTAACAATATACAGTGGTTGACAGGGTCAACAAAATGGAAAAGGTCTCGTCATTGGCTCCGCCCTGATTATCATTTGCTAAATGAGAAGAAATACAAAGATATGTCTTACCATGAGTTGATCTATTGGATGGTGTGCATGCTCGGCTGCCTCAAGCGTGTGAAGATCCCAACTATCATGGCCGAGGCATATGGCTCCCACCTTAAGTTTGTGTGTCTCAAAGGTTTAACATCTATATTTAAGCCGAATCTTTGGCCCGTTATGAACACTTGGTCACCAGCATGGTGCTGGACAGCTGTTTATATTCGTTTGTTCCTGCGGAGCATGGATCCATTTACGCTTTCTTGTCCGCGAGATCACTACAGCCATGAAGCAAGCTGTTCGCTACCAGAGTAAACTGAAGGCGAGATCAGGGGTTAGATGTCCTGATGACGTTTGTGGCAGTTACAACTTTTCCTACTGTGACTTGGATTCTTGTTCTTGTCTCCATATCTGTGCCAGCTGCCATGATGATAACAAGAATAAAGTTTGCAAAGCACAAAACAAGTTTCAAGATGGGAAACTGACTGACACTGCCAAACACTCTATGTTTCGCCACCGCAGTTTTCAGTAGATATGTTGTTTAGAAAGGCCGAACTGCTGATAACCAGAGAAAATGACTCAAGGTTTGTGGAGGATTTATCGTACAAAAACATGTTTTGTGATAATATTTGCTCTTTTTCGAGCTTCTCTGAACTAATTGTGGCGTAATTTTTTCATTCCAATGGAGGTTGGTTTCCGTGGTTGGAGAAAATTACTTATTCTGATCATGTACCCTTATTGGAATCAAGTTCTCCTCATTTTTTGGCCGGAGTTCAGTCTCAGCCACCCCGATAAATTCATCTGCAGATGAATTTATCGGGGTGGCGTTCGATGCTGCTTGGTGGACCAGATAGAGTGTTCTGCCCCAAGGTCGATGATGATGCGCTTTTTTTATGAATGGCTTGATTCACAGGTTTAAGATTATTGATCGAATTACTGATGTACCTGCTTATTGTTGTGAGAATTATCCTTCCGCGACTGTTGTAGCATTTTATTTCATCAATGATATCATTGAGAGTGAAATTGCTACTGGCAAATTATATGTTGTTATAAACAAACCTCATTGTATACATGCCTTAGGGGCAGTGCCCAAAAAGGATTATGTTTTTAGATCGATTACTGATGCCAGCAGACCGATTAATTAGAGGATTAACAATATTATGGATGAAACTTTCAGTTCTTTTCACTACAAGAGTCTTGATGGTGTTTTGGCCCATTGACAGTCTGGTTTCATTGCAGTGACTGATCTATCATCTGTTTATATATCTGTAGCCACTAGGCCTATGGACAGAAAATTTCAAGGAAAAAAATCAGTTGATGGGGATACAACGATTTTTCTAAAACATAATTTTTCATCTTTTGGAACATGTGTGTCTCCTTTCATCTTTTTAAGAAGTGATGTGGTATCTCAATTTATGTTAGCATCAGGGTATATTTAGATCAATTATCTAGATGACTTAATTGTGATAGCTAGTTCATATGATGATTGTGTTAAGGCACAATCATTTTTGTGTCAGACTCTAAGGAGTCTAGGGTTCTTTATAGCCTACAAGAAGGTAAAATCCCCTGCCACAGTCCAAAGATATTTAGGTATTATTGTGGACAGTGAAAAAGTGGAGCATAGCTAAACCCATCCCCCACATTGGGTTAGGGTCGGTGCTGGTCCACAATTCATCCCAAGAACAATCAGTTAAGTACAAAGCCATGGAATCATTTATATTTTTACGACTAGCTCTAATTAAAAGGTGATTACTCAATAATATGTTGCTTACACCGGATGACGTTACATAAGGACTATTCGTGTAAAGGTGATCAATCAACGTACCACTATTTTTATTTGGACGGGTGACCTTGTCAATAAGTTGTTGAAGATTGTGGTCCTTCGCATAATTCAGTAATTTTGTCCTATTAGGGTCTCCTCTATCGTATAAATTGCAATTTAGATCCCCCAGAAGCCAAAGTTCATGCTGATTCATTCCTTCCAAACTAAATATATTACTTAAGGATGCAGTAAACATGTCCATAGAGCTTGTACGAGGGCGGGAACAAACAACTTTGACCATGGTCTTGTTATTCGGCTTGGCCACTTTGAGTGTGATGCATTCTATATCGTTATTTATATGAGTACCATCTCGTACCATCCTTGTAAATTTGGCGAGGTCGCTAGTTTTATTTTTATGGTAAATAGACCGAGGTTTGAACACTACAAATCAGGTACTCTGTACAAAGACAGATGGACTACTGAGTGTTATCATCATTTATGAAATCGATGCATCTCTGGAATTGTCTTTTCTGTAAATGTAGTCTTAACATTCTCTTCTCTTTATTGTCTTCAAATCATTATGATATACATCTGCAGAGCAATTAAGGACAGTTTCTAGAAAACTGAAAGGTCGGAGACCACTTGCATATAGGGTCAAAGTCATTGCATACTTCCAAGAGACCTTAAATTCAACATGGGTACCTGAAGTACGATGTTGTACAATATCAAATGATATTAACAGCATATTCTTCACTCTAATACATTGCAGAAGATGTTTGATAGGCAGAGTTTGCTGGAAAGAAATAAAACTCTATCATTCCCCCCTAATAAGTCATAATTTCTGTTTCTCATGATCTTGTACCAGACAAGTCTCACTCTACAGGTTGTAGGAAGGTAGCTGTAAGGACAACCAACTCCGGCTTACACCCAAAGCCCTTGCAGTATAATACAGGAATTTAAAAAAAAGGCTCAACCTTATGTTCAAACAAATCTTTGTCCTCAACCTCAAACACACCCTCATCCTTCCTTATTTTCTCAGGTTTTACACAGACATAAACATCTGATTCCTGCTTGCTTTGGCACATGTGACTAGTATAAAAGTGGCTCTTCATCTGATCTACTGCAATTTCAGGTCTTACATCAAGGTGGGACTAAGTCATATTTGAATGGAGATTGGGTCTATAGATTGCAGGGGATGTTGAAATCCAAGGATTAACAATGAATCAAGACGCAGGTTCTGCAGGGCTCCGGAAGGCTCGAGTACTGGGAACCATGAGGGCGGGTATGAAGGCTCGCAATGTCCAGCGTGAGTAGCTCAATCACCCTAGATTTCAGTCTGGATATTATATCAATGCTCCCCTTACAGAACAATATACCATGATACTATTAGCGGACAAATCATAACTTTGAAAGTAAACCTATAAATCAATAAACAGAGTTTCTAACGAAAAAAGCAAGCTATATGGTATCATGAATGTATGAGAAAAATCACTTCTCATTGTTGAGAACCTAGCTTTCGTTTGACTAATGTAAGGGTATTCACGAAAAAAAAAGTCTTCAATAGTAAACCTTTTCATTTTGTATTTGATATATATTCAAAAATGTATAATGCATGCATCTGTGCCCTATGCAAACACAGCGCATGCGCCGCGGTCAGCAGCCCCATCTGGTGGCGGGCATAGTGCCTTGAAAAGAGCAAAAGTAATCGGGGCCATGTCTGCAAGCTTTGGCCGCGTGTCACAGAGTAAGTCCTCATATGCTGTAACTACCAGCTTTATCTGCATGACTACAAACCTAATGACACCTGAATACAGGGCTAGAGCCCCACCATTACTAACAGATCACATTCTATCTACTAACCCCGTAAGGCCTGATTCCATTTCGCCGAATTGAATACATAACCGAGGTTCACCTGTACAATGTAAGAGTAATTTCTTGACCCCATTCTGGTTAACCTAAACCCTTCCCCAGAAGTTATGCAACATCAATTGACCACCATCGGTGATGGCCGGATGTATACATGTACTAACCCTTGATAAAATGCCCATCCAGACGAAGTCTGAGAGACCCAAGGTCAATATTGAAGTAAATTAAGAACATTGAATTCCCTATAAACACACAACGATTCACACACACATACAGGCGGGAGTTGCATACAACCAAGATACTATTTGGTGCCAGCAATTTAGCAGACAAATAGAGCAAAAAAGAGGAAATACTCTTTATTTTGGCATACTTAAGTTCTGACGTCATAAGTATAGAACGATCAAAAATATAGTAATTTGTGAAGAAAGGACCATAAGAAATTTTCATAGTACTAAAAAAAAAAGAGACATATTATATAGGTAGGCAGCGGGTATGTGGCAGCAGAAACAAAAAAACTCTTAGTTACCTTAAATTTATTCAGATCAAATCTTAACATTGTACCGAGACATATAACGGACCATGACCATATTCACAATTCATATACTACTCACACCCAATTCTATATAAGATATTTATAATGAAACAGTATGGGAATATTCAAAAACCTGATTTAAATCATTCTCTCGGTATACTACTTGCTTTAAATGATCATTTATTAATCATCAACTTATAAGTTAAATACATAACAGATTTCAAATTATAAATTAATCCAGCTCGGACCTTCTTTTCAAATATTGTTCAACGTTAACGTAAAACACTACATTGATCAATACAACCATGTACGTTCAGCATAAATTCAGCGAAATGGAACTAGACTTAACACGCTAGTATTCATGTATGGATTCAAAGTGACATTAACCTCTGACTATTTAGCTTAAGTATGACCACTGTTTGTCTGTTCAGACTAGACATAATTAGTCCTTTGCGTTAAGACCGCTAGGTATAGATAAAACGTTTTAACTACTCATTTATTTGTATCATTAACATAGCAGTACCCAATAGCGCAATTCTAACACCTAACTTAAGAAATGATGATAGAAGCCAGTGAGACATTGATATCACCCATAGATCGCAGGCATACTACATAGCAAGCTAAGATATTCTAGTTCTTGAATCAAGTGTCGTTGAATTCCATAGACAGGAAGAGTTTCATATCGAATATGATGTTCATAATAATTATCATTTTCAGTGTTAGAAAAAAATATTGTCGAATCCTTTATTGATAAAATTGCAGTTTGATTTAAGAAATTATAAAGTCACTGGGTAAATAGATGAGATGCCTCCTTCCTGACACAAATCAGCATTAAATTACTAAAGTAAATTTAGAAATCTTGTTCCAATGGCTAGGCCGGGTAAATTCGTAGTTGAATCCTTTCTTCCGTGCCTTTACTATCTTCTCTCTATACCCTGCACTTGCACCAAAATTAAAATATATCGACGTACAAAGTATATGCAAAATTAACTTTGGCCACCATTTGGGGAATTTTCACGTAATTCCTGGGTAAATGCTATTGCAGTATCCTAAATAGTTTACTTCGATTTCAAATGGAGGAATTAAAAATTCAGATAATTTGAAGTAAAGATAAATGAGGCAAACTATGTACTGCGATTCCACTGCTGTAATCTGTAACTAAAGCTTAGCATACATCTCATCTATTGTTCTGGTGACGAGCAAATTTATACTTAATGATAAGTCAGTGAATAAGTCTAGGTCATAGGTATAGGCAGGTTGACCTTATACCTTATGTGATTTCATTATGACCACATAGGGTCTTACTTAATTGATTTCTACTAAAACCTTATAAAAAAGGAGCACTATCCATGGTGTATATTGCATGGTGTATACATTGTACCAACCCCTAACCGTTACCCCTAATCATAATAAAGACAATGCAGAGGATCAGGTCGTCCGTGGCTCTGCCGGGGCTGGACTAAGGAAGGCCAGAGTACTGGGTGCAATGTCCGCATCTTTGAAAGGTAAAGCATTTCAGATTTATAGCAACCTTCCTATTCTGAAGTGTTTACTAACAGATGGTCTGCATGTCAAAGTATAAAATGTATTAAATGTTCTAATGGAACGTCTCTCTCTCTCTATATATATATATGGGGAGAGATATTTCCTTGTGTATCGACGTATTGCTCAGAATAAATTGTTCTGCCGCATGCCGGTCGTAACTTACCTATACATAGCAGAGAAGCTTTATTTGATATTGTTATTATGAATATCAATACTTATTGACACTAATTAAGGCAACCCAGAGTCGCATGCGCCACTGGGCTCAGCCGGTGCCGGTCTCCGTAAGGCCCGTGTTCTGGGAGCAATGGCAGCCTCATTCAAAGGTAATTTGTTTTCTATACAATCTTAGAGCTGCAAAATTATGTTCATCACTTTTTAGGAACTGTAGTGAGATCTAACTACTCTTCTAGGATATATTTCTTTAGCAAAAGGCTCTTTCTTCCTAGGTGCTAATGTCAGTGCACATGTATATTTTCCATTAATAGTTCTCACAAAGGTTCTTATAAAATCATATTATAGAAACTCTCTGATTTGCTATTAAATCATAGACTATAACAATAGCATGAATCACATTTAGTCTTTCAATGATAAATACGTTGATTTAAAATAACAGGTACTCCTACAGTACAGGTACAAAAATACACTTATTTGGATAATCTTTCATTTCTTTAGCTAGATAAATTAGATCTACGCAATAGATCGTCAAAACTAGTTCAACTTATCTTTAGCAAAGATTTCATTGCACCTAAGTCATTGGTATTACTAAGGAATTGCATAGTTTTTTCTAAACATCTTATATGAATTATATGTTATTTGAATATAGAACTGACACAAGATGTTGTTCCGGAAAATAGAAATAACAACCTTTCTAAAAATTGAAGGTAATACAGAGCCTCTTACCCGTGGTTCTGCTGGGGCTGGATTAAGGAAAGCGCGAGTACTTGGCACCATGTCTGCGTCACTAAAAGGTAAAAGGTTCTATTCTAGAATAGACATCTGGTTGGTCCCTACGCTGCTTTAGTGCAGAAAAGCAAAGAAAATTTATGTAGGAGAAAATATCTCTTCTATGCATGACAAAATAATATGAAATGCAATTCTCTTGGGATGAATATCTAGAAAATCTATCAATGCTGTGACATATCGCAACGACTTATTGGGACCTAAAAGTAATCTTTTACAGAGTTTCATTATTTACTTAAAGTCTCTTACGGGGACCACTTACATGTGTTTTGACCATAATGAGTTCACGAAGGCATAGCCCTCGGTAAACGATTGGATATGAGGAGGCCATAAGAAGCCTATAGAATAATGCAAACTAGCAAAGACAGGTATCCTTTGATATCGTCACTTTCTATGCATTATCTCCGGCAAATATGTTCCAGTCATTAATAGAAATCAAATTATAGAAACTTCGATGAGAACGGCAATATATGAATGAGGAAAGGTATTCCTTGATCAGATTATGTTTATTTTGTAGGCTTTCATTGACTGTAGTGTATTGCAAAACTCAATAACCTTTGATGGGAAAGGGCCTATGGTAAAATCTCACTTTACGGCCTTGAGTACATATATCAGCTTATCTTCTTTCTAATATTTTTGTCAGAGGAAACCTAAACTATGACAGCAGATTTGAGAGCAAAACAGGCTATTTTCTGGCAGATTACGGCCTAGGTCACCCGAAGGCTATGAAACAGTACCTCCGTTGAGACTGGTGATAGACTATCCCTTCAATATCTCTGTGGCAAATCAGATGCCATTGCCCCCAGCATAGGAGTAGATGGCTCATTACTAAGGTGCTCTCTGCCATTTCCCAGACAGCGTCACTGATCTCTGCGGCTTGTTATATTGAAAATGAAAAACAAGTTTTTACTTTCACGTGGCCCCTTATGTTTTTATCTCTGTTACCGATGACCACATTTTCTAGTACCAGCAAGATGCAAATATCAATATTCAACGTTAGAAAATGGACACAGATTGAGACCTCAGTGAGGTAGATTTGATTTTTGTTTTGTTCCTCCCTGTATGGGAATCTTCTCTTTATCTTCAACCTCCTATCTTAACTCCATTTTTCCCATATTCACACATATGACGCAGAGCCTTATAGAGCTACCAATTAATTCTCATAGTTTGATGATTAGTATGTCTTGAAAGGTTATGATGTACCACAATACTCTGGGATACAGGGGTCGTTGGATTCACACGGTGGGACAAATAGACCTGAGACTGGTGTACTTCACACCTTTGCACCAGTCGGCTACTCGTTCCAGCTGGGTACACCCCTATACAGGGTACACAGGGTACACAGTCACCCACTCAGGCTACTACCCTGTGTGAATAGGTGTTATTTGGGACCACTGAGACTCACAGATTTGGGGAGAACATGTCAACTACATTTGTCTCACCAAAATGCACCCTAATCTCAACAGGATTTGTCTCAGACAAACGCTGTATGATGTACGGGAATCCCACCGTGTGAATCCCACTTAATGCTTGCGAAAGGCCAGGGTACAAGGAGACCTCGTAGGACGGTTTTTGTTTAGTAATAATCAAGTCCGTTCAGCAAATACTGTTCTACCTGACCAAAGGTTGTCCATAAGTATTGAATGAAGGTGACCCACATCGTCCATGGGTCTCTTTGGCGGGCACAAAAGGATCTTCATGTACGACCCTAAATCATTCAGGGAGCACTGTTTTGGTTATAGCTATCATCACCAAACACACTGCATACAGAACTAGTCTGAAGGCAGTCTAAACTATCTTAAGTTTTTTTCAGAAATTAACAAAATGCCGTGGTAATTGCCAATGCTCAAACCTGTGAATATTCGAACATGGAATGAAAAATCACCTTTGACGGCCAACTTCAATAGGCTATGAAAACTGGGTACGCAGTGTAAATAGAGGTGATAGTATATACTTGTTCACTGGATCACCTAAATTAACCTCTGTCAACCTAAATATTGTTGATGTACACTAATAAGGCGTTTTCACTTGGCGGTTAAATGTCTACGGATTATGTGTGGTCACTGTTAAATCAGTCGTGAGGTGGTGGCACTTTAGATTTAATCTTGGTGCAATATCGTCGACCCCAGAAAAACCATATTCCACCTAATGACCGGTTTTCCAAGCTTTGCATTGAAAGGAATTGATACTGCCACATGGGTGCCTGACAATAGGCATATGCTGGGGGTTCCAAATACATGTGCAGATATAGGGTTATTTTGAATTTATCGATTATGTGAACAGTCGTCAGGTGGTGCCGAATTGCGTAATGTGTGAATAAAAAACCATCGATCTGAAATGTATATGCCTGTTTCCGCCTTACGATGATAGGCCCTAAATAAAATAAGTAGTCTGGGGGTGGTGCCAAAAACAAGAATCGATGGCCAGAATCGTTAGGTGGAAATGCCGCATTAGTTGTACCCAAAGTGCCACTGCTGTGAAATTGATAATAAGTTTAAATCAAATAGATTGTAAAGTTCCTATTTGTATCTCACATTCTGTTTTATAGTATATTTTCTGTTTTCTTTGCCGGTTAAAAAAGCAACAAAATATACCAATTTTAGTTAAATTGATAATTTGATTAAAGTACAATGACATAATTCAGAGAAAAGAGAAGGAGTAGATTTCTAATTAGGAGAAGAGGTTTAGAGCTCACTCATTAACCCTCTGCCAGGACACCCAATTGATATTGCGATGCATAAAAGTTTCCTTATGCTTTCAATTGTGGTATTAAGGCAGGGAGGCAGAACCTGGTTCTGCTAGTGCTGGGCTGCGTAAAGCTCGGATCATGGGTACCATTTCAGCTGGATTCAAAGGTAAATAGCATGCCACCGATACATAATTGGCATTAATAAATAGGAAGAAGTAAATTGTTTATTTTTGCATGCTAATGTCGATTAACATGTTACTGGCTATATGGTATATTCTGACTGTATGCTCCGTGTGTACAGTATGTAGAGAGCACAGGGCCCTTTTGTATCATTAGCAAAGAAGTATACGACCAAAAAGCGCATTTCACATAATGTGACGTGACCCCGCATGGACTGTCGTGCGACACAGTCAGGCAATTAAAGCTGGCATAATGGAATCGCTTCTAATGATAATTTGAATAGATATAACCCCGCCGATAACGGGGCTGTGTGTCTAGGTGTGTATAGAGTGTCGGCGCAGTCAGCACACACAACGGAGCTTTCATTGACTATCACTACCGAAGAGAGGCCCAGTGTTTCTGAAAGTGAGTGGTCAGAGACTACCTGACTTTGTACATATACTACCTTGTTGCGAAATGTACGATTAAGCTCCCTTTGCACACGCTCACCGGCGCTGTGGGTGGGGCTAACTCTTTTCAATTTGTTAACATAGCATAAGTACATTAGAACCTCGCGTAAACGGACACCTTCCGTTCCTGCCCAAAGTGTATGCTTTTGCGGGGTGTCCACTTACACGGGGTTAAAAGGAACATCTAATAGAAGGATCCATTCCGGGCAAGGGTGTACGTTTACGCGGGGTGTGCGCTTACGCGGTTTGTCCATAAAGGGGGTGCTCCACCAGGCCGATTTCTCACCCGATCAATTGTTCCAGGGCCCTGTAGAGGAAGCTCACGTATTGTAATCTATTTAATTCTGATTATAATAGTTTAATAAATGACCATTTTCAAAGATTTGAGAAATTCTAGGGCATCCAATAATGATCGGCGATTGTCTAGCTACAGAATCGGATACCGTCGGTTCAGTGGAACACCCCCTTTAGGCGGGGTTCTACTGCACTCTAGTTCATCTTTAAGTGCTGATTCCACCAGAATGGTTTCTCTACCTTGCAGGGTCAGGCTGTGTCTATCTTGTAACATTTGCTTGACTCATCACCCCTGTGAGTGGAAACCACATTCTCGCATACCAGGGGGCAGGGGGGGGGGGGGGACACCAGGCATGCTCACACGATTCATCCCGATCTAGCGAGTCAACCTATCGACCAGGATCGGCTTTGGTCGTGCGTCCTGGAGGAATACCCGCTTTAAGGAACGTTTGCTCACTGGATTTCACAACAGGCTCCAAGCTTGAACAGACCGTCAGGCAGATGCTTCTTCATACGTCTGAAGATAATCTTAGTATTCTTGAAGGAGTTGCTAGAGTACATTAAATCCATCGGAAGTTGAACCAAGTCTACAACTACTGAAGTGAGTTTGTAGATAATTGACAGCTATAAGGCATCCGAAAAATCATTTAAATGAGCTGTGTTTTTCAGGTAGAATCCATCAGCAAGTTTTGAGTACCTTATCAACCATGCCTTTTAACTTGATTTAAAGTGAAAAGTACTATATAAAATTGTTCTCAAAACTAAAAATAGTTGTGAGCGTACAAACGGCCAAGTGACAGGACGATCAGGCCGTGAGCTTATAATGAAATGAGTCGCTTGATTGTGTTAATGGCCTGACACTGTGTAGCGCCATCGTCCCGTGCGATAATCAGAAGTCCCATAGTGTTGTGCTTCTTGGTCGTATAGTTCTATGTTATACTGATTTACATGTGCGTGTAATCTAATGGTGGCTACCTATATGGTCAGGATTTTGTCCATAATAGTGCTAGCATAATATGGATGCAGTAGGCTGGAACATCCGTTGCATTCATCCATATCATTGATATTCCCCACCCCCAACTCTCATACCATCAAACATCTACCCAAATACCCAGAAACCCCTGAACTATCATCTTCTTCCTCTCCCAACCAGCTTAACACATTATTCATCTCCACAAAATCTTAACCCGACCATCCCTAAGAATTTTAATTATCTCATATTCATTTTGTTTCATTTACTAATTTACTTATTAGTATCATCAAATAGTACATTTCATTATTTAATCAATTCATTTATCTCCATCTGTTTTTACCTTGGGGATGCATTAGACTTTAGACTAACAAACAAGATAGAGAGCATGATATCAGTTGTTAACATCATTGTTTTCCCATTTAAGGAAAGAGGTTTGTTGTGTAAATGGAATGCTTTCATCTGATGTTCTTTGTTCACGTAATCAGTTGTAACCAATCCAACCAATTCTCTCAATGTATCTCCCAATGTGTTGTCAGGTTGTTATGTACCACATTACTCTGAGGAGCCCTCTATTTCTATGAATTTCATGATTGTCTCACTACCATTACGTCGGCCCATTCTCAGCTGATATGGACTTTATTTATTTATCTATTTATTTGAATATCTTGAATTGCCTACCTGCCATCTACTGTGGCTTTCAATGCATGTGATGGAAATTAACAATAAATGATATCCAAACATGTATTGGAACTGTGGTGAAGTCACATAGCCACAAATGCAAAATACAATGAGATAAAAAGCCAGAAGTATTTGTAAATTAGAACTAGAGTTTCGATTTCCAGTATTATGTTAAGTACGCATTTTATGAAAACTGTCAACTACGGTTAATTACATTGAAATCGTAGGTGGTATATTTGCTCCTTGAGAAACTAAAGTATCAACCTAAATAATTTATAGAATTATGGTAACACTTCTCTGAAAATAACATACGGCTTCATGAATTATGGCGCTCTGCTCTTTTTTATCAGAGACCAAAACATTAGAATATGCCAATTCTATATTTGTATACTGCATGCTCTCAAAGTGAAATGTGTCTATCAAAGGAAAATAGTGGGGTTAAATTTCTAATCTTGACAAGGAGACACGAAGCCTGTTCGTTAAAATACGCCTCTGCTTGCTCACCAAATTAGTATTGTGATGTATGAAGCAGTGACTACAAGGTCACAAATCAGTTGTATTTCTCATTTAATTGTGGTATTAAGGCAAGGAGGCAGAGCCTGGTTCTGCCAGCGCTGGGTTACGTAAAGCTCGGATCATGGGTTCTATATCAGCTGGTTTCAAAGGTAAATAGCATGCATGTACACAGAATTGGCATGCATAAGTAGAATGCAAATGAGTATTTGCATGTTACATATTATTGACTCTATGGCGGTGTGTATGCCCCACGTACACAGAGCAAAGCGCGTATTAGTGGTATTGTCTCATCGAGTTAAGTAAACTATAACACAAAGCGGTATTAGCCTTATTATATGCTTTTCCAGTAGGTTTGGAATGATCACTAAAACATGTAATCGTACCTGTTTAATTTAGGCATTTAGTTGCTCTTGCTATCTAACAGCTCTTACTAAGCCTGAGATCTCTGAGAAATTACCATCCGACCCTTAAACAATGTTTTTCCTTTAACAAAGTCATTCAACCATGCTTTTCCTATTATCTGACTCTCAAAGCGTTTTAAGGTCAGCTACAATATCACACACTTGTTTAATACAACACACCTATATGAACACTATAAAATATGAATTTACAAAACCAACTCTCCTGGAAGAGTTGCGGGACTGCTCAGACTCAAATGTTCTTCGCACATTGGCAAACAGCAGTGTGTTCCTAAATCCATTCTCTCTGTTCATATATTTTCATCCAAGGTATTTTGGTGACTATTCAGATTAACGGTTAGGGCTGATACAATATTTTAGGCTTACGTTGAACTGAAGTGCAAATGTATTTACATGTGATATTCAAAACCTAACTACCCAAGATCCGACACATAGATTACGACGCCATGAACTTCCAACAACCTACTAGTACACTAACCTACCTCCCATCCTATTAATTGATCACCAACCTGTGTACTATTCAGGTCTACCTGGCACACAGAGATAATTGAGTGCATAGTATAGGACACATGGTTAGTGTGTCTGAATGAAATCAGGTCCGAGCTGTTTTACTCAGAACTACTCACTGAGTTCGATGAATGAATTAACCATGTCTAACTAAAACAACAAAGAACAAATGTAATTCAGACACACCAATTGTGTCTCATTATTATTTGTACCTGGAAACCATTAAATGAGAACACGCTATTTTAAAACAAGTAACGTGGCACAGAGTGCACCAACTACTAGTTCGTGCACAGTGTGCAGAATGAAATCCGTACAGCTGGCATAGTATGTGCGACATTCGTCCACAGACCTGTATATATATGATAGTAGGACTGTCCATGCCGTCGAGGATGGCTCGTGCTACTTGAATTTTTTTTATATATTATTTGATGTTTCAACTTCCTCTTTGCCAAAATGCGTGTAATATTTAGAGCCTAGCCAGCCTCTGATAATAAATCTTCTTGGTAACCTTTGTGATTATCAATTGAAACGTACAACCCAGTACACGACAACTCCGGCTCCGATCTTAAGGCCTAGCGTCCACTTACTACGATAGAAATTTAGACCTACCGATATGGCACCGATACAGAAAGCAAATATCGGGGACATATCGGGAAGGTGGAAATCGTAGACATCTGTTTAACATGCCAATCCACTACGAATCGTGATAGGTTTTTTCGGTGCCTGATCGCAGTAACGTGGTCAACTGCCCCGATATTAGGTGACCTTCCGACGCGATTTTGATTTTTTATCGGGAGGTGTATCGTAGACAATATCGGAGCCATATCGTGGTAGGTGGACGCCGGGCCTAACACTGTTATGTCAGTAATGCCACTCATTTAACAGCATTCCAAGATATATCCTTAACATATGATATTGGTACCATTAGTCGATAGCATGGGGCTGTGGTACAACAATTTGATGAACTCATTGACTAATGTCTGTTCTCTAAGCGGCATTTAATGATTTATAACACATAGACAGCATGGAATATTTGTGTACTGCATATTTATTATCAAAATAATAAGCATGAATAAGCGTTGTTATAATAATTCATGGGCGTAGGGAGGTCTGAAGTGTAAAATGGAATGAAACATTTTCCAAAGCCAAACACTATGGTTCAAACTTTACAAACAAAAGGTGGTTCATATCCATAGAAAAAGAACAGAAAGAACAATGTCAGAGAGGCCGTTTGTAAGTAGATGTGTCGGACAACAAAGCTCCAGGGACAAATCGTATAGCCATATGTACTGAATTCAACGTTATACAAGAATAATGAATGTGAGAGATCTGTTGTATAATTTAGACACTTTTTCATGTATAACAGACTGCAGTACTTAATTGGGGGTGGGGTACGAAATATCAGCTCCCTTCTACTGAAACACTTGTGTTTTCCTACGTCCTGCAATTATGATAGGGATATGCATAATCATTAGAATATTTTGGTTGACTGTAGTAGATGAGCTACCTAGGTGGTATCTTAAAGAGTCCTACGAACTAGCCCTTTTTGTGAGTTTCTTTAGTTTCAGATCGTACTTAAAACGAGACAGTTGTTCTTAATTGTACACTATTCTAAACATTCTATTGGATACTAGCCAGGATTCAAGATGGTTATCAATTCCTGATTATGATCATATCATTAAAACTAATAATAATGTTTATAGTCATCTCGGCGGAATCTGGATCAAAAAGATGTATTTTTAATAGTTCAGATTCTGTGTCAATATCTTCTTGGTGAGCACTAAAATACAATACATTCAGAAAGGTTACTTAATTTGACTGGCTTCCTCAACAATCAATATTATGACAAGGGCTTGAAAAGTAACTTTTTCCTGCGTGACCTTCAATTGAATGTCACGCACAACTCCTACCCCTTCGGAAGCTCTATATCTTCACTGGCATGATGGTAAATATGGTAGGCATTACCACACTCGTATATCATCGGAAATGAATATGGTCGCTACATTCTCCCTGGGACCCCCAAGGACAACCTGCCACTCCCGGTAATGCCGACGCAGGGCTTCGAAAGGCCAAGGTACTAGGCGCCATATCTGCAGGCTTTAGAGGTAATGAAACTTGGATTTTCATTTACTTTTGGTGAGCTGTTGTCTACCTTTTGCATTTAGGGGGATTACAGATTGTAGAATAAGTACCTGTATATATATAGACAATAATATATGGTTTTGTTGCGAGGCGGTCTTAAACCACGATTGGTTTACGCGTAGTGATACATTAGTGTTAGCGAGTGTATTACGAATTCAATCTTGAGTGGTTTACAGAGCTGCCTGTCCAAAACCATCGTTGGCTGCATTATCATCCATCTTCTCGAATATATTAAACCCAGGAATTGCTATATTACAGGTGTACGGTATTATTCGAGACGACGTTTTGCTGTCTAGCACCAAGGGACATTTTCCCCATCATCAAGGCCGTGATTACTTTGTTACAAATCCGTAATCAATGGTTATGGTTTCTGACAACACAAAGACGATTGATAGTGGTCTATTGTGGCCCCATACAATGGGGATTTGCAATCGATGGATGATAAAGGCATATGAATATACTCTAATTGAAACTTTACCATGTATTATTTACTTACTTGTTCCTTGACCACGTTTGCATTTCTTTACCATACGGGATATGTTATAGGGTCTGATATGAATTTTAGAATATGTCTACTACGAGATGGCATCATGCACGACATTTTCTTCTGGCGGGTAACAAATACTTTTATTCCATGCCACATGTTCGTACTTCGTCTGTCGATTCATTCAATTGCTTCCACCTAACCATCGTGCAGAAATTTCATAAATGTTCCTCTTAAGTTGAACTCTTGACTCACCCTTCCTGAATTCTCGATGTCCCCACCTGAAAACAAGGACAAAACGGACCGCAAATAGGAGGTGGGAGCGCCGACGCCGGTCTCCGGAAAGCGCGCTTGATGGGAGCCATATCTGCCGGGTTTAACCACGATGTGGAATGTGAGTTGTGTCTGGTATATCATCAGATGCGTAGTCATAATACATCTCTGCAGAAGTAACCACAAACGTAGATCAGTAACTCTAGTTTACCAGGGCCCAGCTTTACTAACATTAAATGACTAATACTACTAACCCGCCTCATATAATAGTGACATATGCCTTCCTTTTTACAGCATTATAGAAACTTGTGATGTTTGAGTGATTAACTCCCGGCACGTTTTGCCACAGGCTTCTTGCCTGATTCCATGACATTGAGGCTGAAGTAACTTAGAGTTCCGATTTATATTAGATTAATAATCACACATACATTGAACATGTCATAATATTCACATGTACCACAATCTTACGTACAGTGGTTCAACTATTGTCAGGCCACAGTTTTATCATATTTTACCTTTACATTATATTAATTATCAGCAAGGCACAGAAGGGAACACTATTCCATACAGCACCTACCATATTCCAAATTCATATCCAAACCTTATCCCACGTTCAGACAAATGTGGCAGCCACTAACTCTCTGCCAAGCAAATGCGCCCATTGTTCCATACAATAGTACCCTCACTATAATCACAGGCTCATTGCCATAAATGCAGTAATCGCCTTCGTGCAGGTTTCCCATCTGTGCTCACAGCCAATGTAGAATCTACTGCACAGCTGTAAGACCTAACATGGTATATTTTAGTTTTCTTTTGTCTGGAGCAAGCAAGGCCAATATACAACTGTACTCATCATCGTGGTCTGAGAGTGTCGTAAGGGTATTTTAGGCGAAGGCAAAGGATAGAGGACTTGCACAGTGACTTGGGAGTTGAGATGCATGAGAGGACACTTCAGTAGGAAGAACTGCCATTGTCGCAGAATTAGACGTGTTTTGGTACATCCCCCACCCCCACCCCCTAACAGAGCCAGATAGATCGGCTGTTAACAAAGGCAGACGTTCTAGCCTGCACTTTCAACCGATAGCACTTGTATATATTCTACCTGGAATGAAGACATACGTTATACGCATTATGGCTATGACAGAAGTCAGCTGGCATTGTTTGTAGGATGTTGAGAACAATGCATACGATAAAGGAAGCTAGATGCACGGAAGTATCTGTCCATGAGGATTTTTTCATATTCTCTTGTGGCTTCTTGATGTATCATAATTCTTGTGTTCCTTTGACTTAACTGCATTCACCCAGCTTTTGGACGATTGTCAATGATGACCATATTTAGAGCTGAGTCACAGAAATTAGTCCTGATGATGATTTCATTAAAGATATAGGCCCACCGCTCACACAGTGAGAGCGCGGGCCTGTGTGTAGGGCAGCAGTTAGGTCGGCAGGGCCAGTCAGGGCGTATATGCCAGGTGGGAGGGGTGACTATGGGCCATATCCCTCTAGGGATTGCAACAAGTCAGAGGTGGACCGTGGAAAGGTAGCCCCGAGAGAACATGGATTCCCCGTGAATGCAGCTGTTTCATTTAGTGTGAGGAGTGGTGGTAACGAGATAGACAGACAGGCAAAGATACACAGATACACATACAGATATTATCGTAAACCTGGATGAGGTTTAATCTTGGCCACCATATTCCACGACTGGAGTTTGACAAAGTGACTTCATGAGGCGAAGCCGAGTGAAGTCCGGAGCCAAAGACTCAGCGTGGCATACGGAAACCCAATTTTAGCCTATGGGATTTTATATTAGGGGTAGGATAAATATAGATACATATGTTACACAGAGTTTCATACATACTTGACCCTACCTGTCATTGCTCGATGCCCCCCACCCTTCTCTCGCATGGCCTTGAGAAACATTCAGAAACATTCAGAATACAGTGAGATTATCCTGTGTAAATACAGATACACAGATACAGGTACACAGACACCCATAGTTATAGAGCATATATTGTATTAGTTGCCATATTTTCTTGTTGTGGTCAGTGTATTGCTTGTCATAGTCGGTAATCATGGCTGTGTTTGCACAGGTACCGATCTGTGCGATCTGTGATATCCTACATATATCATGCTTGAATTGATCCCAAAGCTGAGTCTCTGGTCTTATATCCCCGTACTCATGTCGCTGAGGAAGTTTCGACTTCGGGACAAGCCAGCCTGGTCTGTATTACTACACATGGCTCTTATACTTGGCCTGTATTTTGTACAGGTCGTCTGTGTTGTACAGGCTATGTGTGAGGCCGGCAAACAGTGATCCACGCTGCTCCAAGATGAGAATCGGACCTGCTAGCCCCGATATACACATTCTCATGGGTGTGTTGGGCATATTCTTTTGTTAACTGAGCTTAATTGCCTTACATCATCTTTAGAAAAAATAATGATAATGAAATACACTCAAACAATAATTGGGCTATGGTAATATTTATAAGAAACTGAAACGACAACCAGAGGTGACATGTGAATGAGATTTAAAGATAGGAAGACCACGTACAAAAACATATCAGCATTCACCTATATATGAAGGAAACACATTATGGGATAAACTACAAAGAGAAACGCAGAGTTTACCTTTGAGATTTAGGTTCAACGGAAACGTAAAAAGTATGAAAGGCACCCAATGCTAGAAAACAATATATATACTGGTTTAAAAGACCTTAAATGTATGACTTGGAATGTGAATGAATAAGTAATGCTGTGTTTTCTAGTAGATATAGCAGATACCGATATCAGAGATATCAAATATCAAATAAACAGCGGCTCTTATCCCTTAATGGCGTCAGGACTGCATGTGAGCGCCGGGTGCACGTGTACAGAAGGGCGTAGTCCCGCGTTATGGCGCGCCCGTCTTACTAACATCCTCTAATTAGGGCACCCCCTCCGCAATTAGTGGCCAATGTTATATGATGAGCTGGCAATAACTTGCGATATTATCCCTTGGCCAAGGTACAATATCGCAAAGATGGTTGCTGGTGCCTACTTTATTTTTTATATAGCAGTTAATGAAGTTTTAATGGGCACCAGGACCGGCCCGGCGGCCCACGCAACAGGTGGTTGTGGAAAAGGGTACAATATCGCAAGGAAAAGAATTAACATATCATTTCCGAAAGTCACATGCGACTTCCTCCCTTTTGGATGGGAAGTATTGTATGCGACTTTGTACCTTAGCAGGGGGTAAAGTGGGATTCACACGATGGGATTCATGTACCTCACAGGGTGTTTTCCTGAGACAAATCCTACATCTACCGACTCCGTTAAGTGGGATTCACACGATGGGACAAATGGACCTGAGACTTGTGTACTTCACACCTTTTCACCAGTCGCCGACTATTTCCCACCTGGTACAAAGTTTCACAGATTGCAGTGTTCTACAGTCTCAGGTAAACATGGCGGATTCAATTCACATGGGAAGACTTACAAGGTACATAGTCTCACCCCTACACCCCTACACATAGTACACAGGGAACACAGGGTGCACATTCAGAGATTCAGGGCATTTCCCCGTGTGAATAGGTGTAATTTGGGACCACTGAGACTCACAGATTGGGTGAGAACGTGTGAAGTACATTTGTCTCACCAATATGCCCCTCTAAATTTTAAACCTGTTCAAAGTCAAAATCTCGTGAGATTCTGTTCCTTGTTAGGGGTGATTGTCGCCGACAATTGCAAGAAAAAAAAGTTGTTTCAGCAAAATGGATCCCTGCTATTCAGACGAGGAGATTGTGTTCCAAGGTACCGAATCTCAACAGGATTTGTCTCAGACAGTGAATCCCACTTTAGGATGGCTTGGCTGAGGCAAATTATCCTCCGTTTGTCGCCGACAAACGTACATAAATGGTAAAGGGGTGGTATGGGTGAGAGGCAGTATAGTTAGGAGCAGTATGGTTGAATGACAGAATGTTTGAGGTGCAGTATGGTTATGGGGCAGTATAGCTTCGGGACAGTATAGTGAGGGGCAGGGACAAGTTCACCGACTCAGGACTATACGATTTGGGAACTAATCGTTCAACCCTAAATCGGTAGATGGGCATCCGGCTTAAAGGGGTGCAAAAGGAGTGGTGCAATATCGCAAGGGATGTAAACGATATTGGACCAAAAGATACGTCGCAAGGGGACTTTTAGTGCGATATTTCGGAACAACGTATTTCCTCTTTTTTAGCAGGTATACGGGAGATACAAACTTGAATACGTATACATTTGTTGTGTATACGAGGCGAAATTGCACATCAAAAATCCCCTTTTTCCAATCAGGAATTACCGATTCCACGGAACAAAGAAATTGCAAACTTAAATACGTACGTATATCTTATAAACTTACCATCGGCACTACTACAGTCTGGTACAGTGTTACGTCATCAATACGGATATTCTTATATCACTGCTATACATCTCCATATCTTTATATAAATATGAAGGGTTTGTTTTTGGGGTGAAATAATCGCAACGTAATGGATTACTTGGGCTGATTTTGCACAGGGGCTAACATGAAACGGTCAGGCTCCAGGGTGATTTGTTACTGTAGTACTGACTATATTAAATTTCAGCAATACAGTCATTTTCCAATGAATCCTTTCAATTATATTCTGTTTTCTGTTTTCAATCTGTTCATGGACCCTCTAACCTTTCCAGCAGCAGTCAACCAGAAGTTCATGTGTGATTGATAAAAGACACATCCGGATCAACTCCAGTCTTTATTTCTTCTTGTACTGTATCTAGGTTCCCGTTATCCCTCAGTCATTTAAATTTTTTTGAAAGACTTGACGTATTAATATTAACAAATGGTCGATAGAAGGTTTTTCTTTCGAAAAGAACTATTTCTGATGAAAAGCACATCAAAAATAACTCCACTCTTCATTTTTACATGCTACATCGTGCTAAACAAATATAACCCGCATTTTGCTTTTTATTCGTTGTATGATGATTATGATGATTATGATGATTATTCTGTATTTATATAGAACGTCCTGACCATGCTGTACAAGTCACAGAACGAGATGGTAATTTACGGTTTGTACGGAACGAGGCATTTATGCCGAGTTCTGTACAAACCGTAAATTATCATCGAGTTCTGTGACTTGTACAAGCATGGTTGGACGTTATATATTTACTATATACCCGAAATTAAAAAAAAAATCACCAATTTAATTTTTAACAACTGATATGTTAATAAACGTGTATAGCAAGGTGGTCCGTATTTCAGTGTACGGACCAGCGGTCCGTACAGTATTTTTACGTCATATTTACGTCAACGGTGCGTATTTACAGTATATACGGCATGGGTATATAGTAATTATATAGAACATCCTGACCACGCTGTACAAGCCACAAAACGAGATGAGAACTTACATTTTGTAGGAAACGAGGCGTTTACGCCGAGCTCTGTAAGAACCATGAACTATTATCGAGTTTTGTGGCTTGTACAAGCATGGTAGGCCGTTCTATATGTCCTATATATCCAAAATTCATTAAAAAAAAAGATTAATTCATTCTGTCCAAAAACTGATATTTTAGTCAACGTGTATCGGATGGTGTTCTGTATTTTGCCGCATGGAACACTGTTCCGTACAGTATTTTTTACTTTGTATGGCGAAACGCTGCGTATTTACAGTATATACGGCATATGGATATAGTAAATTACTGTATATAAATGTTAGGCATTGGATATGACAGGGTACATGTATGCATTTAGTTATACGATGCACTCATATCATATCTATATTGATCAGTTACGCTTTAGAAAGAAGTCCTTAGAGCTTTTTAATGGTTTCATCCTTTAGTTCTATTTCATTTCCTGTAGTAGAAATACTCAATTATCACACCTGCATTGACAGGCATGAAATGCATGCAGACTATTGAAATAACATGTGAATTGATACAATTATTTTAGGCGTTTTCTCACGATTTTGATTGGATCCTGAATCCAATTATTCCTAGCATCGTCAGATTATGAGAGTTTCATTAGATGCTTAATTAAAAGTGGAAATTTTGGTGTGTATTTTGCATTTGTGAATCATACGTATTTCTCACATACACTAAAATTACCTGAGGAGGTTGACTGATTATTAGATGTTTCCAAAAGTAGATTTTATTCCTCCGCTAAATCCATTATTCAAAAAGAACTTTCTTTATCAGACATTTCACTTTAGTAAATGTACTAGTAATTGGGTGGCCACAAAATGTAAGAGTCTATTCGCAGCACGTAATCGTTTAGTATACTCAACTAAACCTGGTTTTCATTTATCATACCATTGCAAAACGAATCAACTACATGAATCAACTTCAGGGGGTTACCCCAATGTAGTACACGGGTATTTACAAACCCTTTGTTTATTTGCTCAATAAACTTTAGCGATCATTAAACAGACCTGCAATGGAACCTATATGGTGTCAACATCTGGGCTTGCGGTCCTTAAGGTTTCTCTTTGGTGATTCGTTTAATAGCTAGTCTGGGTGCGGTGGATGAGGATACAGATGGAGCAGACGACATTACGGGTACGGACAAAGAAACGGAATTGTTTAACCACCTCTACGAGGTGCTCACAGACTGCTCGAGACAACGACTTAGAGCACTACAAATGGGGCTCAGAAAGTTCTCCAACATCGAAGCCAGAATCACCTCGAAAGAATTACATCAGGTCTTCCAGGTATGCCTTTATTTATTCGGTAAATATCATATCTGGCTTGAGAGACAGTTCTTCCAATGTTATAGAAAGGATTATTGGGTACATAACATATGTATACTGTAGATACTAACTGTTTCTAATACATTAAGTTAAAGATGAGATTGGGATTTATAGATAACAATGATAATTGAAGTGCAGTGTATTTCTGATAAGAAGGATCATTCCATACTAATTATTGCTATCTTTACATTGAAGAAGATTAAAATCCGTAATCTGGCTTGTTGCGGATATTTCAACAAATGCATCCTAGTTCACGGCCTTTTATAAACGGATCAGAGACCTGTTTCACTAGTTTCGTGACATGTCTGTGACACTATACAGACATTGGGGTTGTCTAGTTTCGTGACAACACAAGTAGCTACCCTTTCGAAAAGACAGACCCCAAGCATAAGAATAAGACAAATCTACACATCATGGGACCTGTTTCACTAGTTTCGTGACAAAAGTGTTAGACAGATATGAAAAGCGGCACCAACAGTGCAAGCAAGAAGGGACAAAACGAAGTCTTATGTCTAGTTCTTATTAAACCGGACATACCATCTAGACGATCAAGACATGTCACGAAACTAGTGAAACAGGTCCCAAATGTTTTACATCGGGAAAAGACTCAGACAACTGAGGAGGTTTGCCTATTTATATTTCTTGCTGAAGGATATACTATAAATGTACCTATGGGTAATGTCTCACTTTTATTAACCAAGAGTAGGGATTCCGTTCGTCACTTAGTGACGAAATGATATTCATAAGTTCTTCCATACCACGTGACCACTGTAAAATGGCATTTTTATTATTTCCAGGTATATGACAACAAGGAGGCATAGTTAGTTTACCTGAATGGAATATTTTCCTCGATGTTTTTGGTTGGAGATATTTACCTTGTTCTTCAAACTTGGCGAATATTTCCGACTAAAATATCTGAACAGATTCCACTTAAGTACGCTAACCATGTCTCCATATAATACTAGATGCGTGTTCGTTTAATGCGACATGGGAAAATTGGATAATTTGGCGGAGATATTTGGTATTGCAGACCTTTGTAGACATCTTTATAATCGTATTGCATCCATTTGAATTATACAATTGGTAAAGTAAATATAATCAGAATTTAATGTGAAGATACAAAGATAACAAATATAGACTATATAGAAACAAAGGTTTTACTAACAGTGATACCCATGACATAGCTGGTATTGATGTCACATAAAAGTCTCTACTTCATTTCTATTTTAGGAGAATTACATTAAGATTCCCGCCAGAACGTTTCAGCTCATCCTAGAAAAATTTGAAGATACACTAGGTGTGGACTATGAAAGAATGTGGCGATCCCTAGTGGCGGCTCAAGGTCGTACAGGTAAAGATATATTAAGTCTTCCACGCCTCTCCTAAACGTTTCCAAATGTTTGAGGCATCGTGCATTATTCATCCAAGTGAAATGGATTCATCAAAATTAGAACTTATCATAAATTTAGGAATATATAGGAGCGGAACACATTTATTAGGAGAAGATAAGGAAGTCATCCTGTTTAAAGCGCAGCTGGCCTGATTAAGAATTTGCATATTTATCCAAAAGTCTCTTTCTGGTATAGTATAAGCTAGTACAATCAGTTGATGAGACACTTCGAAGTCATTCTTTAGCTGATATGGTTGATACGGATGTCTCGCTCAGATAAAAGATGATGAGTGTATTTCAGTAACTTGAGTTGCCTTTCATGGTGAATTCCTTTCTCCAAATTCGCTCACTGATATAGAGACTTTGGGGACTGTAGGTGATATGAGAAAAGGACAAAGCAAAAACACCTATTTTTATATACATATGGCCGAAGGTCTATGAAATACTATCCGATGCTAGGGTTGCAGTATAAATAATGTTCGGCCGCACGGGGCCTGTAAAGAATGAGCATGAATCGACGATTTAGCAAGCGAATAAAATGGAGTTTTCAGGAGACAGGGAAGGCTGCAGTTGTTGCTGTGATAGCTGGCAGGGTGCGGCAGGAGGCGGCTGCGGCTGACAGGCGATATTTATCCCAGGGAATTGCTGCTGCACCCAGCACCTGTCCTGGGAATTCAACACGTCTGGTTGGGAGGTCACCTGCGAGGACTATTGTGAAGAAGGTGGTTCCCACTGATGTATGGGATCCTGCTGCCCCGTCATATCGCCGAACCACAGAGCGGTCATCGAAAATCAGGATCTTCCACAGCTTGGGCCGTTAGTCCCTCTGCATTGGCCGCCACCAACGTCCGCATATTGATGACCTGGTACTCATGGAGCACTGTTTTAAAATGCCACTCTGCTTTGTGGACAGGCTGGCAAGAATATTGCCAATGAACCTAGAGAAGGCACCTTCAGGTGCAGGAACCGGCAGTTGGGGCTTGCTTGCCTCCTTCACAAATGTCTGGAGCACATTGATGAGGAAGTTCAGATCTGCCCCCATACTCAACTGCGTCACTGATGGCAATATGACGTCTGTTGGCAATTTTCCTAAGGCGCGGGAGACAGTGCAGACAGCGCAGAAGACAGGCACTTGAAGAAGCAGTACAACTGCCACTAGCACAGGCATAACTTTTTAATGAGATAACAATGTCATTATTAAGCACTGTGATGTGTTCCAACAGGAACCAGGTCCATATATTTTTCAGTCCCTGTCAATATCTCTGCATCCAGGCCCGACTTTCCCACAATTTGCGGTTTACTAAGTTTAGTCCACATGCTATCACTGCACGAAACTAACCATTTTATTCCTATATACGCCATTGCGTAAATGCATTTACCGGATTATATTGACAAGTTTTCATGTATATACGTCCATATTTCACGCCAGCGTATGAGGCGTATACAAGACTGGTTCCTCTTAAATACGGACACATCTTGGCTGTATTTCCCACCAGGCTTATACAAGAGGAAATATTCTCTGTGCGATATATTTACGCTGGGCGTATATGTGTACCGATAGAAAATGGGAAGCACCCCCCCCCCCCCCCCCAGCCGCCCCCCCCCCTCCTCAGGAGGGAAGATGGGGAGCGGGAGGGGCTCCAATGTCTATAGTCTCAACTTCTTAAAGGCTTACAAGGGCTTGCATCCAGAACCCTATAGAAGAGTGGTATTTGAAAGTAAAATCTATCGAAATAAAACGTTTAAAAAAACCAAAGGATCCTGGGTTTATTATATGTATTTAATGAAGAAATAATAAATATGGTTTTAGAACAATTTTATAATCAAAATTGATAATATAACATTAGATTTTCCATATACCAAGGACTTAATGACTAATGGTAAATGAAATATACTACAGTGGTGTCCTCAAGTGGCAGAGATCGGAACTATTGGATAGTGGCATAAATACAACAGAATCAGGCGTATATATGACGTATATATGACCGCAACATAGATGCTTATATATGCTCAGAGGTGAGACGTATACAATAGGTCAACCTTGTATATGCGAAAGCATACCTATATACGCTGTTCGCATAGATATGTAAAGTGGTTAGTTTTGTGCAGTGTTTCCTACCAACTTTCAATCTCTTGGGGTGTCTCTCCTATTGCCAGCCAGTCCAGGCGCTTTGAGTACAGTGTTGGATGTCATTGCAGGAGCTTGATAATGGAGTTTGTTCTCTTTGCTGAAGTTAGTGCACACCTGTGCTGCAAGGCGGTGAGGGGGGGGGAGGGTGAGGAGCAGCATCTTCAGCCTCAGAAGATTCAGGTTTGGGCTCAGCCTCAGCTCTAGCATCAGGATCTTTAACTTCAAATCCCTGCTGGGGCTCTGTTATGATAGCAACAGCAGCAGTAGTCCCTGGTGCATCTGGGGCTTGAGGCTGTTGTTCAGGCGTTTCAGCACCTGTAGTAGTAAGCCTCTTGCTTCTTGGTGTTTTTTAGGCATCTTGATAGAAGAGAAGTCGCGATATTTTCTCTTCGACTGCTGGAAGTCGAATGAAGATCTCTTTGCCTGTGCATTTTATGAAAACCCAGCGCGGACCACCGAGCGGATAACGCTCAATCACATTGCTACCCTATAAAAGTTGGGTAAGCATTGTTTGACTGAGTGACGGCTGAACAGATTCCCATCAAGCGATTTCAGAACATCCATGTACCTTTGTCAACAACAAAGGAACAGTACTTTGTACTATTTTGTATTCTCACTATAAAACTAGCCACATTGGGTTTCGAAATTACCACCCACAAAACAAACATTGCATAAGAATTGCATTTTATTCAACTATACACCACTGCACATACACACGTATATGAAGTAGATCTATATATACACCCCTGTTATGCACCTGCATATAGTTTTTGTGTGTATATAGAAGCGTAATGGCTGTATTTGCTGCTGTATTGTGCCTTATAAACAGACCTAGCCTGAACCGCACAGAACAATGGTGTTTTGACAGTAAAAGCTATTAAAAATCGATTAAAATCAAAAGAATGATGGGTTTCTTATATGCAATTAACCAATTGATTCCCAATCGGTTTTAGAAAACTATTATAATAATAATTGGTAATATAACATCGGATGAGGTGCAGAGATCTGAATGATTGGACAGTGGCGTAAATATACATGAACATAACTCCAACTGGCCTATCACAGGAATCAGGCCTAATATGATGCCAAATAGGACATTATTTCGCCCAAGGAGACTTGTATACACGGAAAGTAAATGAACTGTTCATGCTGCGTAAAAAGTTAATTTAATTTGTCCACTTCAGCCAAAGTACATTTGTAAAATTGGAATTGTCGCGAGCTGAGGTTAGTGTAGTATTCATCCATTTGATTACATTAAATGTGTTCTGCCAGCCATGTGCTGACTTTTTAAAATGGAATCATTATTAGGCCACTCAAAAAAAAAACCTTGTTTCTCATCACCAAGCCATGAAAAATCTGACGAGGGTGCTTTTTTTTTTGCTAGATCAAAGATGGCTTTTGAAGTGTCATAAAATGGGCTTCAGACATACAGTAAAACCCAGCATAAGCAGACACCCTCTGATCCGGGTCAAAGTGTCCGCTTAGCGGGGTGTCTGCTCACGCGGGGTTTCCTTAATTTTACTGGCTATACGTTTAATGCATCCCTAACATCAGGAGCTTTAATTTCATACTAAATACACATGCCTTTCATAATTTCTATCAAGGTTCATCTTAGCTTACAAATAAAACACCTTTTAAAATCGTTTTTTCTGAAGTGCTCGGTGATGAGAAACAAGTTGTATTTTTTAGTGGCCTTAGTAATAGCTTTATATAAGCTTTAAGACCGTATCTCACAATCAATCCATTCGGTATTTATCAATATTTTAGTATTATACAGCGGGATATAGCTGGCAGATGTGCTTGTTAAGTGATGTTTACAAGAAGTGGTGAATGTATTTATATAATACTATAGAAGTATCTCTTACGTATCTATTACATCCTTTATGACATGCCCATGCGTTTCATACTTCTGATTACCTCTCTTCTTTATAGGAGAGATCTCCTTCCACTTCCTTATTAACACATTATTCTATTTAACCCAGGTAACATGGGCGTTTCTAGGTTCCGGGTTCCATGAGAACTGAGTTCTACATGTAATAAAGACATTCTACCACAGTTTGAGATCATCCATTTCAGCTTCTTCGAAAGTGACATGCGTTTAATATTTATAACTGAAGTGTATGATATTTCAGTCAAAGTCAAAGTTAGTCTCTCTCTTTAGGTCGTGACAGCGTCATGGCACATAACTCCGTTAATGACGTCGAGTCGTCCTACCTGACCATGACACAGGAAGAACGTGACGCCGACCTCAACCGCCGACTGGCTGCCCAGTTTGCCAGATCCAAGACCAAGGTGGCCGTCAATGACATCCGTCTAGCGCTGCAGTACCGAGACAAGAACAAGGCGGGCAGGCTGCAACGGACCGATGTATGTGCGAGATACTCCTACTGTCAGGATTAGTGATTCTTTTGACAATATGTCTCATATTATTATTGGGATGAATTTGAAACTTTCAGAGTTCCTCCCCCATTGCTTTTTGACTGAATGTTATATGGAGAAATGATTATCTATGAAAGGCGTGAGTGTCTCTAGCTTCAAGACATGCATTGTGAAAACAATTCACAGCTTTGATACACTATCCAACAGTACATCAGTAAAGGTGTGCCTTTGGTTTATATGCAATTTACATCGACTATCTCATTGAGAACTAACCGACGATATAGAGTTACATGGACTTTTAACCACAGTCAATAATAGTGGCCAATCTCTTGTCCGAAATTATCATTTCCCCAAGTCCAATCTAGTAAAGGTGTTTACTTTTCTCCTTTCTGTTTTGATACATTAATTGACATTCTGTGCATTTCTGCTACCTGTGTTTCACGTTTGAATCGATAGGCATTTTATCCCTTCCATTGCATGGAATAGGTAATGGATGTGTGTGTGCAGAAAAATCTGCCAGTATATGGAGCCCTGCTCAACAGCCTGCTCAATCGCTGTGATGAAATGCAGACCGGGGAGATTACGTAAGTTCAAGTTTTAAAAACCATAGGTCACCGTCTTTGTTTTTGAATGAACTAGAGAAAAACTAAAGTTTACATTACATTTCCTATGTAAATCAGTCAAATGTAAATTGGCCTAATTTACCTATTGGGTTTGGTCAAACTCGATACTATGTTATTTTTTACTTAGGTGGTACTAGAGGAAGTAAAAGAAACCGGTTTTAATTGATAAATGCCATCATTTGAAAACCACCATGTGGCGCCACTGTGTATTGTAGGATATGCCTTTATCCACAGGGCATGAGGAATCTGCAATGTTATCTGCCTGTGCTTCTTAAGCGGGAATTCCATTGCAAGAAAGTTTTATGTACAGTTTCAGGGATAATTGTAATATTTCGGAGAATGTCAGAGAATTGTGTATTTCCTCTTCCAGAAATATCGGGCGTGTTTGCACGGTTCCACCAATTTGGAGTGCCTGAAACTGCCCAGAATTCCATGAAATAAACTTGAAGCCTGTTCACTGTCAATTTTCAAATTGAGGCTGAACGTGTGACATCATTCACAGGAAAACCTCAAAGGGGGTTTACAATTTTCCCGAAACCGCGTTATTTGACCAAGCAAATGATAGATTAATTGTTGGTTAATAGTGAAAATGAATACCAGAGTTGTATTCTCAGTGCAATGAAATCTTTGGGATTTTATATTCCCCTCGGTGGGGTTAAATCAAGCTCTCAGAACAACAACAGAGGTCATTGGAGAAATTCGTCGAATTTCAGCCGGAAAGTATAAGATGTAAACTCTTCCACGGAAAAAATCGTAGTTTCATCAATATCGCACACGATTTATCAAGATATTTCAAAATATATTTTGTAGTGTTTCGTAAAGTTTCGCGAGCCTTTTCACTGAAGTGGGAGAAGTGTTTTCAGCAATATGAAACTTGGCAAAATGTTGCCAAAACTTTTCGGCAATCCGAATGGCCTCCCAGCGCTTTAGCCTTCGTACATTGCCATGTCGCCCAAGCGGATGACTGGGGAACATTTGGGACTTCTGTGCCAGTGCCCTGAGGTTGGGCACTAGCCAATTATGTAATCTAGGTTGCGATTGGTTGAGAGTAGTTTGCCTAGCTAGGTACCCACTGTAGATCGCCCATGTAATATTGGACTGGAAGGAACCCCAACATTCAGGAATTCTGCCCCAAGTCCCTTGATGTCGCCCTACATAGTAGCCCGGGGAATACCACTTTAGGTTTAGACTTAGGACATGATGATAGAACCCTCTGGAATACTCTGGAAGATTCAGGAACGCACCCCTAATTATCATGTGACGGACAGGCATGAGGCGATCACGTGCGTACGAATCATCACTGTGAACCATTCGCCAGGTAGGAGCGGGGTAGCCCGAGCAATGGGTACCTGGAGATCTAACTGAGGGGCATTGTGCCCCGGGCGTGCCAAGACTTGTCCACTGAATCTAAGTTGAATCTAAGTGGGAGGCATTGAGCCCGGAGTACCAAGTATGGTGGGTCCATCAGAGACTAGACTTTATATACACCAATTTGTTTAGTATTTTCTAGGCGTCCTCCCTAACCCATGGTAGGGGTAGTTAGATCAGAAAGGTTGGGTTTCTAGGGAGCAAGTCGGCCATCCTAGCCGTGAGGTCCCCCAGTGACTGCTGTGTGCTGATGGCGTAAAGGGCCGAATCACTGGAGGCCCCGTCTCCAAGATCCCTTATCTGTGCCTCAGATATTCCTGTTTGCTAATGGTAACTGGCCCCTCCCCTCTGGAAACTGTGGGGCCTAACCACTCCGGTATGGGCTAAGGCCATCATAATGCTCTTGGTGAAAGCCCCTCTCAATGTGAGCTGGAGAGGGTAATTATCCTTGAGGGGGTCCGGTAGGCCCCTCTTCTTGTGTAGATGTGGTATAATGTTGATGTATTAGCAAATAGACAAGTACTTGAGTTTCGTTGATAGGTAGGCTATGTAGCGCAGTAAGGTTTCCTTGCTTGCTGGGATAGGTTGTAGAAATTGCAGAAGGCCACAAAACACTTCCTATGCAAGGAATTTGAATGTTTGGTATTTAGTGCAAAAGCACTAGATTTTAAAATTTTGACCCTGAGGTCTATTTTCTGGATGTCCATGTCCTGCTTGTATCACTTCTTTTAGCGCTGCCTACAGAGGTGCTGTGTCGTCCAGGCTTATCCTGCTGGCTGTGTCCGCCAGCCTTTTGTACCAGCCCAGGTAGTAGATTGCATTCAGTCTAAAGTTGAAGGTAGCTGATAACCAGAAAATCTCTCTCAGACTGGACATAACTTGGGGATTCCTGGCGCATTCCTTGTTTATAATGGCTACTGCTGCTTGGTTGTCCAACTAGACCATTACCAGCTTGTTATCCCATTGATGGCCGAAGAGTCGGTCCCCTGGCTCCAGCACTAAGGTTTCTAGATAATTCATGGGTAGGTTCTTCACATCCAGGCAGTTGTCCCACCGAACATGATACCACTGGTTGCCAGGTAGTTCATTAGCTTCCGATAAACAGGCGCTAATTGAGATGGGTGTATAACTGCGCATTTCCAAGAGGGGGACTAGGCCATAGATATGGTCACCCTTGTACAATGCGATGTCATCCATCGTAAATGATCTGCCACCATATATGACCCTGGAGGCCCAGCTGAGTCTGCCCACTAATGACTCCAGGGTCCTCTTAGGTTAAACACTGTTTCCTTGTCCACCATTCCTTGGATGAACACTTTTAAAAGCTACTCCACTTTCTCTGCGGTTTTTACAATGGTGAAAAACCTTTTTTTATTTTTTGTCAGTATACATACACGTATATACACACCAAACATATATGATTTGTATACGGCCATTATGTGTCCGTATACAATGAAAAACAGTATTGTATATGCCACAAATATCGGTAAGTGTAAACAAAGGAAGTACAGACCTTAGGCCACTCAAAAAAAAAAAATTGTTTCTCATCACCAAGCCATAAAAAATATGACGAGGGCGCTTGTTTTTTTTTTGTTTTTTTTTTTTTTTTGCTGGGTCAGAGATGGCTTTTGAAGTGTAATAATATGGACTTCAGACACTTATTTAAGTCATATCTTGCAGTCTCGCTGTAAGTTTCTAATATCTCACTCATTTTACTGTGTGTAATGGGAGATTATGTCACAGATGTTAGCCCAATAGTCAATGTGACGGGTGAGATAAATTCCTACATATTTTTTCCGCACATCTTTTCAATTATTTTGAAAAAATTGAGAAAGTCTGAATTTTGTCGCATTCCTCCTCCCCTGCATGGGAGTGCCTTAAGGCATTCATCGTCCCTGCCTGGGAGTGCCTCAAGGCATTGCTCGGACTGATGGGGTCAAGGGGACAGTCTCTGTTCCGAGCAAACTGTCCCCTTAAGCAGGATGGTTCCCCCGATGGTGGTTGGTGGACCCCAGTTCCCGACAAGAGTCTATGACAAGGCCATGACAGGCTGCGACTGGGTAGCTTGTTGGGGGCCTTCCGACAATGCTACAACAAAATCATGTTCGATTTTTCCTACAACTGGACCTTTGTCGTGGAGTGTCATGGCGTGTCAGGAGTGTGTGGGGTGTCCCAGGAGCGGGGTTTTATTCTAAAGGGGGGCGTCCACCAACCACGACAAGGCTACAACAAGTGCCGACATGAAAGTTCCAATCGCAGCCTTGTCGCAGCCTTGTCGTGAGAAGAGCAGTGTTGGAACAGCATGGCGGGCATGTCGTAGACGTTCCTGGTTGCCGTAAAAAAGGCACCCATGGTTCCGACACACTACGACAGTGATATCGAGGAATCCACAACACTCCACGACAAAGGTCCAGTCGTGGCAAAAATTGAACATGTTCGATATTGTCGTAGCCTTGTCAGAAGGCCCCCAACAAGCTTCATGTAGCAGCCTGTTGTGGCCTTGTCATAGCCTCTTGTCGGGAACTGGGGTCCACCAACACAGCAGTGTCGGGAGCGTGTGGGGTGTCCCAGGAGCAGGGTTTTACTCTAAAGGGGGGCGTCCACCAACCACGACAAGGCTACGACAAGTGCAGACATGAAAGTTCCAATCGCAGCCTTGTCGTGAGAAGAGCAGGGTCGGGACAGCGGTGTCCTGGCATGTCGTAGACGTTGCTGGTTGCCATAAAAAAGGCGCCCATGGTTCCGACACACTACAACAGTGATAACGAGGAATCCACAACACTCCATGACAAAGGTCTAGTCATAGCAAAAATTGAACATGTTCGATATTGTCGTAGCCTTGTCGGAAGGCCCCCGACAAGCTTCATGTCGCAGCCCGTCATGGCCTTGTTGTAGCCTCTTGTTGGGAACTGGGGTCCACCAACCACGACAAGGCTACGACAAGGCTTCCAATCGTAGAGCTGTCGTGGACCATGTCGGAAAGCCATTGTCGTAGCCTTGTCGTGGTTGTTGGATGCCCCCCTTAATTGATTACATGACACCACTTGATGCATCACTTTTGCCAACCATATAACCACATTGAATGCATTACTTACATCAGGAGCTTTAATTTGATACCAAATACTCATATTTTTCATGATTTCTATCAATGTTTCATCTCATCTATGAAAAAAAAAAAAAAAAAAAAATCTTCTAAAAACGTTTTTGCTGACGCGCGCGGTGATGAGAAACAAGTTTTTTTTTTAAGTGGCCTTATCAACTATTTCTGAACCCCAAATTGCGTAACATGGCACCACCGACCAACCTTTGAGGCCTCCGACAATTTTAAAGCGCTTTGAAGTCATTAGCGATGGACCCGCCGATTTTGCAAAACACTTCCTCGGCAAGTTCCTCTACTTTTCATTGAAAACAGGGTGTGCATATTACAGCCAACGATCTTTATCATAACCCTTTCTTCACACAGAGTAGCCCTTGCATTGTTCCATGTGAAATATGCATTCAGGTGATATGTCAAATACGCATTCAGCTGCAGGTTAGGCAATATTAATATTCAGACTTTATCCTTCTGTACATATGATGGAAGTCGATGTACATATAACCAATAATCGGTCTCCAGGTGTAGAACAAATACTGAATAATCCACGTATTGGTTTTCAGGTAAATACGCCTCAAATACCTCAACAAGTGTCACCAATGATCTGTACCAATATTTTAGCGGCTAGCACCACCGACATACTTTTATTTTCGTCATATTCTATCGGTGCATTTTCCAACGGCAGGTATTAATTGGGTCTAAAGGGGCTAACCTGTCGTTTACACTGAGACGATTATAGTCAAGGATTTTTTGATTTAGCACCACCTGACGGCGTTACCATAGTGTAAAGTCTCACAACCTACTTGCGTAAGGAGTAGACCTTAAGAAGAGAGAGAAGAACTCAAAGACAGAGGTACTATGTACTACTATGAGTCAAGAACTCAACTAACTGTTTATTGACAAGAAGGGATCCTTGTTTTATACCCTTAGCAGGGGGTTGACATGACAGGTTTGGCATCTGTGAGCTCTGCGCTCTCATTGGCTGTTGTACCAACAGCCAATAGGGGAAGACCAAATCCGGTTGAGCGCCCGATCCGGTCTGTCGCACATGTCAGGAGGCCGCTCATGACACTGAACAACTCCAAGTGTCATTGGTAGAGCGACCTGCCCTCATGTGGGCAGACTCGGAACTAGAGCTGAGCGACAATAGGGGTATTATATGCCATTCAAAGCATGGCAGCCGTACTGTAAACATCAGGGAGGAGGTTACTAACCAAAATGGTGACTGTTCCAATTCAGTCAATTTGTTCCTCAATAATTAGGGGTAATTTAGATGATTACTTTCATCTCATAGAAACCAATATTAAATGGCCACAATAGGGATGAATAGACAAGAACTTTACATAAGGTCATCAGATTACGCAATCTGCCACCACCTGACGATAATCCGATATGACCTAATAAATGCTGAAGCCAGAGATTATTGCTTCAGAGACGTTAAATTACCTGTGGGAGATATTACTCTGAAATGATATCGACAGTGCAGGCAAAATTATATGTGTATGTGTTGCTTAGTGCTATGAAAACTAAATGTTAAATCTTTGTATCCTTGTCGACCTAAGAAAGGCATGCGACAGGATGTGCCATAAAAGAAACTAGCTAGCATTGGTATGACGGATAATTTTATAACATCGATTGAATCGTACCTGACAAATCGAACCCAAACAGTCAAACTAGATACAACCCATTCAAGCGGAAGAGTAGAGTCTCTCAATGCTCAGTGTTGGCCCCCGCAATATCGATTGTTTTTGTGAATGATTTGTTCAGAGAAGTGAACAACAATGCTGCCCTTATGTACGCTGACGATTTAGTCTTCATAACAAATAACAAAGAACACTATATAGCCAGTCATGGAATGCAAGAAGATTGTGATAAAATAACACTGGATGGAGAATAATAAACTATTAACTAACATAAAAATAACTGAACAGATGGAACCATCGCATCGCACATGATCGCACATGGGTGAACAAGAGCGATTGTGTGCAGTAGGATATGAAGCGCCGTTTTTGAACAAATTCGTCGTTAAACTACCCAAACAAACAAACCCTCACCCAGCGTTTATTACTCTTTATTGACGACATGGAAGAACGCCCATAAATGGGTGAATTGTACGCCTTTACCTGAATAAAAAATTCACATACAGTTTAGGCACGGTAGACCCCCAAAAGTCGTCGCCCATAGTCGTCTAGTGTAAACTCCGACATAGGTGAACAGCCGGAAGTAATTTGAATAAAAGTAGACCGTCTAGTGTAAACACTTAATGTGCAGCTTAGATCGATGATATTGCGTCATCGATCACCACCTGATGGTTATTAGCTGGACGATATACAATCGTCACATTCCCAGTCGTATTGTAAACGCTTGGTAACACGTAACCAATAACAGGTTCTATCATGAAGTTATTTTCAAAATATATTCAGTGTTATGTGATCATTTGTTTTTGAGGTCTTATTCCTACTGTTTCTAGAATAACGTTTCTCTACGGGTACGTTTTGTGATTGGCATTGCAGGTGGCCTGAGATAATCTCTTTCATGGAGCGTGCCCAGGAAAGCGCTAATGCAGACCCGCTCCTGTCGACGATGGACTCGGCCACACTACGCCAGTCAATGGACCACTCGCGGCCTAATACTGCCCTCAACAACAAATCTATGGCTGGCCTCAAGATCGCTATCACAAAGACTGCCAAGCAGGCCACAAACGCCAAGGAACATGGGAAGAAAGCCCCCACCGGAAAGACGCCCAAGTCTCCCACCAAGTCTCCTAAGTCTCCCAAGTCTCCTAAATCGGCAGGGGCGCGACGGAACGCGCGTGGGTCCGGGAAGAAAGGGAGGAAAAAGAAACGGAAACAAGGTGGTGCTGCGAGTGGTAAAAGCGATACTGAAGGAGAGACCGACGGCGAAGGCCTCAGCGACGTGGGCGAGATGGTCGACAACGACGTGAGTTACACTCCATTTCTGATGCTCGTTTCTGTTTCAATTCCTGAATCTGTTCTATGGCATGTCGGGTATAGAAACTTCTATAAGAAGAATCGTCCCAGACATTAATAGATTTAAGAAGTATTATGATCTCTTAATACCCATACCCCATATATATACATACCCCCAGAATTCGTTTTCTGCTGTTTCTACACCGAATCCTCATAATCTATCGAAAAAGGTATTGAGTCATACCTCCTTTAACATGTTTGCCACTTTTTATTTCTGTTGCCATCTCACTAAGTTCCTAAACTAGGTATTGCGAAGTATTGGTAAAATATGAGTTATGTTATAGTGACGTAAAGATAAAAAAGGGGTGTTCTAATTCAAAACACTCTTATGAGATGACCAAATGAGATATCTTGTGGCAAATTAGTCCTGATATGGCAAAATATGTACCGGTACACTTTAAGATGATACTTAATAAATGTGTATAAAATGTATTTGAAAAGAGGGTGTCGAAAACAGCGGGTCCTCCTGGTTCATGAGAACGGGTCATATATATACACATTTGTTGATGTATGTATTAATGTCCAACTGATATCATCAGAAATGAATTGTGGTTAAGGGATCATCATCTATGCTTGATGATTCTGCGTGCCTAAAACTGCACAAATACAAAAATTTACTTCGTAGATTGCATCCTCTTAAAAGTATAACCGTCAACCACCACGGCACAATAACAAACTAAATCCTTGTGTTAGATTTGTGTTTTCATATCATTTGAGTTCAGATGAAGGGACTAAACAAAATATTTAATATCGGCATATTAGAACGTATTTCAAGAACTAAATCTGGGTTTGTTTTGTATTTTTTATGCTGAGGGGACACTGGGGACACAGTGGGAGCGTACCGATAAGCGGTCTGGCTGCTTTTTCTATTACTGCGCCTCTGTAAAGCATGGACGCGATGCAGGACCTCCCTTATCTTCACACCCACTGAGAATCTAGCTCAAAATAGTGATGAATGGAATACATATTTAGCCCAGATGTAGTACATCTGAAAATGCCACTTGGTATGATTATTTTCAGCCCACAATATCGATTCTATGAAGAGAATTCCTATTAAAATGTCCCAAGTCAAGTGTTTTGCGCTACCGTTAACATATTTAGTAAAAAGTCTGCATGGTTCAATAGATTATTAATAGCCTCTCGTGAAACATCTACTAAAACTACTGAACTTCAAAGATCAGAAATTGTGAACGGTTTTCCATTATTGAAGTAGACTATTGTCTACGTATCGTATCTCCATAATCTTTATTGCATATTGGAAGATTCTTGTGGAAATGCAATTTTCTTTTATCTGATAAGAGTAACTACTGCTTGTTCCTTGGACTTTCCCAGTGTGGGTCGCCGCTAATTAAGGAGCGCTTACCATTAATTGATCGTCGTAATTAGCAAAGCATGGTCATAGTAGATGATAGGTAGTAATATGTTATGTAAGTTCTATTATCCACCTATAACGGGTCCTCATAGATAATGTATAGGTCGCCTGTAATCCACCAACAAGAGCTTCTGACCACCAAGAATCTTTTGTTGGAGACTCCGGAAGTATAGTACCACCCAAAATGAAGCCAAATCGTCATGTACGTCGAAATACATTTCTTTATTATTCATTAATCAGCTATAGAAATCTCATTAACGATCAGAAATCATAGTCAAGATCATTTTGTATTCTCAAAACTCATAGTAATAACATTACGGTGTGATCTGGAACTACATAGCAACATATTTGTTACTAATCGTTTAGGTGGATGATAAATAGAGTACATACTGGTTTATACTATATGCTGTAATGGCCTAACTAATCAGAGATTACGGCGACCCATACACAAAACTAGTCATTATTGTGTATATAATCGTAACGGCAGGGTGGTATCCGAGCTAGAATTAAGGTTGGCATAGGGACTGCAGTGGATACAACAATCTACAAATATTTACGTAAAACAACATTCAAGGTGAAACCGGTGTCAGTTATTCTATTTCTTAACGGTTACACACGATTATCCTACAGTTTATATATGAACGATATATGCACATCCACTTCCAAAAGGAGCTCCACCCCAAACACCCACGACAAACCTCGTATCACTGTGGCATCATTTATTCAACGCATGAAAGAACATGTCACATATGGATGACGTCATGTTCGTAATGCATTGCCTATTACACCTATGAACACATCGGAGAAATATGCAATCCTCGAACAACTGATGACATGATTTTACCCAGAGTGATGGTCTATGACACGTTATCTAGGCGACTGCACTTCCTGTGTCGTAATGTCTACCGTTGAACTTCATATTGAGTGATCTCCCCCACCTCCCTACTGCCTATCACACACTCACATAGGAATGATCTCATCATGACTTGATTATAGACCTGTCCTGCACGTCAAATCTACGACCTACCTCAGAAAGATCGGATGTGGGAATCACTACAGTGTCAAGAGTGTTACCTGGTCACTACATCACAAACCATTTACCTCCCACCTAATATCACTCACCACCGAGCAACCTACCACATTGGAGCAAAGATGCATATATATTATTGCACGACTCCAGCTATCTTGCAGCTCCACTGCATAACTCAGTTTTGGTTGTTTAGACTAGAGCTGATCAGGTGATTTCTCGCAGGATGACAGCGGCTGTGAGGAGGAGCAGCACACTAGATTAGGCGCTGTTGCCTTGACGGTAAAGTCAACTAAAAATCGGCTCTCCTTGTGGGCCCCGCGACGTCAGAACATCGAACCGGAAACCCTGACAGCGTCCGTCGCCCGGGGCCTCATCAAAGATGCCTTCAAAAAGGTGACGTCTTTGAGTGTGGTAATATCATTAGAAGTGAGTGTGCTGTGAAGTAAGCCTAATCATTGCAGGAAAGACGTCATTCATGCCAATGCTTCACTAACGGTGAACGTGCTGTACGTTAATACTGCTTAATTACATTTGTGAATGTATTCCGTTCACAATTTCTCTAAAAATAAATTATTCATGTATTCTTTATGATGTTTACTTCCACAGATGATTTCTTCTTGGAGAACGTTACAATAAAACGATGTTCCTCTAATCGTTATAGGTTCATCTGCATGGTTCGGAACACGTGACCCTAGACGTTTACAGCAAGTTGTTTAAAACGGGGAGTTTACACTGAGCTGTAAATGTTTGGGGTCGCGTGTTGGGATCCAGATAATTACGTTTACACGATCATTGTTTTATTTCTAATTAATATATCTCAAAAACATTCATGAATCAAGGTACCTTATCTAAGATGTAGGAGCCATTTCTAGCTTAATATATCTTATATGTTGATACATCTCCCAGTATACTTCTTACATACCCTAACGTTGCTTTTGATACTGTTTTTTCTGGACCATTTATATATCACAAGATTTGCATAATATTATTGGTCTATTTTATTTTCTTGTGATTCTTTATCTATTTTATCAGGATGTTGTCTAAATCCATCCATTTACGTATTTCTATTATTATGACCACATTCTCCTTTGACCACAGTTAGTACGTATGTTTACAATTCCATCTCAATATTCAAATTCTGATAATCATAATCATTTGCACAGCTTCCGAAATGTAAGCCGCTCGAAATCGTTCTGAGCGGTCTTGAATTGAGGGGTTTTACTCGAGAACTTGGTTTTTGCCTGTACCTGCGCCTACTAATTAACTCAACACGAGAAATTGGCAGTTAAAAATCTATTAAGGTATCGATTATCGGAAAGATTATACGATTTTGATGAAATACAAGTCAGAATACGCCCTTAATAAGTTTTCAAGAGTAGTTGAGGGGCGGGTGGTGGTCAAATAACCGTTTGAAGTCTTTTGAAGCCGGCGCCCGAGAAGGGCGAGTTATGACGTCATAGCGAGAAGTGACTATGAAACCCGTCAGGTGTCGAGACAGTCAATTAACCCCTAATTTACAATTAGCACCCAATTAACTCAACACGAGAAATTGGCGGTTAAAAATTTATTAAGGTATCCATTAGCATGGTACTCTGAAAGATTATACGATTTTGATGAAATACAAGTCAGAATATGCCAAAGGGCGAGAGGCCTGACTTGTAGAGTCAATATTTCGCCAAGTTGGCCGCGAGGGCTCGAGAAACTGGTGGTGGGCGAAGATAGGCCCCGAGGCCTGATTTGGATTTCCAAGTCCTGTGGACCATTACATCCTCGAGTGCGATACCCGGGGTGGCGGCTGCATCCTGGGTGGCTCCCCGTCTCAGACTGTGGATGGAGTACCGCTCGGGGGCCGGAATACCGACCTTCCCCAGACCGAGGCGGATAAAGGCCGTCAGCTGGCGCGAGGCCAGCGGCGCTCCTGACGGAGTCAGGAAGGCTGGAGCCCAAGGAGGAGCCAGGCTCGTCTCCTTGTAGCGGCTCCAGGCCTGCACCGGGCAATGCTGAGTGAACGTGGGAGCCACGCGAAGGGATGGAGGATGAGCCGAGTCTCTGATGGTTTTGGAGGAGTTGATGACTATGGTGAGTCCCCCACCCTCCTGCTGGATGTCTCTACGCAGGAGGGTGTGGGGCCCCGCCCCGAGGGCAGACGGGGAGAGGAGGTTGGACCCGCGAAGCATGGTCGCGTAGCCCAGAAGAATTGCCGACTTGAGAACTCGGGCCGAGGCACCTGCTGTATCCGCGATGGTCCCGAGGGCCGCGACGAGGTCGGCTAAGAGTGGGGGCGCCTGGGAGGGCACATGTGCTGTCAACCTAGCCGCCCCTTGTAGAACTTGCTTGACCAGATGGTTGGGGAAGGCCTCTGGAGTGCCCCCATGGGCTGATATCCAGGCCCGAGCGCCAGAGATGTAATTCTGGCGGGAGGTCGGGGCCTGGAGGGAGTTGGCCAGGTACTGAGCGTAAAACCCAGCTTCCCGGACCGACGGCGCAAGGGGGTCCACTTCGTACCACGCTGCAAAGTTGATATACGTCCTGGCTTGGTGCTCCTTGTTGGCTTGGGTTGATGCCGAGGTCGCTGCTTGGAACGAGGCCAGCATCTGGCTTTGGAGTCCGGTCACACCTGGAACAAGATTACCACATCAGAGACAGTAACGGTGACGGTACTACGGCTGGAACGAGCTGGGCCTTAAGCTCTTCCGCTAAGGTGGTGGCCCAGGGGGCCGCTGGGGCCAAGACGAGGCCGCTGGTTGCTGTCGCCGGGAGGTCAAGGGCTCGCCCTGAGGACTGGTGGAGCGCAAGGTCGACGTCTTTTCCCGCCAGGAGGAGCCAGACTTGTCTAGCCACTGCCGCGACGACTGGGTCCTTGGTTCTGCCCGTAGTTAGTGCCTCAATACCCGGGAGGAGGTCCATTTCGACCACTATCAGGGTGCCTGGAGGGGCCCGAGGTAGAACAAGCGATGTATACGCCACAGGCCTGAAGGTGGCGAGGCTTGGTGACGAGAACTTGGATGTCCGGAGTTAGCGGGTGAGCGAAGTAGCGACCCCCCGACGCCGCTGCTATGCCCCCTTTTCCGCATACTACTTGTATAGCGACCTCGTCCCGGGGGGGGTCAATGAGTGCTATGCCATTCCAGGCGAGGCATATGCTGCAAACCAACCCAGGTCCGCTTTGACCTCCTTGGAGAGGCGTATCAGGCTGTTCGGCTTAACCTTCCTCAAGGCCGCCAGGAGGCTATTGGTGAAGCGGCAGGCCGGTAGGACACACCTGGTTACATGAACGATTTTGCCTATGAGGGACTGGAGACGTGTTCTGTCTATAGCGACTTTGGCCGCCCAGTGGTTCACTAGATCCTTGATTTCGTCCAGTTTTACCCATGGTATGGTGACCAGGCCCCCCGCTACATTGATATCGTAGCCTATCCAGTCGAGTCGCTGGGTGGGGGGGTGGCACTTATCCGCCGATAGAGCGAGGCCGAGATCGGCCGCGAGGGTGAGGAAACATTCGTAAGCCTGGTTGGCCTTTTCCCATGAATCCTCCACCAGGAAGAAGTCATCCAGGTATACTAGGGCTGAGTATCCCTTCCGAGCAAGGAGGAAGATGACGGCGACCGTTGTCTGTTGACAGGCGGCCGCCAATAACCTGGCCCCGAAGGTGGGGCACAGGTGTATATTTAGCGTGAACTCTTGATGCCCAGGAGGGGGTAGGCTAAGGGGTCGGCCCTCAGCTGGCGGTAGGCCTGGGCTAAATCTGCCTTCCAGATGTATGCCCCATCCCCTTTCACTGGGAGGAGGGTCATTGCGGCCCTAATCCCTGGGAGGGTGTATGTGAATTTAGTACCCTGGAAATTGCCCGGGAGGACCCCTGCGTTGAGTCCCTCCTTCTCCAGGTACGACAGGTCCACTATGATACGGCGGGTGCCGTCGAGGTTTGGGTACAGGTCACAAATGGGGCCTCCCTGAATGGCCCCAGAAGGGCTCCGAGCCCTTTCTCAGTGTCAATGTAGGCCTCAACTGCCCCTGGGTGCGCTAGGGCCGACGCGTGATTGGTGGTCGTTGTGGTCGGGAGGGTAGACCTTGTGTACCCCGACGGCCACCCGAACTCCAGGTATTCCACTAAGAGGGTGTCGTGGTATTCCTCCAGGGCCTTCCTCCAGACCGGGATACGCAGACACGACGGCAGGGGGACTCTCGCTCCCAGGTAGTTCGGTAGCCCCGTGGCCTTAGCTTTGATGTATGCATGCAGATGAAGTTGATACGGCTGCCAGAGTCCTTGATGGGGTGCCGGCCATTTTTCCAATATCACTTCAGCGTATTGCTCCGGGCCAATCCATTGTGGAGGGTCGACCACGGCGACCGGGGGCGCCGTGGCAGCCGTTTGGCCCCTAGCTAGGTCGTTATCATGGTCCCCTGCGGCTACTGGGAGGGCGACCTGAAGGGTGGTGCCGCCATCTGGCGGTGAGGTTCGGCCTCCTCTAGTGGCAGCACAGGTGGCGCCATCTTGCGGCGAGCGGCGGCATCTCCCACGTGCGTGGTCGCCGCGGGTTGGGTGCCGTACATTACTTGTATCATTGATCACATTTCCGTTAATAAAAGGGATGTCCTAGGGAATTGACAAGGCACTCTTATTAATTACAGTTAATTTGGTGTTCCTCAAGCCACGGCTTGAGTCGAGCCCTGAGGCTTGATTGGCATGTCGGTGGACGTGGCAAGCAGAGTTGCTTAGGTCGTGAGGCTTGAATTCCCAGCCCAAAGAGGCTAAGGACCTCCTCCGACCAACCTCGTACCTGATCGAAGGAGTAATCACGAGCATCCTCAAGGATATCCCTCATATGGTTCATGGTGGGAGAGATCCATTCGGGGGGGGGGGGTAGGCTGCTTCGTCCACCACCCGGAATAAGCCCCACAAGTACTCCGCTAGGGTAAGTTCGTTGAGGCTTGTCTTGGCTTTAGCCGAGCCTCAAAATACATGTGCATGAGGTAAAAACTTCTGCTTCTTACCTTGTCCCCCGAGGACATGGTGTGCCCCCTCCTGGATCCGTTGAACTTGTTCTTGTATCTCCCCCCCCCCCTCTCCGAAGCCTCCCCGATGGATAGGGGCCTCTGGGTGGAGAGTGTGAAGCTTGAAGCGGCGCGCTGCGTGGTGCCTCGATATCCAGGGTCGGTGGCCGCCTTTTTCTTCCTTGCTTCAATGATGGAACTTGTCATCGGTGAGATACTATTGTATTGGGCGAACCGGAGGTCTGACCTCGCTCCGGCCGCTCGAGCTTTTCGCCTTTGAGCTGGTGACAATTCCGGGGATGTTTCGTCTGTCAGAACCGTTTCTTTTTCTGGGACCTCAGCCGGGACCGCCATTGCTCTTAGGCGTTCTTCTATGGAGTCGAAGCGGCATCCAAATTATTCTATTTTCTTATCCGTGGCGGATACTCTTTCTTCTAATTGTTCGCTCTTTTTGCTCCTGGTGACTGCCGGAGTCTTGGCTGATGGGCATTTTTCTGGCCGGTTGATCTTAGTAATCCGGCGGTGATAGCAGAGCAGATCAAATAAACGTTTGAAGTCTTTTGAAGCCGGCGCCCAAGAAGGGCGAGTTATGACGTCATAGCGAGAAGTGACTATGAAACCCGTCAGCTGTCGTGACAGTCAATTAACCTCTAATTTACAATTAGCGCCCAATTTGCATTTAAGAATCGTCGCTTCCAATTGGTGCACTGGAGTTCCCTGTATGGCCAGAGACACTGATTACCTAATCATTAGTATCTCTGTTATGGTATCTTTTACAGGATTTTGATAACATTGCCTCATTTTGACTAAAAGTGCAACAGGTCATAAATCACAGAAAGTGTGCATATGGGGCTCTGGGGTGAAATGGGGGGTCTGTAAATAAACCTTGGAGTATCTCAACGTTCTTCTTTGTGGGAAATGTACAGGCATTGGGTTACCTGCTCATGAAGTGTTCTAAGTTAAATATAAAAACCGTTGCTATGGTAACGCATTGAACCTTTGTACCTGGAAACGATATCCGGGCGAGTGACATTTAGGGAAATTTCTGGTTAGGGACAGCCATTCAAATTGTAATGTGATTTTGGTGCTCATTTTTTTTTTTTTTTGTTGAAGTGTGTCTAGGAGTTAAGTTTTGGGTGTAATAACTGGTGATTGTTAATGGGTATGTTCCTTCGCACTGGATTGTTTCATACAGGGGTATGACAAGTACTGTCCCTAACTATACTGCCTCTCACCCATACCACCCCTTGGCCATGCTGCTCCTCACCATACCGTCCCTTAACCATACTGCCCCTCACCAAAAATGCTCCTGAATCATATTGCCCCTCCACAATACTACCCCTCTACCATACTTCCCCTCAACTGTACAGCCCCTCAACCATACTGCCCTTAAACCATACTGCCCTCACCATAGTATCCCTCCACCATACTGCCCCTCCACCATACTACCCCTAAATCACAGTCCGTCACCATAGTACCCCTATGAGTGGCAGTATGGTTTGGGTCAGTATAGTTAAGGGGCAGTAACCTGAAAGGTCAGGATGGTGTAGGGCCAGTATGGTTCAGGGCAGTAAGGTTCAGGGGCAGTATGGTTTAAGGGCAGTATGGATTAAGGGCAGTATGGTTGAGAGGCAGTATTGCTGAGGGACAGTATTGATTGAGGGAAAATATGGGTGAGGGGGGGTACAGTTTAGAGGCAGTATGGTAGAGGAGCAATATAGTGTAAGGGCAGTATGATTGACAGGCAGTACGGAAGAGGAGCAGTATGATGTAAGGGCAGTATGGTAGAGAAGGAGTATTGCTGAGGGAAGGTATGGTGGTTTAGGGGCAGTATGGGTGAGGGGCAGTGTGGGTGAGGGGCACTATGGGTGAAGGGCACTATGGGTGAAGGGCAGTAGAGGTGAGGGGCAGCATGGTGGCAGGACAGTATGGTAAAGGGGCCGTATGCTAGAGGGGCAGTTTGGAGGAGGGGTAGTATGGTGAAGGGGCAATATGGTGGAGGGGCAATATGATTCAGGAGCAGTTGTGGTGAGGGGCAGTATGGTTATGGATACAATAGCGAGGTCCTGTTGAGGGGCAAAAGTGTTGTTTGAGGGTCAGTATGGTGGAGGGGCAATATAGTAGAGGGCCATTATAGTAGAGGGGCAGTATTGTAGATGGGCAGTATGGTAGAGGGAGAGTATAATAGAGGGTCAGTGTGGGGGTTCGTCAGTACGGTGGCCGGACAGTATGGTAGAGGGGCAGTATGATGGAGGGGCAGTATGGTGGAGGAACAATATAGTAGAGGAGTAGTATGGTAAAGGTAATAGAGGATCAGTATGGGGGCTGGTCAGTTTGGTGGCGGGACAATATGGTAGAGGGGCAGTATGGTGGAGGGGCAGTATGGCTGGGTGCCAGTATGGTGGAAGTGCAGTATGGTTGAGGGGCAATATGATTCAGGAGCAATTTTGGTGAGGGGCAGTATGGGTAAGGGGCAGCCCGATTGAGGGGCAAAAGTGTAGTTGAGGGAAGGTATGGGAGAGGGGCAGTACAGTTGAGGAATAGTATGGTTGTGTAACTGCTGTGAGACCTTTGTGAGATTGGAATTGATGTACTGCTGGTCTAAAAGGTAGGGACCTAGGATTGATAGGGGTAATTGTCTCCAACAAATTCCATTCCCAAATTACCGAATTTCATGATATTTTGATTTCAGACATGTTTGAAATTCATAGGGGTATCTTGGTGAGACAACTGTACCCATTTCATGAGAATCCAATCTGCCATTTTTCAAGAAACCCAAAGTTTTGGGAAAATGCCAAAATGTACACTCTGCTGCTGGAATTTTGAAACTTGTTAGAGACTGAGGAAAAGTTGTGAAGTACTCCTGTGTAGGGACATTATGCCTACATATGAATCCTGCTTCAGGTGTTGGAAAGGGGGGGGGGGGTCCAGAAAATATACATACGCAATAGGGGGGGGGGGGGTCTATGAGAAGCGTATGCTGTGCAACAGGGGGGAGGTCAATTTTCCAGGAAAATCTGCGTACGTAGTTTATGGATGGCCCCAAAATAGGACGTTTAGGGGTCCATATATGGTCACTCGACCAGACCCTAGTGAATACTCCAAGTAAAATAAAAGAATAAAAAAAAAATTCCAGGCTCTAAATGCTGAGTTCATGCATAGCTAGATTATGTACAAACATATATTTGAAATATTTAACAAATAAAACAAGTACAATACACATTCTCCATATTACCAGAAAAACATCTCCCATGTGTCACTCGCCCGGACATTGACTCGCCCGGACATAAATGTTTTTCTGGCCTACTGTTTTGCAGCATGGCTGAGAAGTAAATGCACTATATACTGGGATCTTGGGTTAATGTGAGGGGCAAAAAACGTACATAGTTAGGATAGTTAAATATATCAATAGCAGACATGATGGGCATTAATCTTAATTGAGTGTCCAGATGAGAAATTTGGACATTTTCGACAGAAACTACTCATAACATCCTCAGGTAAAAGATTACAGAGGAATTTCTCTTTTTTTTCACTACACATATACTACCACCTCTATCTAATTTTCAAGTGCATATTTGAACCCAAATGCATTATGGGTAATAAAGGGGAGGCTGATATGCCGCTGAATTATCGCCCGGACATACCTGTTTACCAAATTTTATTTTGTTAAAAAATGTAGGAAAAAAACAATCCACTGAGACAATATTTGGTCAAAATTGACCGTGAGGCATCAGACTATAGGTAATATATAGGGAACCACGTATATCTGGTGCCATTTCTCAAGAATTCTATCAATTATGTCAATTTTATTAAAAAATTTGCCATTTCCGGGTCATGTTTAGCCTATTTTAGGCCCCTGTAACGTTAAATATGAATATTCGACCATTAAAACCTATATTTAACATCAAAAACTCATCGACCTCGATAATATGATTTTTTTAAATAATTAGAAAACGGATATCCTAAGAATGGGGGCCGGCGGAAGTCCAAAAATGCCAAAAACTCACTTTCTGTGATTTATGACCAACAGTTTCTGGATGGTGAGACGTTAGTAGCAATTCTTCCTACGACTAAAGGCACGGTTGCTTCCCTAGAAATACGTGCTTAGAGGTTCTACGATGCATTCGATGTATTTCGTCTTTCTGCTTAGACGGAGTCCATAGTTGGAAGAGTAGGCTAGATTTTGTCGAGTTCTACTGTCAATATTTTATAAATCACCTGGTAATTAATTCCAAATTCTGATACCCGTATAAAGGGCTGATTTTCTAAACGTTTTTTTCTTGGGTAGGTTTAAGTGTAGGTTGTCTTTCCTAGAGTTCCGTGCTACTCTTTGATTATTCCTGGTTTCCTGGGCCTTTTTGATTCCAGCAAGGGGACTATTCTGTCACTCTCTGTGTAACCTCGGGAGAAAGGCTCTTTTAACAAAGTAGATAAAGATACACTGTACTTGGTGCATTAATCACTTGATATAAAGCTCGTTTCAAAGAAAATTACACTGAAAGTATATTACTATACACTTATAGGCGAATGTCCCACATTTACTGCCCAGTAGTACAAATTACGTTCGTCACTGAGTGACGAAAGAATATCCATACGTCCCTCCGTACCACGTGACCATTCATTCTACTACTTAGGGAGTTGTAAAGTGGCATTTTTAATGATTTCTCGGTATATAATAATAATATAGAGACATAGTTAGTGCGACTGAATGGAATCTGTTCAGAGATATTTTGATCAGAAATACTCACCGAGTTAGAAGAATTTACGGTAAATCCAATGGGACAGGTCTATCTCAAAGTCTGACTCTATACCAAGAAAAAAGTCAGCAATTTTTACTTCGCTCCCCCACTTTCAAAATATTCTGACGCCCCTGGATCTATTCTTTTGTGTGTACATACAGATCGATGAATAGAAACAGCCTGGTTTGACAATGTTAATCGATTATTATGGATAGGATTATGCAATAAGCACCACCCATCGACATAGTCAAGGACTGACAGAATCGAAATGTCTTGATCTGGATTATATATTCAATCAGCATGAACCGTGATATCGATGGTGTATCTGGAGATACATCATAATGCTTGTCGCAGTGTATCGGGAGCTCAATGGACGCCGGACCTAACACAAATATGATTTCGGAGTATTGGTCATTGATGCGAATTGACAATGCCCCTTCTATTGTTTCCCTGAAGAATCTACCAAGACTGATTCTATAAGCAATGCCCTATATCGTTTGCCTCGAGGACTTTAACCACTTTTTTAATTGTATGTATTGAACAGATTTCTATTCCAATAGTCCTTTCCTATACGTCGAGTCTGATCGGTTGAACATAATAGGGAGTGCAGGTTGCCATGCAGGCTCGATCTCGATACTCTTAGAATAATTGTGCCAATCAGGAATAAACAAGTGCTTTCAATGTGTTTCTAGGTTAAAAATACTGCTTCATTCCCGGGAGCTGCTCCACCCAAACTATTAAGAGATACAGCGCTAAGCAGTAAGTACAATATATTCTGCTCAATGACGAATAGGGCATTTAAATTCCTATGAGAGGTCCTGGACCGATTAATATTTTACTATTGGACTGATATCAAAGCTTTTTCAATTCATCTGATACTATAAGCTTAAGCTAAATGACCGAAAAGTCACATGTGCCTCAGAATTTGATGTGTATTATCATAGTTTATTACAGGATATCAGTAGATCAGGACAGATATTGTAAAGTACACAATGTTACGATTGTACATACGTCTTATATCTTTTTTGTTAAGGAGAACAAGCTCTAGTATAAAAAGTGGTTATAGTGTGCGTTGCTCCTTCTCTGCTTACATAGAAAAGAGAAGGAGAAGTATTGCCAAGCTCATAATTCTTACCAAGCTTGGCCGGCCGACATCAGCGATCGACACTAAGGCTTTGGACGAGGAGAAAAAGAAAAAATTGTTATTAAGTATGAGATTTAGCATAATTCTACACAACCAACTGACATTACGGGGTGACGCAGATTACAGGACGCTTGTATATGTCGGATCCCAAATTCCAGAGTAGACATTGTTTGTCATTCCTGATGACCTTATCGTATAGGAGTTGTGTGGTATTCCAAATACCTAACTTTGTTTCGCCACGGAATATTCTTTTGATTATTATTTAGTACATCAGGATAGCATTCATAACTTCGGTGCATTCATTACTTTGGTGCATTCCATTCCATTGCATCATATATTGAAACAATATATACGTTATGGAAATCAATTGTAAAACTTGTACACTAAGTGTCTGATGATATCAATCATGACACAAACAATTAACGTGGATAATGTATAATTTCCTTCATCCTGAATAATAGTAATATGAATGTCTGATGTAAGTTCCACTTCATTAAAGGTCCCAAGTGTTTCTGAAAAGATTTGGCTCTGACCAATCTATTTGGGTAAACCCAACGGACAGCGAGAGGGTAAAATAACATGTAAGGTGTATACTTATATCGTTATTTACTTTGGCTGTGGCAAGACAAAGCGAATGTGATAGCTAGTCCCTCAACACTCTAATATCTTGAAATGTTTAAAAACAGAAAATATGCGTACTCGTGGCTGATAGTATGATACAGATAATGACTACATTAGAAATTAGTTAAAACTCTACACTTCCTATTGTCGTTGCTGTTGTTGTTGCTGCACATTTAGTGTTGGTTTGATATTTTTCAAGGATATTGGATTGTGAAGAAATGTTTGACTTTGAACTTCATTAATACAGGCTCTGGTAGCAGCAGTTCATCAATTCTGATAGTAAGGATTGCTATCCTATTTCAAATTCCAGTAGAATCTGATGAAGCTGCATCGTAATTTGCCTTTCAGCACTTACTGATCACTGGTATGACAAATTCCGATGATATCTTTAGTTGATATAAATATTGTCAGAAGCCATAACATTATTTAACATTTTAGATCCCCTTCGAGCATATCTTATATAGTTAATTTATTTGATTTAATGATATATTATATGAATATCACTTCATCCTTTGGTTTCAGGGTTTCGGAGAAAGAGCAAGTCTATAGGGGCTGTATCAAGTGTACTCAGTTCACTCAAGACGAAAGGTGCTGATCACGAAAATTCCTTACCCCTACCCACCTTCTACAGACCCTGACCTGTTCGATTCTACCCCAAAATCGGCGATCTTCCTTTTAACCTGGCACCCGACAAAGCACTGCCTTGACATTTGTCTCGGTATTTTACGTTACATGGTGACACGGTGCATACAAACAGTATTTATATAAACGTAATCAGTGGCGTCAGAACAGGGGGGGGGGGGGCAGGGGAGGCGACCTCTCCCACCCCCCCCCCCCCCCCACCCACACACACACACACACTTTTTTGCCAGCCCCTAAAAAGTCAGCACCTTCAGATTTCACCCAATCAAGTGTAAAAACTATCTTGTTTAAATCTAACTTTTTAGCATGCAACTATGACTTGACTTTTCACTGTGGAAAAGTGTCAAAGTCTGACTATTTAGCTAGCGTGGAATGATGGCTAAGCCCTGACTTTTCACCATGGAAAAATGTCAGAGTCTGACATTTTAGTATGCAATGATGGCTAAGCCCTGACTTTTCACTGTGGAAAAATGTCAAAGTCTGACTTTTTAGCATGCAATGATGGCTAAGCCCTGACTTTTCACCATGGAAAATGTCAAAGTCTGACTTTTTAGCTGCAATGATGGCTAAGCCCTGACTTTTCACTGTGAAAAAGTGTCAAAGTCTGACTTTTTAGCATGCAATGATGGCTAAGTCCTGACTTTTCAACATGTAAAAATATCAAAGTCTGACTTTTTCGCATTTAATGAAGTCTAAGACCTGACTATTCACAGATTGTTCACAGATTTATGGTAAATCCTGAGGAACAGGCCAATGTCAAAGTCTGACTTCATACCAAGAATAAAAGGCAGCAATTTTTCAATTCGCCCCCCCCCCCTTTCAAAATGATCTGACGCCCCTGGTCATGGCTATATTAATAATTGCATATGTTTAGATTTACTTCATTTCCGGCATTGATGTGGTGCCGAGAAGTTGATGTTGGAATATTTGTCCAAATACCTGTCAGAAGGAAATCACTGGGATGAATCGCGTGATTTTATGGTGAATCGAACAAGTTCAAGAAAAATACACCGAGTTAGACCTAGAGTATGTATGTACACGTATTTCTGTTTATTGTTGCTCGTCACGGGTCCCGAGTTTAAATAAACCAATTGCAACGGTCTGCATCCTTTCTCTTGTGCCCTGTATTGCTAGGTAAGATTAAACCATGTGAATTACTTTGTACGATAGATATAGAAATCGAGAATGTGAAGTATTTTCCTTATGTCTGGTATATTCTAGGGCACAGCACAGTCCGAAAACCTTACAGCACTAAATTCCCTCACAACTCAAGCTGAAAGCAGGATTGAACCACAAAGCTGCATGATAGAAACGGACAATCCTTAACATCCCAACGATATCAATCTGGATTGAATACGTTTTCAGTAATCTCGAGGCGAATGTTATCCTTATTAGCCTATATAATATTATGATTTGTCGTTCATACTCTGTGTAAATTGTGTGATGGTTTCATGCAAACATTTTTTTTCTAACGAAGAGGGATAACGGACAAGCTGTTAAGATTGGCATTTCAGTTCAAACAAAACTGAATATTGCTGGATTCAGTTCTTTGAGGTTCAGCTATATATACTCTTTTATGTTGTGACTCTAATACTTTAAGTGAGCTTTCCACATGACCGGTCCGAGCAGTCCATGCAGAAATCTGGACATTAAAATATCTCTTCAAAAGATAGTGCTGATGATACTCTGAATTTTCAGGTGACAAGGGGGAGAGCGAACTGCCCCTCCTCAAAAACGAAGCGACATCTGGCGTGGAGAAAACAGGTAGGTGGCGCCCTCATTGGCGACCACAGAAAGACAAGACTCCCTTAGCTCCTTTGGTTCAGGTTCAATAGAAGATTGTACTCGAACCGAATATGTGAATAGATACTTTGCAAATTACGTTAACGGCGACTGTTTCCAGGTGTTAGCTTAGATCAGGGCTAAAGTTCCCATGACATTTGCCCGAGAGATTATGATCACTGTTGGGAGTGTTACTAATGAATCGTGTACCTTACAGGTGGGGAGGAGATTCGTTTCTTTATGTATTTATTTTTAATGTTAGGAAATGTTTATTCATTTATAAGGACAGTACAAATGAAGCAGACTTCGTGGTCTTTTGTTATTAATAGAGATTCCTAAATAATAAACCTTTTAGCAAATCATCCAAAATCTAGAGGCCCCTAAAGCATTTTTTGTCTATGATACAGAAGCTAAAGGCCTCTAAAGTCCATACAATCTTGACGTTGCTGATGGTGATTTTACTCTTATGTTTCCCGTTCAACAGAGAATAATGACCAAATAAAGCTTCCAAAATTAGGTAAGGATACTGATTCCTATTGACCCTACCCTATCCTTTACTGCATGGGACCCATGTGTTTCGTTCCCTCAAATACACAGGAACCTCTGTTTCTGTGTCTCTGGAATGCACTGATAGTTTGGATATCATGATATTATAGTAACTGATGTCATATCAATTGGCATGACCATTGCAACCTACAATAATTAATGTAATGAAGTCCATCACGCAGATAACTCACCTTGTTGCGTTTGCTTTCATAATCCCCCTCCCCCTTCCAGGTCCCAAACAAAATCTGCAATTCATTGTGAAATACAAAAGAGGAGCTCTTGTTCCTATCTCTATCCCAGTTGGCGCCAGAGCACACACTACAAAGCTGAAAGTGGCCATCAAGCTTGGAGCATTAGCGAAGACTTCGGCATCGAATAAGGCTACACCAGACGGTTTGCCTCTTATGTTTATCCCGCTAGTGAGGCCCCAGAAGCTCCGCTTAACCTGAACCACGCATTTTTGCAGCTTGTCTCCCATTTTCTATGGAATATACCACTGACAGACAAGTTCAGCAGATGGATTATACGGAATATATAGGCTATACAAAATGTATACAATACATCTACACTACATACATTCATACATACAAACCATGCAACTGCTAAGAATGACTGACACATAGTACCTGGATCTAGTTGGTCATATTTCCCCACTCTCCTCGCAGATATCCTGCGCTCTACTTTCTCTAGCCACTTGTGTCTCTGCACCGACCTGCCTGTTTGGGACAGAATGTGTCCCATCCGCCATTTTTTTTCAAATATCCTAAATTCTGATTCAAAAGCCTTGGGAGAACTTTGTGTTCTATTCATCTATAGAGATACACATATTAATATGGTAAAGGATATACACTAATTTCTATTATTTATTATTTCAAACCAGACACAGAGTCTGGAATTACTTTCTTTAGTGGAAAACACCTCATGTGTTATTGTGCTCACTTGAAGGGGCAGTCTAATCAACTTTGGATTCACATAATAAAGTGGTTTAGAGCTGAAAACAAAGCAGCAGGATTGTCTATTCAGCTCATTTAACAATTCCCACATTTCTTAACTCATAATAAATGAGTTGTTTGGTTTCAAAACTTTTGACACTTGCCTGTTTTGAATCTGAAATTTTAGCTGGTTCCCCTGTCCTCTTTTAGATACCAGGGAACCTGCGTTGGGTTGAGGCAGAGATTAGCAAGCGTTTGTGCTGCGAAAGATCTGGGAGGAAAGTGACATTTCCCTAAACTCAAATCCATATTTGTTCGCTATCCGTAGACCTGGAGAACAGGTATGATACCAGCTGCGTTGTTTAGTTCTTATTTCATTACCGTGTGGATATCGATAACACATGTCATAAATGTGACATCCAGGAATACTAAGCTACCTAAAGGATACATTAGATTCATGCCTTAAGGAGGGGGGCTTCAAAAGTATTCTGACAGTACTGTCATAGTTATCTTCTTTCCCATCGCAAGTCATATGTAGGCATTGCGGATGTGTCGCAGACCTGGAAGCGCCACATGATTCCAAATGCTAATGTTTCCCATTCTTTATGTTACAGGCATGATGAATCGATTTCATTTAACAATATAACATATTGCATCAATTCTTTACATTTATATCAAATAGAAATGCCATATTTATCTGGATGGTTTGTGTTTGTTTCAGAAGGATTCGACCTAACTAAACCCTGATATGAAATTATATTACTCATTTCTTTATGAGATTGATAAACCTTTTAGATCTATTTCAGCAAGGCTAACTGGTATAATATATACATTACGTAATATTAATTCCGTTAACCTATGTTTCACATCTGACTTCAGCTGGGTCCAAGGATTGTTTCAGACAATGCCTCTATTTTTGATGTAGGTCATCCATTTTCTTCTTAAAGGAAACCTACACAATAGAAAGTTACGGTTTGCCGTCAAAATTGGAGGACTGCAGAGATCCCGCAAGGGCTCGAGGCTCTCTACTGGTGATGTTGCAGATCTATTATTTTATCTCAACACATAGTGCGAGTATACTAACCCTATTATTCGTGATAGCGTCTTTCTGTCAAAGTCAAACATTTTATTATCCATCATATACAAAGTCCCCAGTAAGAATGTATGGGGACTCAGTAAACCATGACCCATTATATAATACCTGTCAGATACCATAACTGTGGTATACGGCCTCAAAGCCATGGTATACGGGAAACTTGTCCATCAGTGCTGTAGGGGAACAAATATTCCTTATTGATTTACACTGAAATATGACAATTTTTGTTTATTTGGAGAAGATGGATCATGAATATAATAATCAATAGTTTTGTGGACAGGCGGCTCTGTAAACCACTCGAGGTCAACGGCTTGTGGTTTATGGCCGACTGTCCTCAAAACCATCGATTATTGTCTATGTATTTTATGTTTACGGCCTAAATGCACGGGGACTGACAACAGGCAATATTCTGGGACATGAAGAGAGAAACCCTATTCTCAACTATACTAGACTGCTGAAAGCACAGCACATATATATGACTCAAAGCATAGAAACCTAATAAACGTAGATATAGATTTAAATTTATTTTTTTTAATTCAATAAACAAGGTTTTACGACGAACATTATTCGCACATATGCAGCGATCATATATGGCTTGTGAAAGTCCTTACATGGAGACCTTACATGGAATAAAATCTATTGAGTTTTTACTTATATAATTCATTATTATATAATATATTATTTTACTTATATAAACAACGAGATAAATTTTAGACTAATTACAATATGAGTGAATTGTCATGAGCTATTGAAATAGCCTTACGGAGTAGGAGAATTTGATAAGAGAGACACAAGAGCTTTTGATGGGTGGATCCGAGTTCGTTGGCATCCCAGGAGCAAGTTGACGAAGGTGGGGTTTCAGCTGGCGTGGTCAGGCGACCGCGGGTGCACGTGACAGAATGGACCGCGTGAGGTGGTGTCCTTAGTTACCGGTCTTATCTGTAACGCATTATAGCCAACCTCCTGTTAGTCCTGATGTATTTTCTGTCGTTTTCCTTTTTCTTACGTTAATCAAGCGCAAATGGAAAATTCAAGAGTGGGACAAAATCAGAAATCGTGGCAAATTCTAGAATTGTTTACCTCGAGATCTCTTTATATAACATATTAAACCTACTAGCAAAATCTATCTGACTTAACTTGCTTCAAAATGTGGTCATCTCCCTTGAAGCTGCTCATATTCGTTATAATCTGTCCTGAATGTTTTATATCTATCAAATCTATTTTAAACTTCTTTAAGAGATTGTATTGGCATATTGTTCACAGCATACGGTAACACTATTGGTCCAACCATTCATCATAAAGTAATGTTAGGAGAAAGGGAGATAGATAACATACCTGACACTTGGAAATGAAGTTGGTTTTGTTACTGTCCTGTCACTCTCCGGTGTAGTTGGAGAAATAGATAGATAGATATTGTGTTCATTAATACCACAAAACCTAATTCTGTAACGTATTTAACACCTATGATAGAGGAACGGCAAACAAGAGATTTGTATTGTCAGTGCAAATTTCGTATCTCACTTCAGTATCTCAAGTTCATGATAATATCATTTAGAGCTCTAGTTCCAGCTATTTGTGCCTTTTTTCTAAAAAATTCTCTGAATAGAGGAACTCATAATTTTGATCGATCAGTTAATATTGCACTAGATGCAAACGTCCATAGTGAATGTAAATGTAATTGAGAAACATCTTTCCCGTTGAACTGTATTAAGACCCTGAATAACTGTTGTTGTGTAATATCATACCAGATGACACAAAGCTTACTACAACCCAGAGATCAAAGAAGCTACGATTTTCGGTAAAGATGGGTGGGGTAAGGGCAGTAGGTGCCAACCCACAGTACCAAAAGGAAGGTGAGTGAAGCTCTATTATCCGTACTTCAAAGTCTATATCATCACCTTGTATTCACCCTGGGAAAATGCTCCGGGGGTAGGATTTTAATGTCGAGGTAAATGATATATGAGGGTTAGCTGGGGTTGAGGGACGGTGAGGAAATGAGATGGGTGAGCTGACATGATCCAAGCTATCCTATACCTATTTCGTGTAGAGGGCTATGCCTCGGGAGAATAATTGCCCCTCAATCTTCCATATATATATAGATGGGTAGCTGGAGCCCTTGATTACAAATTCAGGATCACATCAAATACTATCCGAATCCCTCCTTTGAACCGATATGATTCATCATATGAAGTAGCCGACGGTCCCTACATAACGTTACCGAGTTGTTTGTGATCAGACAGGATATGTTCTGAAGGTTTCTAGGCGTCAGACGCCTACCATTCTCCATACAAATTGCCTATTTATTATCTCAATCGATCCTCATGAATGCCTAACCTTTATTTTCCATTTTCCTTGCTTGATTAGACCTGCTGTCGGTGCCATTAACTACGGCTCAGAGAGCAAAGAAGTTGAGATTTTCAGTAAAAATGGGTGGTGTGAGGGCGGTTGGCGTCAACTCGCAGAGTCATGAGTATCAAGGTGATTATATCGCACATATCCTCAAGTGTAGACAAATATAATCTCAGAACTAAACCTATGCATGCATTGCTAACGTTTGATGTTATCCAGATAGAGCAACATCTATGCTACGTAACGCTCGTAGGGTATGTGGTAAAACAGAAAGTTTAGCTTGATGATATCCACATTGCTGACAGAGGAGTTGTCTTTGCCAAAAATATTTAATATTTGGCATCTCGGTCTGCTGATGAACTACTATTTAATCCACAGCTCAATTACGAAGTACATCGATAAAATAAAGAAAATTGCCATACCCTCCGAGACATTTCCTGGTACCCTAACATTATAGTAAATATGGTATAAGGTAAAATACCAATATGTATTTTATATGGGAACTAATAGACATGGGAAAGTATGAAGTGGTCCGCAGACAATGTCAAGGAAAAATTGAAACAGTTGTAATATGAAGGAACGTACTTGTTGTGGGTGAATTGATGTCTGATCGTGGTCTCAAGGGACCGAAATGGCACCAATTCCCCCACAGCATATATACATTTCCTTATAATGATAGACCGGAAAATTATTTTCTTAAACGATAGTTCACGAACATTATTAATACTGAACCCCTATTGGCGGGTAGTATGTCATAGATGTTCGACCGCAGGTATATAGTAATATTAGGGAGTCGTATCCACGACCTTGTCACTTGTTCCAGTGCTCATCTTGTGAGTAGGCTCTGATTGTCTCTAATGACCCTTGTCAGCATGAACAGCCTCGCTATCAATTCATTAGTTTATGGATGAATGCCCATTAATTTCAAGGTAATGACCTGCCGCAACCCACGACTGAAACATGTTGATTAGTATCAGTATTATAAAAAGCTCACTGTTTAGGATCCCAATACTTAATCATAGATCATTATATATAGCAACCTAAGAGTATGATTAGAAAATTAAGTTCAGCAGAATCTTCTCATCGATTCCTAATAAGTTTTCTAGTTCCAAGGTTATTTCCCTTATCTTAAAGTAACTGCTCTTTCACAACTAATTCATTTATAACTATTTGAATATCCTCACATGGGATAGAAACTCTTAGCTCTATGCAGTATTCTGACTAGGGCACTAATATAAAAGAATAATGTTTCTTTTTATATGAAATGAATGTTGAACCAATTTTGAACCTCCTGTGTGCTTCCATTCTATTGATAATTGCGGCTTATCAAGTTGGAATTCGTGAAATCATAATTTGTAAAGGTTTCTTTTAACCTATTGAAAAGATTACATGGAAAAGAGGCTTTGCTTCAGAAAATGCCCATAGAAATTAATAGAAAATCCTATTTAACAAGGGACTTCTAAGAAAGAAATGATTTTAAATTATCTTGAGCCTGATCTGCTGGATCTCATGTCACAGAAGATAACCTACTGTCGGTGCCATTAACTGCGGCTCAGCGAGCAAAGAAACTACGGTTTTCTGTGAAGATGGGTGGAGTACGAGCGATGGATAGTAGATCACAAAATGAGGAGGAAGAAGGTGGGTTTGGGTACAGAATCTCTTAGTGAAGACTATTGTATTGGTAGTTTACCTTTCTTTAGCTCTTTCATTTTAGAGGCCCTAAATGGGGAAAACTTCGTATAATCACAATCAACCACGATAAGAGTTTATAACATTTTCGAAATTCCAGATGAATTGTACATTTTTTTAAATTCTGACTTACAGATATATATCGCCGCATTTTGTATACAATTAGTAGCAGCAGATTTTGGATATACATGTTCCCCGTAAATATAGATGTTATTCTGATTATCATATCGACAGTAGGTATTTGATTTTCACCCACTATGTTTGTCATCAACATCAAACATTCAGAGGAGCAGCAAGGCTCCACACTCACCGCCCAGCAAAGAACCAAAAAATTAAAGTTCGCTGTTAAATTAGGCGGTATTTCCAAGAAGAAAGTCGGAGTGGAGAATCCGGGTTGGTACATTGCTTTCTATGTGTCGTCGGTATCTAAATGATAAGGGAAAAGAAAGCCTGAAATACTTTGATATGGTTGGATTACTGAAGACTTTGAATTTGAACAACAGACGGTTAGGTATATATTCTATTAATGAGAGTCGATTCATAAGGGGTGTCCTCACTGTATTGTGGATGAGATGCTATTAAAGTGAATACACGTGAACAAATGTACATGTTCTAGATGATAGAAGAGCGTAACAATACTTGGCGATATTTTCAACAATGGGATTTTTTTTATTAAAATTGCCATCATATCACAAAATGATTTTTACCAATTTGTCAACTTATGCGCAGTCTAATTGCATTGACATGATATTAAATTTCTGAAATTGTGCAAAATAACATCATTAAGCTATGATAAAGTGATATTCCTCCTTCGATTACCCACCTGCAATGATCAGCCCTCACAAGAAAGCTGATGGGATTTGTAAGTTGGCCATATTAAAACTTCCCTTGCCTTATTTATGTCAAATATTGTTTGCAGACCCACGACATCACTATAAATAGAGTACGATAGTGTGTATTCTTTTAATCAATTGCGTTGTGGACTCAAGTCCACAGCTCTACACAATTCAGCAAGTCCTCATTTCGAAATAAATGAACACATTACCTGTTGCAGAATTTATTGTTAAAACTACATTTAATTCGTGACTCCGTTTATTCAGAAGAGTCGTCTATCGCCTCCCTGACCCAAAAACAACGGACGAAAAAGCTCCAATTTGCTGTGAAACTTGGTGGCCTTCGCAAAAAGAGCAGTGTATTAGGACCAGGTACCAATGAAGCCATTCTATATTATAATGACATTCATTTAAGAAAGGTCACAATGAGTTCGTGTTTTTGGGGGTTTTTTTCATTACATTTCTTTTACAACCTTTTTTTGTGTTAGCATTTTGTGATCACCCTCTTGTGATGCAGGATTTACTATATACCCATACCGTATATACTGTAAATATGAACCGTTTCGCCATATAACGCAAAAATACTGTATGGACCACTGGTCCGTACATTAAAATACGGACCACCTTGCCATACACGTTTATTAAGATATTGGTTGTTAAGCTAAATGAAATTAATGATTTTCTTTTTTTAATTTCGGGTATATAGTAAATATATAACGTCCAAACATGCTGTACAATTCATAGAACTCTATGGTAATTTACAGTTTGTATGGAACTCAGCATAAACTCCCCAGTCCGTACAAACTGTAAATTACCATCTCGTTCTGTGAATTGTACAGCATGGTCAGGACGTTCTATATAAGTATGTCATGCGATAAGCAAATAAGATGCTCGTTTCGGATACCTGATGTAATATGGTGTTTTTTTCGGTTTACCAGTATCTTTGTTTGAAAGAGGGGTGCATAACCCTTGTGTTGATTGCCATTTCTTGGTATACAACGTAGGAAGATTCAGACTGATAATACAGTAATTTACTCAGTGATGAAATGGAGTGTGGACATTTTCTTGTTTTTAGAATGATAGTATGACAGTTTCGTTTACGCACTTGTTCAATGCAACATTGATGATATTTTTCAGTGATAACAAAGAACTCAAAAAGAGAAGCAGTTGCTTCAAAAGTTTAATTGGATTGCCCATAATCTCAAGTGTGCGGGCGATAACAGGCCGTTATAATTATTACGATGACTATTCTGGCATAGTTTTTATTGGAAAGAAGTTTTAGATCGTCAGATTATGACCCATAAAGCAATAGGTGAATACGGCATATCGGTACATCATTTATTGATTTATGTCAGCAGACATGATAGGCCTTCCCATAATAAGATGTTATTCATTTCCTTGATGAGTAGGGATTCAGGGGCCTTAGAGACAAATCCCTAGGTCTTAAACGACTGATACTTTTGTACTGGCAGACACAGGCAAAGAACGTCAGCTTACAGCGAGACAACGAGCAACCAAACTCAAATTCGCCGTGAAAATGGGTGGACTGACCAGCAGGCGGCGAGACCGAAGTCATGATGACGAGGGTCAGAGCTTTATTATCAAACAGAATATTGCTGCATGCATAAAGATAGACACCGTGTAACTAACGTATGTTCCTTATTGTTTGCCATAAAGGACATTTAGAATTTAGGAAATCGTTTCGATTGTTTATGCCCATACTAATAGTGTCCCCAATTCTAGTTACTGGTACTGTCATCCTCCTTGGTTAGGGATGATTTTCCATTGAGTATTGAATCTTAGAAAATATAATCATTCGGATCACCGTGTTGCCTTTCACTAACATACTTGATTATATGACTAATAAGCATATAGAATATGCATGTTTGAATGCGTTCAGAATAATGCTTCTTATTTTGATGGGACCATTGCATTTACTAAATTAGATATTTAGGTAATTTTGCTAAGAGATAGAGCTTGCATGCTAGGTGATATACTGGGTCTTGTGCAGTCAGCAATGCATAGATATACATCATGGATTATCAAGCAGGTAGAATATAGAAAATGTTATTGTCTGGAATATATATAACAGATACTTCAAATTCAATGTCCATGCAGGATGCTCCAATTCATGCAGTTTGTACATGATGTTAGTGTTTCCTATCAATCCTGCGCATAAGCTACATTAAAATCAACTTCTAACGGGTTTGCCAACAGCACTTAGTTGAACATTTAACTTGATGGTACAGCTCATGGGGTAGCCGTGTTACTGCTAACCAAACTTGTTTGTCATTAAGTGAATATTTCGTAATTGTGACGTTATTCTTGTCATCACCAAACTCGGTGGCTAAAGGGTACAGGTGTTTGCCTCGAGCATGGGAGGTTCAAATCTCGGTCGGATCATACCAACAAAATTCAAAAAGAAATGGTACTTTACTCCCCATTTGGCTTAGCATCCGCCATTAAATTGAGGCTAAGGGCCATGTCGAAGAACGACTGAGATGATTGATCGGTGATTGTATACATGGTATTCCCTCAATAAAAGTAGTTTTCAAAATTGATAAAAGCATTCTCATAGTACCATATATATCCGTGTAGGGGCTCGTAATATAGGAAGCAGGCAAGCTACTCACCGTGAAGTAGCCTGCTCATCGTTCTTATGAGCTGGTAAAATATTGACTCACACATATTGCCCTTCGCCCTCTCAGAGGTTCTTTTACCCAGCTCCCTCACCACTGAACAGCGGGTGAAGAAACTTAAGTATGCAGTACGGCTCGGTGGATCAAACCACCAACTCTCCAAGTCGACCGATCATTTGCCGGACGAAGGTGCAAAGCTTTTAAGTGTTTACTGGACTTTTAAAGATACATGTATATAGATGTAAATAATGGATCACAAGGTAGTGTAATGCAGATAAGGATTGCCAAACAGGGCACCTTTGTAGCTGTCCTCCTTTTCAGCTTTGAGATTTTATCTCGATTTAAAAATGTCCTTTTATAAGCTAGAGGTATGATTCAAGATTATCCGTCATTTCAAGATGAAAAATATTTGGACCTCTTGGTCCCTACCTCAACTCATAGAAATTAGATAAAGAACACTAATCTATAACGAGTGGAGAATAAAAGCGTCTCTACTCTTGCGATATATATTCTTTTATATATATATATTCTTTTTTATATATATATATATATATATATATATATATATATATATATATATATATATATATATATATTATATACAGACCTTCATACGCTACTGTAACTATATTGCAGATCATTGTAGAGATAGTATGGTTTAAAGAAAGAAAGCATTTCATAGTATATAAAAAAAAATTTCCAGTGAGGCCAGATTTTCATTTTTTTTTATACATTTGCCTGTCAAACCACATAAAACAAATCTATATCTAGATGATATACCTGATCGTATTTCATAAAAACTGATTATTGGACTTGCTGCTAGCTGATGATTCCGCTGGAAGCCCTCTGACAGTCCGTCAGCGAACAAATAAGTTGAAGTTTGCCGTGAAGTTGGGAGGAATGTCCAAGCAAAGCAAGCTGATGTCCAAGTCGACTGACAGTTTTCTCGATGCAGGTCTGCTTATTCAGTTAACTGCCAGTGTAGAATAGTATATCATTTGGATTTGGGGGGTTAGCACATCTCCATGGCATTGTCATTGTCATTGAAGCAATAATTTGATATTACTCGAGTTAAATAAGCACCACCTTCAAATGTAATAGGCTGAATGATAGTCATAAACATTTTAGTACACTTCATTACTCTGCACCTTCAGCATGTCAAATCATTTTGTCAAGTGAAGCCAGTCTTTAGGAATTTACAATGTGGTTTGCCTATCAGGCACATGTATGGAACAATCTGTATGGGAGACATTCTTTATTCTGATTAATAGACATTATTATTGGACTTGCTGCCAGTTGATGATTCTGTCGGAACTCCTCTGACGGCCCGTCAGCGAACAAAAAAGTTGAAGTTTGCCGTTAAGTTGGGAGGGATGTCCAAACGAAGCAACCTGGTATCCAAGTCGACTGACAGTTTCCACAATGCAGGTCTGCTTATTAGTTATATATCTGTACATTTGTGGTATCACTAGGAAATGATATATTTAGGGGGATATTAAAGGGAGATATAGTCTCACACAGCGAACGACTCGCTTTTACTTTACATCTTGGGTATATCTGACTATGTAATCCGTTTGATTAAATCATTCACTCATTAAGTGAAGTACCCCTTTCATATCCATATGAAGAAAGCTCATTGACGCATACACATTGCTTATAGTTCGACTATCTAAATCACTTCTCGATTTACTTCAAATGTATGCCCTGAATGATGAATTCATCACCTCTTAGAATATTCGTACTGCGCTGTCTATAATCCATTTTTCCTTATGATATGAGCACTACTAATGGCAACCTTGTAATATTGGCACACAGGAGAGATTCCTGACACTAAGACAGTGAGGGCGCGAACGAAAAAGCTCGCCTTCGCCATCAAGATGGGATCTTCTATGGCCAATGCTCGCCGAGATACCGGCAGTGATGACACTCAACTCCTGGTCCCTGATCCCGGTCTCTATACTTCTCCTTTCACAGCCCTGATACACCGTGGCATGATATTTGTAAACACCACTAACTATAACAATTACTAATCAATTCTTACCCAGTCATCTGTTAGGAAAACTACTCACCTGCTTCATCCCAATACCCCTGCATTAACAGGACTAATATTTTACTTCATTTTAAAAACTATGGATATTCATTATCAATTTGTCCCTTAATAGGGAATCGCACTTTCTTTTTTTAAGTGCGATTTATGGTTTTGTCTTAGTGTTACACTGTTGTTAATACTCTCGTCCCTTTTTTAAAGCAAATGTATCCATGAAATCTAAATCTAGACATCAGCAGGATCCGTACAAGAAGTTTGATTTGTTCGCTGTTCATCCGAAGCCATTTCCTGACAGGCATTTAAATTCTGGCTTCTTACACACGATCGCAACCGACGCATCCCAATCGACTGGTCTCGACGAAGTATTGGCCATCCACAAAACTATAATTCAACAGCAACCTGAGACCGGAGCAAAGTGCCAAGGAAATTGTTAAGAATTGCTAATAGTGAATTTGTCTTCTCTCCGTCCATCCGTAATTTGATTCGTCTAATAGCCTCCAGGCGATGACGTCCGCAGTGCGCATGGCAGCCCAGGCCGATGAGGGCTTAAAGGCAGCGTTGGCGATATGTCAAAGGGTTATTTTTGTTTTATATCTATTCATGATTGTGATATTTTCCCTAAAAATGATTGTTTCGTTAGTACATATTTTCTGTTAAATGAAAGCTGGATATAATATGGATCAAACTTGATAAAATATAACTGTTGGGAGGAAAGTGTGATCGGGGACACTCATCATGTCGGTGTCTTATAGGTATAAGACACCGACATTTTATTCCCGACTCTCACCGGGCCGATGGTCGGGATGAATCGGGAACAAATTTCGGTGTCTTATAGACTCTGTATGGCTATAGCCGGCACATACGGAAAAATAGTGCATGTGAAAGACTAAAGTGAACTATAAGTGACACGCCACCAGTTGGATAAAGGTATGATGTATACAATATAGACTGTTTTCAGATAAAAGCAGAGTTCACCCTGCGCAAAATCTTTGCATGCGCTTGGCTATTTCTACGCGTCAACTACGCGAAGCATACGGCCACTTGTATCTAAAACCTGACAATATTGTGTTTTCATCCAATCCCTTGTGCAACCTTGTCTGCACCAGAGTGGCAGATAGGCTTTCCAGTTCTGGAACAAGATGCGCTGCAGGGACATTGGCTGTACTTCTGCAGATTCTTGGTATAACTTACTGTCATCCCTCGTGTGAGAGGCGTGAGGGTATTGTCTTGATAGGTATCGTGATATTCGAGCCTGCGAGAGCTTCACTGCATGCTTTAGTAGATAAAGTCCCGTAACTGCTACGAGCAAGCGGAGGTAAGTTGCCAACGACGTCGGTTACAGCACTGCATTATTCGAGGCCGCTAGAGAGGATAAAGTAGGTCATTATATTCTCTGGAAATGGGAGCCCTACTAACACCATCCGTCATCACATTTTCCGGTCTATGACATGCTCAGATGACACGGCCATATTGCACTAAACCAGCAACACCTATGCCGGTACTCTAGACGAACGAAGTCTGGCCCTCGGTCCGTATTGAAAACCAACATTGATGTCTCATTACCGCAGGAGACTATCTTATACATCCCGCGGTCCGCTTCTCGAAAAAGTGTGCTAAGAGCCATGAACTCGCTGGCGGCCCAATTGATGTTCTTAGCTACAGCGCAGGCGTAGTGCTCATCAGGGCTGGCAATTCCGCCTGCACATGTATCCTTGGGGTATGTTTTGGATGGTATTGTCTATGTCTGTCTCCACGTTTAGAGGAAAATTTCCCTCGGGCCATATGGGAGTCGGCCCACGAATAGCCTTGCTGTTAAAAATCAGCTGGCGAGGTGCAAGATGTCTCAAGGGATGCTCTGCCATTGTTTCTTGGTATGAAAACTCGCATTTTCCGATTTAAGCACATTGATGTTTGTTTCTTTATACGAACATGCGCGGAAAATAATGGAGCTATAAACGTATGTGGCAATGCGTAACAAAGCTCTACCAAAAAACGTGGAGTCAGAATTATCTTTTTTATTTTAAACATTTCTCTACGTCTAATGATAATTAAGCAATCGTTGAAATCAATCGTAATAAAACATAAAGATCGTTAGTTGAGATAAGTTGATACAACGCCGGGATTAACGTGGCGGAAGGACGTTGAATCTTAGTATCATTTTGCGTTTCTTTAAATGCCGCTTGCCAACGTATACAGATGATAATAGCCTCTGAATTGATGTGGACCCCAGCCATTGTACTCAGATTGGCGATGGTTGGCTCTGGTTAAAGACCTAATCATCTATATTCCAGCGGGAAGTCATATCAGATATTATTTTCCTACCAGTGTTGTCTCGCTTTGGATGGCTACTGAGATATGATTCAAGAAATGAATGGAGATACAAGATAATGGGCCTACGTAAAGATCTCTCTGTTGTGGTGGTTTTTCTATCCTTTTATTTTCGTAAGTTTCAAATAGATTCGGATATCGGTTAGCACTGTGGTGATCGATTTCAATCGCTGTTCAGACCCTAATAGCCCAGTGGAACTGCAAAACATCGTGTAGCTCTAAATGATGTTCCCCTTCATAGGCATTGGAGCAGATAACATTTGTTTTATACATGGGATTTAGTATTATTGCTACTGGTCTTAAAAGTCGTCAGTTCTGGCATCGGATTTTTTGAATACCTGGGCCTCATTGTTCGATCAATAAGCAGTGAATGCAGATACTGGTTAAGTATTGAGGGTGGTATTCTTCTATCAGCTGTGAACCTCGTACATTGCACAGGACAAAATTTGGAGGTTCCTTATATTCAATTTCGGAAAGGCCTGTGGACGATGTGGATCACTATATTAAGGATTTCTAAAGCACCCAAAAAATATATTTTCCTGATCGTCCTATTAGACTCTCTTCCGTGATGTCTGAACACTTTAGGTTACAAGAGTGCAACAAAGACCAACATAATATCTAACTTTTAATTGCTCTTTCTTTTAAAAACACCTCCCAGGTCATTGTGGGTGTGAGTGTCCGTCAGCTGATGAATTCTGTGTTTGAGACTACGCTTAAACATCTTTACTTTATCTATCATATTGACGTTTTCTATACGCCGGGCGCAAAATAGGGCAATTTCGTGCAGGCTACATAGTATCGACACACAGACAATGTGTTCGTTTCTATAAGACAAGATCAGAAAACGCGGTCAATGGCGGTTGCTACCCCAAGATGGATAATGGCCGACGAATCTGCCTGGTTGTGGGCACGTTTATCCATTAGAAGGGTTAGGCCCGGCGTCCACCTACTACGATATGGCTCCGATATGGTGTACGATGCATCTCTCGATACAAAATCAAAATCGCGTCGGAAGGTCACCTAATATCGGGGCAGTCGACCACGTCTCTGCGATTAGACACCGATAAAAAACCCATACAATGCGTGGTGGATTGGCATGTCTAGACATATGTCTACGATTTTGCACCTTCCCGATATGTCTCCGATATTGACTTTTTGTATCGGAGCCATATTGATAGGTCTAAATTTCTATCGTAGTAGGTGGACGCCGGGCCTTACAGTGATGGCAGCGATGTGCTCAATGAAGTCCATCTGCGTCATTACGTTTAATTTTACCTTTACTTGCTTTACAAGTTGCTCGATATGCAGCCATGGTTTGGTCAGAGGTTTATCTGTAAGAATATTATTAGATAAAGCGACTTTCTGTCAGTATTAGGGAACTGCAACCTACAGGTGTTGATCGATGAAATGCATTCGGTCAGCGTCATAGGTAGACCTAATGGAGGGCTTTGGCTCTTTGGAGTGTTGCCGCGGAATGGTGGTCTCATCGCAGCTAGTGGAGTAATCTTATTGTAGCTGGTCTATATCAATAGGCCCAACTGGGAGTCAATCCTATCTATCTTCTCATGGGTCACCTGTTTGCTAGCCTCAAAGTTCTTCTGGATTCACTACTATTTGTCGATTCCCTTGGTTGTCCATGGTAGCCCTCGTGGTAGCCTTCGTGGTCGCGGGCATGGCTGTGAATTATCATAAACTCAATAGTACCGAATCCTTGACTCACTCCAGACTTGTAGTGAATATATATATAAGGTAGGCGGTAAAGGGGTCTCAAGTCTCAATGACCTGAGGCCTAGCTCACTGAATTATGCACTGAATATTGTTGCATGTACCATATTGCAATGAAAGATGTAGAGGCTTCACTTTATATATTGAATTGCATCACAGCAGTGCTGGAACCACGGCGGCCAAAGGTTGGCCCTTTGAGCCACAGCAATGATGATTGTGTTATTTCTCTGCCAACCAGTCCCTTCCTCAGGAGTCTTCACCAGATTGACATCCGGGGCAAAGAAGAAGGTCTCCTCTGCTATCCGACTTGCCGCCATGAAGGAAGCTGCTATCTACGCACAGGGGACACCACCGGGCAAGTCATTAGCATTTGCTTTATGCGTATCACTTCTTACTCCTATCAACCAATTACATGACTTGTGAGGGGGGAATCATGCTTTATGAAATATCTCCCATAACATAGTGGATAACCTGTGAAGAGCTTGAGTACGGTGCTCATGGTCAACAACGATCCTTTGTAGGGCTGGAACATCTTTAGAATGTACGCATGTTGGTTCCGAGATTATCATTAGTGATGAAAGCAATTGTAGAAATATGCCAGGATGTTGCAAAATAGGCCTACTTGAACGGATTGAAGATGGTTGAATTTCCATAGAATCTTACTTGTCAGAGGGGAGGCTATCGACTTTACGTAGAAAGACCTAATGATGATTTCGCTATTAGTGATCGTCAGGTAAATTGTTGGTTCTTTCAATATCTATGAAAAATACAGACCCTAATTTAACCTTACTCTTGACTAATCAACATTCATATTTTACAACAATCATAGCGGCGTTTTTTCGTTACAGTTTGGGGTGTGTGTCTATACAGCAGTTTATTGTTTATATCATCGCTCTTCGAGAGGATGAATTATTGATAAACACACTCCTCTTTAGGGAAGGACCAAGGAGTTGTCAGACTGAATCCAACCACCAGGAGGAAGATGGCCGGCGCAATCAGGCTCTCTGTTCTCCGCCAGGTGGCGGAAGGAGCTCACTTCCTGGGTGAGGGTCATTAACGTCGGCCAGGCTGTGCTTACAAGTACTGCTCTAACAGGGGAGTTCCCAGGATTGCTGGGGGGAGACACCTCTAAAGATTGGCAAGGGTCTGGCTAAGAAGCCCCTCCTCTGGGAACATTGCCGGAGGTTTAATAAAGCCCTCCATGGGGTCAAGGGGGGCAAAGCCTCCCGGAAACATTTGGATTTCATAGATTATACAAGCTGTCCCCAGGTTTTTGTCTGAGGTTGCCTGGGAAGATTGCCTGGGTCTAGTCGTATGGCCCCTCCTGGGGATCCAAAGGGGAAGCCCCTGGGAGCGTTTAGACATTAAAGATTATACAAGCTGTTGCCAGTATTCTATATCAAGCAGTCAGGTCACACTCCTTATGTTATCTGGGAATATCACCAGTGGTTCAGCAGTAAAAGCAGTGCAGTAAACACCCTGGGTTAACTTGGATTCTACATACATAAAAGCTGTACCCAGAGTTACGTTTTGGCAACATCATCACACCTGAGACTACCTGAGGAGATTGTCACTCCAGTGACAAAACCCATCTGGGGGTCCAGGAGGCAAAAACTGGAGGCACTTGGATTAGACACATTATACAAGCCGTTCCCAAAATTTTGTATGGGGGTTACATACCTGCGACTACCTAGGAACATCAGTGGGGTCCAGTGGCAAAGCCACTCATGGGGGTCCTTGAGACAAAGCCCTTTTATACATTATACAATTTGTATCATGGGTTTTTTTTTCAGGGAATGGGGTGGTCACAGACCTGAGATTACTTGGGATGATTAGCAAAAACCTCAAACTGCTTTGCATTCAGATTCCTTTTAGGTGACATATTTGCTTTGTTGAATGACAATTTACGCCGAATTCTGAGGTAATGCGATCTAAATGTTTAAATGGCGTAAGATTCCTATTTTCCAATTACCTAGACTTTTCTTATGTAAAATGGGTACTCGGGCCTATGTAAACAGTATATAGTATGCCATCTGTTCCTTCATTGAAGATCATCCATTATTGCCTCTTAAAATTCACAAGCAGACGACATGGAGCAAGGCCTTTCGAAGAAACCCTTAGTGAGCTCTCAAGCTACCAGGAAGAAGGTGAAGAGCGCCATAAAAATGTCTGTGCTGAGCCTTGCGGGAAACAAAGCATCAGACAGAGAAGACCCCGGCACTGGCTCAGGTTACAAACCTTAATCATCTAGACTTTTAAAGATAAGATTTAAAGGGGGAAACGATGGAAATCAATTAGATTATTGACAATGAAGTAGCAAGAATCATAAAAGACACTCGAGACGAGTTATGCGTGGTCACCTTTGATTCTTAAAATATTGCGCCTCAATCATTATTGAATTTGTTTTATCACTCCTGGAATGAAATGGCGCCAACGATGAGTTCTATTCTCAACCGCTTCTAAGACCATTCTTTTGATTTTGGAGGTACTACCTATGATGTTCTAGGTAGTGTTTTTAATGTTATACACCTTAAACGCATACATTGGGTATTTTTGTACTCCCTACGGTTTCGGCAGGTGCACTATCATATATTTGTATATCCCTGGATAGAATTTGGTTGTACAACACACTATAGTGTAACGATTAGGCTGAGGCATAAAGAGGACGTTATTGCTCTTCCGATACCACATAGCCTATGAGAATGAAAGAATAACTAGGTGAATTGGTCTGTCATTCCAACTATAACAGTAAATATGTTGGGATTCCAAACCATTCGATTTCGGACGAGAATGAATGCCTAAATCGGCATTGGTATTTGTGTCAAGAGGGCAACCTCTGCTCGGATCCAAAGCCTTCATTGTGGCACGATGACTTTCTAATTGCATCACCAAAGTTCTCGGAATCGCCAGACATCTTTATTGGCTGCAAGGATAAGCAATCGTTTATTCTTTATTGTCATTTTGGTACCACCACTTCGTGAATTCGCTTACATCTACTTTTTCTAATGTTCTGGTGTTCGCGCGCCAAATGATAGAAATGTTCTTAGTAAATATCCCCCATTTAATCCTTTGATTCTATCGTTTGTGGTGTTTTAGTAAATATTTTTCACTGATCTAACGATTTCGTCTTCTATTGATAAGTAATTTTTGGATGGATTTATATACTACTTGTCAATACCACTTTAAGCCACTTTCCGTTTGTGAGTCGTTTTGTTAGAGAAATACTTGCCTGCAGGAACTCTTCACAGCTTTCTGTTTTTCGCAATGCCTTTTTCAGATTCTATAGAAGACATTAGAAATTCCTTCTTATATATATGGTAGTGTCTCGAGATGGATTATTGGACTTTGTCTTCATCCATGACTGTTGATCTTGTTAATTACCAGCAGTGGCTCTGTGACTCAATGCAGGTCGATTTTTTTTCTTTGTGAAGGATGATCATTTTCACACGAGTTTTATACTTTTCCGGCTAGGATATGATTAGTTCGTGTTTTATCCCGTATGACGTTTGATTAGCTGAGCAAGTAAAGCTTGATTAATTAAACAGATCCCTGATTAAACAACATTTTCAAAGGAGAGTCGACGACTCAGTACTTCAATTCCGTGATGCCACCTGGTAAATTCTAAATATTGCGAATCATCACCTAAAACTAATTCTTTTTGAGTTATTGTAACGCCAGGTGAGTGAAATATACTATCTTGTCCAGTTTGGTATCATTCAATGGATAAATGAGGCTTATCTCTATTTATATGGAAATTTACTGGAAAAAATATGGTTTTCTTAAATTCGGTATGAACTTTCTTTTTACCAAATCATTGGCAAATGCCCCTGACATTTATTTCCTTCGGGGAAGTTTTTACGCTCTGACCTCATTTTAGATTTTTAATTTTCAGACAGGGTCTTGATTGAAGTCTATATGTGTAGTGTTTTCTGTGGTGCCTAGAGAGTCCTGTACCATATCCGTGTAGATCTGATTCCCTCGTTCCTCAGCTGCTGGTTTCCGCAGTCGACTACGAGGTTCCACACGGCGGAAGGTGACCAGCGCTATTCGACTTGCCACGTTAAAGGAAGTAGCGGAACCAGCGGAGAACACAAATGGCAAGAATTTTTTTTCCGTCTTCGTTCCAGTCTTTCATCTTCAAGCGACAGTTTGGTTAAAGAATGATAAGATGATAAAAGTTAAAACGTTATCGGAAATTCTCTCACCGAGAACCCCCCCCCCCCCCCCACCCCCACCCCTTTCGGCCACCCTTCCCAGACGACAACCGTCTCTCCCTCGCCGTCTCTCCCTCTCCCGAATGAGACAATTCTAAATAAATCTATATAATGTCTAAATATTTCATGTATTACAGATTAAAACATCACAACAATGGTCATTGTAACCTATCAAATCTTGATAAATAAAAGTATTCTTGAAAATACTGCAATGATCTTAGAAAACCGCATTGTTTGTCACACCATAGCAACACATAAGAGCACCACTGCCACTGCCAGCTTTACCTGGTACTCAGTGTGAGAGGTGTGAAACTACTCCTGTCTGCTGACGCTTACACATGTTTGCTCCCTCTATCACGGTCTTAGATTAGTGTATAAATCAGTGTCATTATGAATTCAAAATGGTAGCCGTGAATGGTGAACCTATATTGTCGCCCCCACCCCCATTGTTGATTGAGTTTATTATAGTATTTACACGCGTCCAACGCTCTGTGACACACTGTAACACAACCACGTACACGCGATATGATGCATGACATGCTCATGCACGGTACACCTGATTTCTACATGTGATTTGATTGATTATCTCCCCCCGGTATTTTTCTCCATAGGCTCAACATTAGGAAATCCTACTCCACGGCCGTGAAGTTCGTGGACCCAATACTCAATGGCTAATTGGGTTATTCATTTTATCAATAAATAATGTTATACGGGGTGAGATAAAATAGGAAACCCGTTCGATGAAAATAACTTGGTATGTACTCTACCGAGTTTGACTCCAGAGTTATTCATGAAGTGAAGTGAATAACTCTGGAGTCAAACTCGGTGGAGTACAGACCAAGCTATTTCCATCGAGTGGGTTTCCTTCTAATCACGTCATATGTACTTTTACTACAGTATATGAACACTCTCGGGCATTTCTCACGATATCTCGTTCTTTCTAGGAGTGGCGGCTTCTGATGTCATGAGGCGCCCCCTGGTGAGGAGTACACGACGGAAGGTGGTCAGTGCCCTCAAAATGGCTGCCCTGAGCCAATTGACTGGCAGCGATACCAGTTATTTGACAGGTCCCGAAATCTTCCGTAACATTTTTAGATACACTCCATACACTGCGCGAAACTAACCACTTTATATATGAATGCCCCCGGCGAAGATAGGTATGCCTTTGCGTATACAAGGTTGACCTATTTTCTGTCCTGTATACGCCTCACCTCTAGGCGTATATAAGCGGTCATATATACATCATATATATGCCTGATTCTCTTGTATTTACACCGCTATCCAATAATTCCGATCTCTACCACTGTAGTATATCTCATTTGCCATTACTCATTAAGTCCTTGGTATATGGAAAATCCAATGTTATATTATCAATTTTGATTATACAATTTTTCTAAAACCCTATTTATTATCTTTTCATTAAATGCATATAATAAACCCAGCATTCACTGGCTTTTTAAAAGTTTTTTTGATAGATTTTACTTTAAAACACCATTTCTATGTATGGTCAGTCTAGGTCTAGTACACAATGGCCCTGTTCAAGCTATAGTTGACTCTCAGGGACTCTTGAAATCATCCTACCCCTGACTAACCCCCACCTAACCCTTCAGCCTAACCCCCCCTAACAACCCGCCTAATCCCCACCGAAGCCCCAACTACCCCTTGGCTGGTATTCTCCTGTGTATGATGTTGTATGAGGGTTTCCCATTGAGACCACCAATACCTCTACCAACATGGGCAGCAGGCGCTGGTGTGAGGTGGCGGGTGCTAGCGGGAGGTGGCGGGTGCTGGCGGGAGGTGGTGGGGGCAGGATGGGACTAGGACTTCTCTCTGTAAATGTGGGGGTTAGATGGGGGACGAGGGGGGGGGGGGGGTGGCAGGGGGCGGCAGGGGGCCGCGGCAGCAGCAGGCGGCGGGCCACTTTTACACATGACGGAGTCAGAGTCGGGATCACGGCCCCCGCGTAGAGAAGTTCTAGTCCCGGGGTCAGGTGGGGGATAGGCAAGGGTTAGGCTTCACTGAGAGTGTAGGTAGAGACACTCCCAACACCAAGGGGCCAGAGCGAACTTTTTTTTATTTTCTATTGGTACACATACGCCTGGTGTATATTTGTCGCGCAGAGTATACTTCCTCTTGTATACGTCTGGTGTGAAATACAGCCGAGACGCGTCCATATACAATAGGAAACAGTCTTGTATACGGTTCATATACTGGCGTGAAATATCGACATATATATATATATATATGAAAACAAGTCAATATTCAGCCGATACATGCATTTACGCAATAGCGTACATAGGAATAAACTGATTAGTTTCGTGCAGTGATATAGAAGGTGTTGAGGCCCTGCGTCCACCAGCTACGATAAAATTCCGATGACATTCCGATGCACTCTGTTGAAAAATGTTAAAAATCATAGACGATTCTCGTATGATAAACAAACGGCTAGAGTAGGGGCGCTTCGTAATTGTTTTTTAGGCACAAAATAGGTGATCACAGTCCAGACGTCCCTCGCGATGCAATCAGTGCACCATGCAGACCCTGAAGTAGCATTTATATTTTTAAATATATGACAATACAGGACAATTTACATTGTTATTAATATTTTTACTAATATACACAGTACGATTTTTTCTTTAAAAAAAATATAAGCTTGGTTCCTATTCAATCTATGGAATGATTGATTTGAGACACATTAATTAATAGACTATGATTCATGAAATATTGCGTAGTTATGAACACTTGCATCAAGACCATACAAATATACATATATGTCAGACCCTAAAAGCTTGCTTTTAGGTCAAACGATGACAGCATTAGGCTTGGTACCCACTGATCCCGATGCAGAATTCAGAACTCCCGATGCACCCCGATGCAATTCAATTCAATACAACTGTGCGTCATAGTGCGCATCGTGAGGCGCATCGGTGTGCATGAGTAGCCCAGTGGGTTAGCGGCTGTAGACTTGAAAATGAAACCATATTTACAGCGGGGATTCACCTATATATGTTTCACCTTATTGCGAAATTTCAGAATTCCAGGCTTGAACTCTACGATTTTCAAACATATTTGAATTTAGTAGAGGACCTAGGGTGCAGTGTTTTCGACCAGGTCATCGTAGTGCAGCGTAGACTGCATTGAGTAAAGTAAATGGACCTGAGACTGATGTACTTCATACCTTTGCACCAGTCGGCTACTATTTCCTGTTGGGTAGAAAGTTTCACAAATTGGTGTGTTCTCCAGTCTCAGGGAAGCATGGCGGATTCAATAAACCTAATCCATTGCTACGATTTCACCTTCCTTTCCAACACGATGCATTTTTTCATCGGGAATCTACAATACGCTCCCAATGGCAGGTACACCTTGTTCTTAGGGAACACATCGTACTCCGGCGGTGTATATCAGAGGGTAGACACGTGATCAACTGCCACGGCTTCAGCAGACTTTCAACGCTGTTTTAATCTTCGTCGGGAGGTGCATTGGATGGCCTCTCGTAGACGATTTGGAGTTTAATTGAGGCGGGGCCTATTAAGTTCTTGGGAAAAGCATTCCCATATCCATTATTACAGGGAACTGAATTTAATTCAATATCACAAATACCATTTGAAAAACTAAAATGAGATCATCCAGGTTATGCCTTTGATAAAAAAAATTCTATCCTTAAGAAATGTAATGAAAGGACTAATAACAAAAGGGTGGGAATTTCTTTTAGGAACAACCTTTTAGAATAGAAAAGACGTGAGAGAGGTCGATGCAAATCAATCCGATTCATTCATTTCGTTGGGTTCGCAGAATCTTGACTCAGGAGCCCCAGTCAATGGGAAATGTTTCCTGGACTCATTATTGATTCACATTCCCTATCACCCACACTTACTCATGTAGATGAAGCAGCTTCGTCCTCCAAAAGGTCTTCTAGGGCGAGGGGAATAACTAGGAGAAAAGTTGCCACAGCGACCAGAATGGTGGCCATGGGACAACATGCTGAGCAACGACCTTCCCAGATCCATGGCAAGCAAATGAATTTATTCATGATTCCTCTGGTTGGAATGGGATTGTCATGAGATCTATTCTGGTAACTATGATAACCGTAATGCATAGTTAGCAAGCATCCCACGATCTAGGATACCATGTCAACAGAGAGGTAAAGTATCATTTAAGTTAGTCTTTTGTAACGCCGTTCAATATATGTAGCCAGTTTGAGTTCTTCTAATGTAATGTGTCTTTTATTAAAAACCTATATGCTGGTTATATGATAACCAGGGTTCTATTACACCCATTCGGAAAATGAGAGTTCGTGGCCCTAAATGAAATAGTCTATATTTTACTGCAGTTGGGCTCGCTAAATAGGTAAATACAGGGTCCTCTCTGTATTTTTTAGAGCTTCCAGGAGCTCAGGTAAGTGCCAGCCAGTTGAAAGGGTCAGGGTCCAGTGGAAAACAGTCCAATCGTCCAGGCTACAGCCGTGAAGGCTCCAGTTTTAGTCGCCCAGGCTCCAATCTTAGTCGGGCGGGATCGACTCTTAGTCGCCCAGACTCCAGTCTTAGTCGCACAGGATCGAGTCTTAGTCGCCCAGGCTCCAGTCTTAGTCGTACAGGATCGAGTCTTAGTCGCCCAGGCACAAACGAAGGTCGTCCATGTTCCAGCACAGGTGGTCGTAAGTCCAGTCAAATCCGAAAAACGGATTCTTCGGGAGTTTGGACCAAAACCAGACAAGATACGACTCCAAGCCGACCTAGATCACGCACGAGCTTCACTCAGAAGGCTTCTGCCGCCATCAGTAGGGCACGGCCCGGCTCCAATACAAGTCGATCGTCGACAACCTCCGGTCGCTACCATCGCCCCTCCCAGTCGTCCATTGCACTAGGCAAGCATCGAATTTGTTTCTACACAGCGAGACGCAAACATACACAAAACATGCTAATACCCAGAACAAGAACGACCATTTGCTTAATTATCTTACAACGAAATGTCATCTTATTCGACGGTGTAAATATCCGATGACGAAGCATCGTGTCACTCATCGGATGATTTTCTTCTGCTGCTTAGATTTTTTTCCAGTCAGCTGATGCTTTTTTCGGACGCTGATTTGTCAGCCATTGGCATAGCATTTATGTCGTGTCTTGCATTAGTCCCGTCGTTTGATATGTTTGCCGTCGATAGGCATTTCCCATAATTAAGCCTGCATGGGGTAGCAGTGCTTTCATAGGTAGCTTTTAATGTACTTTGCTTGTTATTTGTACGGTGCCTGTGTCCACCTGTAGGTGTACGCGGTGTGTCTAGCTAAATTATGCGCTATTTTTCAATACAAAGTCCATGTTCATTAAAGATGGACATTCAACTGACATTGAACTTGTCTAGATATTAAATGTGAAAGGTAGAGTCATTCATTTTTTAAACGTAAATTGAGTGATACAATAGGAGACATTTTACGCCAGACGTAAAAATCATAAACGTATTATATATATTTGTATCGTCAGCACAGCTGACGTCTTGCCAAATAATGAATGATGTATGGTGGTATCGTTATAACCTGGACCCTAAGGATATTCTCATAAGAATGCATTATTGTTGAATTAATTCACATACATGCATTGACATTCAATATGTACAAACATACAGAATTCAATGATGTTATTATAGTATTCAGTTGATGATACTTATTATTAGCAAAGTTAAGTAGATAATCACATTTTGTCAACATAATAGAGATCTTAACAGTGTATTCATCTTATTCTCCAAATACAGAAGTTTATAATCAAAGCTTTGGTTAACTTAAGGAACACGTACAGGGACTGGAAATAGAGGCACAGCAGCAACGCGTCGGAAGGTCACATCAGCAATCAAATTAGCAACACTGGGACAGGCGAAGGCGGCACCCACACAGGGCAAGATATCTTTACAAAATTCATCATTAGCTTCTCAAAGATAAGCGCTGTAGATATGGCGACATCAATAGTTTTAGACTTTTAAAGAAGTGGATGCATGTTGTCTCTGAATATTTTAGTATGTTTAAAGAATTGTTTCCTATGCGGAACAAAATTCTACACATCCCAAACTTCCTTTTTACCCATGATCAATATATTTGTGGTATTAGTATGGTATGGGCGTCATCTACGGGATCAGTTTATGTATCGTCTCCAATAGCGATGAATGTGTTGTTTATTTGCCTGTAGTAGATACAGACTCTATGATGTCATATCACTACCCTAATTGAACAAATCGGACGTTAAACTATCCAAACAAACAATTATCACTACCCCCTTATAATAACATCTATGTAACAGTCACAGGGTCAACAGCATCATTGGCGTCGGTTCGAAGCTCTGTGACGTCTTCAAAAGCTGTGCGATTCGCCTCCCCGCCGTCAGAAGATAAGGTCGAGTCGAATGTCAGCCAAGATGGCAAGGATTTAACCTTGTTCTTATGCTTATGATGACAGCTTCTCTTACACGGATGCAGAACAATAATATGGCAGCAAATAATCCAGGCAATGCACCACAGAAGCACGGCTCTCGATTTCTTCGTCACGACCTTTATGAGGGTGTATTGATGAAAAAAAAAATGATAGAGAATCATCTGAAACCATTTGAAATTAAAACATACCAAAGAGAAGATTCGCTCGAGAGCCCTGTAGTTCCGGAAATGCGTGATTAATTACGTTAATTGAAAATGTTGCCAGAAAGTGTGAAACCATAAGCCAATAGATATATGATCTCTCAGATATTTGGCAAAACCATCTTAACCCTTCAACTGCAGCATGATGCCTGCAGGCATTCCCCTGGCTACAGCAGCATGATGCCTCCAGGCATCATAGAGGCATCATTGATACGTATATATACAAAATTCAATAAATAAAAAAATAATAGTTTGGATTGAAAGAAATTATGACATAGTAAAAACGCCATATTGACCTTTGCTTTGGTATAAAAAAATATCAGCTGCCAAGGTAAATTACTCAAATCACATGACACATCATGTGACATTGCTATTTTCCAAAAAAGGTGCCTGCTGTAACAGGGTCATTTATGCAGGCAATGCCTGCTGTGTAATCAGGGGAACTGGGTGCTGCAGGGAAAGGGTTCAACAGGCTTCTTCGACTCTTTCGGCGTGTCGCATTTAGTAGACCATCATTGTATGAAGCATGTGTTCAATGGCTTCTCAGCTTGTCTGTCGATTCGTTCATAGATTGTATCTGTGACATTACCCTGGCTGTTGTAAGGGCAAGTAACAACACAGAACCAAATCCATTCATTGTTCTTAATCACACTAAGGATAACCATATACCCAAACATGAATACGCACATCAATGAACAATGTTCTGCGACCCAATAATTTCTTAGCAGTTTGGCAGTAGTTTGCGGTCTTCATTTGCTTCTTTATATGGAGGCCATTGGTCTAAAGATCTGTTAGTACACATCTGTGCGTCCTGCAATACCATGCGACACCCCCTCCCCCCATATCATTAGTCCTTATCAAAAGGCCCCCACTTTCTAACAACAGAACCATAACGTTATAAATACACGTCAGCTGTGGTCGTCATCTGGTTTACTAAGCCATGTTGCATTGGACTGCTAATTCCATTGACACAGGCGAAACCTTGCATTGAACGTGCAATTGCATTTGATTGGTTATTATCTCGACACACTATTGGATGCTAGAATGTGATAATATGCATGAAGTCCTGCCACAACACGCATAAAATTACACCTTGCATAGAAATATTGACAATTCTGAGTCATGTTCATGTGTAGTTCACAAGACCTCATGTATATTGTTATAGCATCATGAGCATTGACTTCAATCAATTTCCTCTTTCTTTTCCTATATGATATTTAGGAATCGGGTTTAAACGATTTAAACCACAAGATCAAGGAGTGGTTTGAATGTTAAAGAACCCCAATTCTGAGAGTTAGATCTGGTATGAACCACAGTGGCTATAGCATGAGCTTGGCTACCACTTAACGATGCTGAAATTATTTACTATATTCCCTTTCAGATACACGGCCGTATATTGACTGGTGCGCCATGTCCCGTCCAGAAAATAAACTGTATACTGTAGAAGAATATCTACCCCATGCCATTTTTCACAACTGTTTCCATGTATGCACCTGATGGTACAATATAACACTAAAATATGCCAGAATGAAATTACTGCATGTGTGTTTTAATTATCTTTGGTTAGATACCTGATACTGTTGATAAGGACAGTATATACATGCAGATGTATTTCCACACATGTTTGGTTTTGGATGAATGATTTTCTTTATTCTATGATTATTATTGTACCGTATAAAAATGATGGATATGCTGTATTAATTTACCTTGGTTGTTGTTCTGAACTTATCAATTACAGTTTAACATTCAAATCATATTGTTAGCTCATTCGATTTGCCGCCCTATGCTAATCCATATAATTAGCTATAGCTAACAATTATTCCATATTAATTTCTCCCATTGAGCTCATATTTGATTTTGTTACTCATATTGAAACTCATATCCCCTAGATTTTTAGATACATACTACGAGATGTGGTTTTCGGAACTTCCTGTTCTAAGTAGCCAGTCCTGTGTCCTGTCCTGTTGACATGTGAGATCTATTCCTTGATCCCCATCAGCTCCACCACCCCGGGCCCGACGGTCCATCAAATCCACGCGAGCCAAGGTTTCCACCGCTCTCAAGATTGCCGTGATGGCGCAGGGCCCCAACAAGCAGGGTCAGATTGAGGAGGCGGATGGTAGGCTAATTCACGAGCAGCTCTGCCCGACAGCTGAACACTCTCCGAGCTGCTCAGCTCGACGAACTGTCCCATGACGCATGCAATCCACTAACACCATTTCACTCCAACATAAGTACTCACACAGATACAGGTAGCATCCGCGCTATTCCTAACCCATAGCAAACTGAAACAGAATTTTGTAACTGAATGCCACCTTTTCTGTGAAGCCGGGGAGGTTAATACATAAAGGTGTTTAAAAAAGATACAGACGGGGCATTTGGTTTGTGCTATGCTACATTGGTGAATAAAAGTAGATCGATTTCAGCATCACATTTTAATGTATGATAATTACTAATGTCAATGATGTAATATGTGAAAAGGTAATTTTATTTTGATGAAACTTAACATTAGCACTGTTGATGTTAATGTAGAGTCTCATACAGGTCTTATTCATCTACTCTTATGCTCGGGACTGAGGTTCAATTGAGGATGCAATTTCGATGCATCATCTCTTTCAGGAAGGAAATTTAGAAGAATATTTGAGAGAGAAATAGATCAACAAACTACTAATGACACTGTCTACTTACTAATCGATGCTGTTTGCTAATATTGACACTTTATTTTCTGTTTTGATAGTATCCTCTGTATAGGTCGTACTTTGGTGACTTAGTTGTGAGCAATTTTCCTAGGAGGACACGACATGCTTGAAACGTCTGTCTGGTTGATATTTCTGTTGTTCTCGCATTATACATATATGTTTCTAATTCTTCATTGCTGTGTCACTTGTCACAAATTGTCTTGTCGCCGTATTAATAGGTATTATTAGACTATGCTCGCTTTACATGGTGTCTACCCCAGTTTTTTACCTCAAGGAGTTCCTTACATTCCATCCCAAAATGCGCCTAAATACCACAGGAAATACTTGCTTTGCTTTGCTAGGAGTAGATGACAGGTTAGCATAGGAATGTAACATGATATTACCCCCACTTACAACTACCTTGTATCCTCAAAATGTACTAAACGTATGGGGAATTATGTAAGTAATACCTTATGTCCGAGAAGGTGATACATTTTGGGTATCATTACTGAATGGATTATCGTTTCAATATTTTAAGCAAACTCCGCCCTGCCATCATCTGTACTACCAATTTTTGGTTGTGGAAAACATTTATTTTGACTTCATGGTATGGGCTCGATGTGATATTGAGATAATGTTTTATTCTTGAATTACTATTCACGTATTCCTAGCTAATTCATGCAGCTGGCAAGCAAAATTATAAGACGTACACCATTTAAAAGCAGATACGATATTTGGCAGTAAAGTCATTGAAATCTACGTTCAGTATTGACTAATTAATGAACGTAATCAATGTAGAGACCAATAATATCTACTGATTTGTTTTCATGTTGGGTATAGGAAGGTCCTCAAAAATTGGTGTACCACAATGTTGTAGGTCTGGAATCCACAACCCCTCCAATTACGACTTCCGACTCCACCAAAGGCAGCAGGGGCAGCGACCCACCCCCTACCATCAGGGCAGGGAAACACGCCATCGAGATGGACGTGAAGGGCAAGAAACTAATGTTCTGGACGCCTGATGGCTACAAGGACAGTAGCGTGAGCACTGACCATCCTCAGCAAAGGCTCAAGTTGGAGTGGGTGTATGTATTTTTCATTTGTAAGAGTCGGAGACACACCAATCTAGAAACGCAGCGATATCGGGGAATCGCCAACACAAAATGGCGTGCATATGAGATATCATTTCATTGGGATGTCCCGGATAATTTAGCATCTCAGAAGCAATAACCAGGCAAATAATGTTCGTTTGCATTTGTGTATTTTAAACTGGATATTTTACAATACAGTTCCCATACAGGGAACATATTACCTTACTCTGAAACCTCCCATACAATAGTCGCATGCCATTACCACTCCGGAATACCACTGTGTGATGAGCTCTTCATGTTTTTTTTTGTTCAATAAGTGCTCGTTCAATAACTATCCAGCTGTCCAACAGCTTCCTTTACAACTTCTTTGTTCAGGTATTCTATCCGTCCGTTCTCATTACAAGATATTTTCGAAAATGGTCCCTTTATATTACACATCGCAATAGAAAAACTACAAAGGCTACAAAACCGAGCTCTGCAGATTTGTACACGGACTAGAATCGGAGAGCTGAGTATACCTAATCTCCATAATGCTTGTGTGGTTGACACGCTTGCAACTCGACGAACTTATCTAATGTACGTATTTATGAAGAGATATTGCAAAAATATTACGCAAAATGAAAATCCCCGTACTCGTGCCCAGGGAAAACGGCAACTAATCTTAAAGAGGCCTCGGACAAGTCATTTCAAGAGAAACCCCTTATATGAGGTTGCGTTTCTCTGGAATGACTTGCCTGGAGAGGTCCAGGATTGTGAAAGGATATCTGTATATAAAAAGCATGTCAAGTTAAAAAGCAGACTGAGGACACCAAACGATATATAACACAACTACATGTCATTTGTGGAAACCCATTCATCACATCCCATCTCATTTTAGATTTTTCAATTATCACTTCTCACTGATTGTATATACTATTTCTTTCACTAAAGACCGATGTTGTTGCTGTCAAGATATATGTAATCACTTGTGCACTATGGACACACAAAACCTGCCGCCAGGCAGAATGTCTATGTAATATCTAACGTAAATTAAAAAAAAATAGACTACGATCGCCTTGTACATAATATGACATGTATGACGATTCCAAGCATGGCAAAGAATTGCAAAATTATTGACTCTAGCATTCCCTTTCGGGATACATCGTAGATATACATTGTGGTCCGAAAGTTAATCAAGAATTGATCTCTAGTATCTAGCAATGGTAAATGTTATAATTGTTATCATCATACTATCTGACATGTATCTCCTTAATTATTCGTATCCGGCAAAATATTCAAACGATTTTTCGTTTGATCATAGTGGATATAAACGATGTATCAAATATATGGATGTTTTAATGGAACAGCAAATCACAACATAGTATCGTTATTTCGCTCTTGTTACTATCTGAAACTATAACATATCCAACCGGTGGTATAAGCACCATATATCACTCATTATCGCTTGCAGAGGGTCAGAATTAAAAATAAATACGTAAAATTTGTGAATAAAATATTTCATGAGACAGTATGATGAATTTTACCTACATTGGAATGTATATTAGAATAATGAAAGAAAAGTAGAGCGATGGTCATTCTCTCTTTTTTGAAAGACTGGTGGCAAAAGATAGCCTAACAGAATATATTCTCTGATATACAGTAATACTACGACCATTCTGTATTTTTGACGCACTTTAGGTACGGGTATCGGGGCAACGACTGTAGATCCAACATTTGGGTGCTGGGCAACGCAGAGGTGGTGTACCACATCGGGACAGTGGCCGTATTATACAACCAGACTCACCACACCCAGCGCCACTACCGAGAACACACGGAGGAGATACGCAGGTGGGCGGAAAATGGCATTATTTGCAATAGTTGCACCGCTGGTTATCAATAGAAAACGTGGTTACTAGGCCCGTAGGGATACCTGTTCGCGGTCTTTTGTCCCATAAAATATGTCCCATGTAGGCGGAGGGATGTATCTTATGGGACAAAGGCCGAGAATGACATCCCTACGGCTCAGTCAGCAGGTAGTGTCTTTTTATGTTACATATTCACTACATAGATATCATGAAAAAAAGTACACTACGGACAGAGTGCGCCCGAACATTCACTACGGACTCAGTGCGCCCGAATATTGTTAATAATGTACTCCCGGGAGTGGGTGGTATTTCATAGATGTTCGGTCATAGGTATTCATGATTACGAAATACTGAGGTGTGCGAAACTGTAAAAATTGTGTTTACCATGTAGCATTCTATTCTTATTACTAAATGATTGCGTGACTGATATCAGTACAGTGATATCTACATCCGAACGGATCCTTTTCAGGTGTCCCGAGGAGAGAAGTTTTGTTAATATTCAGCACTTACTGTCAAGTTAGCCTTCTCTGAACACTAAGGCCTGGCGTCCACCTACTACGACAGAAATTTAGGGCTACCGACATGGCACCGATACAAAAAGTAGATATCGGAGACATATCGGGAAGGTGCAAAATCGTAGACAAATGTCTAGACATGCCAATCTACTACGCATTGTATGGGGTTTTATCGGTGTCTAATCGCAGAAACGTGGTCAACTGCCCGATATTAGGTGACCTTCCGTCGCGATTTTGGTTTTTTATCGGGAGGTGCATTGTAGACCATATCGGAGCCATATGGTAGTAGGTGGACGCCGGGCCTTACATGCAAAGAGAAATATTGGCTTACGTATGAGCATCAGTGATGGAGTGGATGCCATTCCATCTAATACAAGGGTATCGGACTGGACCTGGCTTCTCACATGGTTATATTATGTACACCTTCTCTTCTGATCAGCTATGATCTTAACAGTATCCCTCCGATATTAGCAACTCATGCACCAACTGTCACCTATTACCCAGCTCCCAAATACCTTTACCTATCTTCCCTCCAAAATGCTTTAGGTATTGAGACCATGTATTTTAAATCAACCTTTAAGTGAGTTACTTTAGAAGCATCTTATTGACTTGACCTGTTCCAAAGAGAGTCTCTTTTGGGGGTTATGTTTTGTAGCCCATTCCCATACGACCTAGGGTCTGTTCCAAGTGCCCTGCTCACAGAACAGCTACTTCAGTAATGGATGTGGCAGGCCTGTGCAAATCCCATCTTCCCTGATGGCAATCGTAGTAATAGGGTTCATCTCTAAAAGTAAGTCAAGTGCTCCTTTGGAGTTTCCATACCTGCTATTACTATTTTCAATCCTCCAGAGTGGTCCTATTGACGCTAAGCAAAACTGACGTTAAAGGCATTTGTGGTTTTAGGGACGTTCGCTAAACTATATTGTGTGGTTGTCAGCAGATAGTGTCTTTTTGTGTTCCATGTTCATCATATGATAACGCGCCACAATGACACTACCGTGATAATCATGAGCAACAGTAGGCTTAATCGCAATATGACGGTTCGCAGAAGTATACGTTGCTGACGACCACAGTGAAGAAAGTTGTCCCTATGCTGATTTATAAATATACCGGTGATCTACCTGCCCTTTGTCCAGGCAGGCCAGACTTTTATTGGCTCATATGCTATTAAGGCCCTCTTAATCTTAGTGTACGTTTCCCGGTGCGAGGCAAGTAGGTGTGCCTCCCCTGGGTGTTTCAGGAGCGGCGCCTGAGTAGGGGTGGGAGGGTTGTTGGGGGTTGAAGGGTGGCAGGTGGGGGTTGTGAGTGGAATGGTCGCAGGCACTCTGGTCGCAGGCCTCTGTCCTTGGTTGACTGGTCCTATTTTTTCTATTGAAAGTACTCTGACCCCCACAGGAATCAGACTAGAACCACACAGTGTGAAATTTTACACAACAATAGGCTTATTTCCATCATCTTATACTATTATTCTCCACAACATGTACATAGATCTGGGTTGAGCACCACGATCTACATTCCCGCATAGTGTTAGTATGCAGGTAGATCTATGGGTGCATTTTGCATTGTTTATCAAATGAGGATATTGAGTTTTCTGTAAAGGGCCTATTGTTACGTCCCAGATTTTAAGATGCTAATCATATAGTAATGAAACTGGCGTCGTACACCTTTCCGTCAGATAATATGTATGATCTTTTTATTTGCGGATCTTATGCACCAAAGACTTTGTCGACTCTTCAACTTTGCAATATACCAGTGCCAGGATCCCTGTGCTCCACTTTTTGTGGTATCGCTAGCTATAATTGGATACCCATGGCCTTTGGTCAGGGGTGGTCATTGCTCCCCCCTGGTGTCCACCTCTACCGCGCCTCACTGGCGCCCCTCCTTCCACCTCACGGCTTTCACACGTACTGCGCAGGCATGTGCGACCCCTCGGCCTTCGCTCCTCCCTCATTTTTTTTTTTTTTTTTTTTTATTGGGTCAGTTTGCAGTACGTATGACGCGGTCTGCCACTTCCCCGTTTGCCTGTCCGTTTGTATCATCATTATAATTTTACTACATGTAAGTCACAATTTTGACAGTTATATTAGCAATAGAAATAACAGTAAACCAAAACTGAACATAATAGTTGTAAATACAGAATTATACAAAACAATATGCAATAAACAATTTACCAACAGTATATAAACCATACGGAGAACACAAATGAGATAATGATGAGATGTTAACTATATCAGAACATGCTATTATTCAAAGATGACAGGCTCATTACAATTCAAGCAGTACTTCCGATGGCTTATAGGTTAACCAGGCTGCCCATTCGTTTCTTAAAGGTTTTTTTACTCTCGCAAGCTTTTATATCTTCAGGTAGTGTGTTCCACAGGTATCTACCAACATAATGTGGAGATCGCTTAAGGAACTCAGTTTTGGGACGTGGCATATTGAACAAAATTTTACCTTGAGACCTAGTTCGTCTCTGATTAGTATCAGTACTATTATCCTCATTATTCTCAGTAGCATCTACATATTCTTTATTAAGCATACCACTCCGTAGGGCCTCTCGTCTCATATACGATATCAATAACTCTTTTCGTCTCCTAACAAGAGGTAGCAGTCCACGATTCTGCATCCTTTGAAGCTTATCTTGTAATTTCTTGGTCGAACAAGAGTGTAAAAAACTGGCATAGTCCACTGTTGGAGTTAACATTTGTCTGTAAACCCTAATGGCCACACTCTTGTTCATCATATATCTCAACTTGCTTAACAAATATATTTTATGGTTCAGCTTTTTCATAACATGTCTTGTATTTTTTTCAAAGTTTAAGTTTGCATCTATCGTGGCACCCAGATACGGATATTCCTTTTCCACTGTTAGTTTCTCTAGACCCATGTATAAATCCGGGAGTACTGTCCCTTTTAGTCTTTGCTTAGAACCGTACCATACCAATTTAGTTTTTTGGCAGTTAATACTCAGGAAATGTTTCCTGGTCCATTCCCAGATGTCGTCAAGACCGGTTTGGATTTTGGTTCCCAACTCTAATGCGTTCCTCCCAGATTTATAAAATACTATATACTTCACTCATCATTCAGTACACACATACCTTTACTTTTCTCCTTGGCCACCACTTGCTCGCAGCCGTTGTTCTCCAAGAGATCAAGGCCAACACTAGGAATACCATCCACCATAGACTAAAGTGAGTAAACGAGTAAGCTAGAGAAATGCCCAGCCGAGCACCTCAACCGCACCAGAGACTGAAGGGTCAGAAGACATGGTACAGGAACATGTGGACTCCATATCGGAACACGCAAGCACTGTCTGAATGTCTCATATCGTGGCCTTCGAGTTTGGGCTAGGAACCGTAAGGGAAAACCTGGATAAGATTGACAAAAGATGGACAGGGTACTCGACGCAATTCTTTGGATATCTAGCCAGAAATCACCCAACCGTACGTCTCAGCCCCCTACGGCCCGCTCGGCGGCGGAAGATAGGACGAGGGACTGGGCTCAGGAGCAAGCCGCACGCCTTTGTCCAACACAGACGAGACAACTGGCCTCGGTTCGGCGTGGGCGGCCCCCCGGGCCACGCCTACATATACAGCGAGGTTAAGGATACAGGGGCCAGGATAGAGCTCCCAACGGACCTCAACATCCCCGTGTGGGAGCGATACCTCTCTAAGATGCCTGGAAGGAGGGAACTGCTCGATTTTGTAAAATTTTGTTTTCCCCTCGGCTATCTCGGCCCTGTGTCCGATACGCAAGGGGTACCGAAGCACCCCAGTTCCACGGGGTACCCGGACCAAATCGATGCATTCATCAACAAGGAAATGTCACACTAGGCTTGATCGTGTTAGTGGAGGGGTGGGATGTTATATTTCTACTAAGTTTTCTCCTTTTTCAGTTAAGTTAGATGATTGCACAGGTATCGCCGATGACTTAAAATATATAACTATAAGTATCTCAAAACCAGGTGTTCGAAAAATGACAGTTATAATTGTATATCGTATACCTGGGACAAGCATGGATATCAGTTTAGAAATTTCAGATAAAATCCTGAATCATGAAAGGGTGCGAGGTTCTGAGGTACGGATCTTAGGTGATTTTAATTGTGACTTAACTGAAAGGGATAACAACAATGTGAGGAAGTTAATGGAATATACTAGGGGGTATGAGTTGAGACTTTGATACACGATGTGACCAGACCTAACAAAGATAATCCTAAAGGTGGTACGGTCCTAGACTTAATTTTTACCAACTGCTTTTGTGTATCTGACTCTGGTGTCTCGGGTGATAAAATTAGTTATCATTTAGCAGTTAAAAAGAAGAATAGGGAGTCTATTACTAAGCATAATATTAGTTTTGAAGGGCGTACTTATAGAAGCTATTCATATGAGGGGTTGGAGTCGTACTTATCTGACCAAAACTAGAAGGAATTCTGGGATGTAGCAGCTTCACATGATGTTCATAGGCTTTGGGAAATAGTCTGGGGATATGTTGATGATTATTTAAATTTGGAATGTCCAATTACTACCTATAAGAGTGTGACAAAGAGAGAGGAATGAGTGTCGACTGAAATATACTCAATGATCAATGATAGGAGAACCTTGATGAATGAATTTAGATTATTAGGTGATGTTAGAATACTTGATGAGGTCAAAATTCTTAGTAGGAAAATTAAAATATGGGATAACGGAAGCCTGTAATAGTTTCTGTCGAGAGCAACTGGAATTGACCAAGCATAAACCGCAGGAATATTGGAGAAATATTAAGTCGATCTGGGATAGTACTGGAGATGATGAGATGTGTTCACTAATTGATCAGCGTACTGGGGACCGAGTTGAGAACCCCCTAACAGCTGACTATATAAATGATTACTTTTGTAAAATAGGGAGTGAATTGTTCTTTGAGCGTGACATGAAGGGATATAACGATTTGTTATCAATGTTACGATCAGTTGAAGTGGATGTTGATAATTGTGTTCTTAATGTATCAAAAGAATGTATAGTGAAACTGGCTAAAACAATACATATAAGTAAAAGTTCAGGGTTGATCAATATTTCTAGACGGGTAATAAGAGATGCAATGTTGATATTAAATAATGAATTTCCAATTATGTTTAAATGTTCTATTGACACTGGAGTAGTACCCGATGACTGGAAAGTTGGAATTATAGTTCCAATACCTAAAGGGGGGAAATTAGACAATATTGATAATTGGAGGCCTAGTCATCTAGAAGATAAGGAATTCCTGAGTAAACAACAATATGGGTTTGAAAGGGGGTAGTAACGAAGGATGCGATTTTTAGATATGTGAACGATTTATATAGGGCAAGGAACTCTGGATTGATCACTACCTCGATATATGTTGATCTGAGGAAAGCATTCGATTCCGTTCCGCATGAGTTGTTATTGGAAAAAAAATTTAAATGGTGTCTCCCAATTAATATTGTTAAATGGTTGGAGTCATATTTAGATAACAGAAAACAATTTATCAAGGTAAACGGGGTAACATCAGGGCTAAAGGCAAATCGGTTTGGTGTCCCTCAGGGCTCCATTTTGGGTCCCTCATTATTCAATATTTTTGTTAATGATATGTGTAGCAATATGAATTAGTGTAAAGCACTCCAGTATGTGGACGACCTGATATTGTATTATAGTGGGGGTAAAACGGAAATTATAGCTCAGAAATTGCAGGAGGCATTGAATAATGTGTGTAATTGGTGTTTGGTGAATTGGATGTTGATTAATGAGAAAAAGACAAAAGTTGTTTGGTACATGTCTGAAGAAAAGGGAAGGCACACTGAATTGGTTAAACTATATTGCAATGGTATGAATTACAAGCTGTAAATAAGTATAAATATCTAGGGTGATTATTCATTCTCATTTAAATTTTGGTAGTCAACTAAAAGAGGTAAACAAGAACGTGAATAGTAGGTTGTTCAAATTGAGTAAGATTCGTAATAGTATTAGTCGATCTACAGCTTTGATAATATACACGGTGGTTATTCATCCAATCATGGAGTATTGTTTGTTTATCGTTGACGGCTCAAATCGTTTGTTAGTTAATGCATTGCAGGTCACCCAGAACCGAGCCCTGCGAATAACCGAACGAGTATGGGATGTAAGGAGTATCAGTGTGGATGCGTTGCATTGAAAGTGTAATATTGACTTTCTCAATTCTAGGAGAAATATGCAGTTATTAAGAATCATGTACAAGTTGTCATACAATGCTGAAACCCTTGACCAACAAATTTGTAATACGAGGAGCAATTCGCGCATATAATTCAGAACAGTTAGAGTAAACTGTAGCAACTATACTAAATCTCTTTACTTCAGAGGACAGATGTTGTGGAACATGTTGGGTGAATCAGCACAACGTAAAGATTCGGTTAAAGATTTTAAAAAGGAGGTAAAAACAATATACTCTGTATATGACTGGGTAACTTGAATGTGCATTCAATTCATCATTTTAATTCGCCATTTATATGTATTATTTATTATTTATTCATATCTTACAGTGGAAGATCTAACTACCGAGTTAGAACTGTATGTATATAATAAAAAATATTAAAAAACCTCTTTGCACCATTTGACCACGCCCCCTTCTGCCCGTGGTGCTATGTGTCCCCACTCATGTCCCGGGAGAAGCGGGATATGGCCAACCATAGGGTGATCACAGATATGACTTTCCCTAAGGAACGAAGTGTGAATGCTTATATCATTAAAAACTCAGTGTACGGCCAGGAGAGGGATCACAGCCTCCCTACGGTTGACAGATTTGTGAGTCACCTCGTTGCCCCGGGAACTGGAAGCTACATGTCCATTATCGGCATTTCCCAAGCCCACAAAAACTTTGGATGCGACCCCCTCTACTGGCCTCTGTTATGTTTCAAATGGGGGCATGCGCCTCCTCCTATCACATGCAGTGCATTGCCGACACCATAGTAGACATCCTAGCGTCAAAGGGCGTGGAAGCGGCAATGTATCTGTTCGACCTGATAATCCTGTCCCCGGACCGCGAGAAAGCTTTGCTAAACTAGGACTCCCCGAGGCACAGGACAAGGCCTAGGCACCCAGCTGGGTCATCGCCTGGCTCTGCATAGAGATTGACGCTCAGACAATGACTCTCTCGATCCCAGAGAGAAAACTGCAGGACGTGAGGGACCATGTGAGGCTGGCCTCCAGGAAACGGTCCCTCACAAAACGCCAGCTCCAGTCAGTCATTGGGAAGGTCCTTCATGTCTCGAAGTGCATACGGCCGGCCCGGCCGTTTGTAAGCAAACTCCTGGAGGCACTGAGGGGCATGAAGGGCTACTACATAAATGTCTCATCAGATATGCGGTAAGATTTCTCGTGGTTCCTCCACTTTGCTGAGGGATGTAACGGCCACGCTCTTATCCCCCACGGCCCAACCACGAAGTGCATCGTCATTGGAGGGAAGGTCAGCCCACTGGAGGACCCGATAAATAACATCTCGGAGCTGGAGGCCCTCAATACTATACATACGATGCACACCTTCCTGACCGACTGGGACCGCGGAACATGTGTGGGACAATATGGGGACCATCCAGGCACTGACCTCCGTGAGGGCACGCAACCCCGGGGGGGGGGGCACGACACCCCACGACAGAGCGACGTGTCTATCACCACTACACATGTGCAAGTCCACATAAAAGCCGCAAAGAACCTTCAACACGTGGGGGAAACCAAGGCAGCCATGCTGCAGGCCTCACCGAACCCACGATTCTGCCCGCTGAGGGCCGTATCAAAAATTATCGCCGCCTCCCCTATGGCTGAACCCTCGGACCCATTCCTTATGCTGGAGGACGGATCCCCGATCACCACCCGTATCCTCAACAAGGAATGGGACCAGATGATCCGAGCGGCAGGTCAACCATCGAGGAGATACATGCTTCACAGCCTGAGGAAGGCTGCGGCAACCCAGGCATTCCAGGCGGGCATGCCGGAACTGTCCATACAGCAATATGGAGGCTGGCGGTCTAATGCCCACAGGGCATACATTGTGAATAATGACTCCCGTGTGGTCAACAGATCACTTATAAACTCCATCAGTAAACATAATTGAACATCAATTATGTACAAACTTTCCCACCCACCTCTCCCTAATATCAATTGACTCCTTGGCTATTTTATTGTTATCAATACAATGTATAAACATATACTCTATATTCATTGTATTACCTAACTACATATCATTATCATAAATGACCACTTATTCTACTTGTCAATTATCCATTGTATTATTGTACCTCATATCAATAACCACCTTATTAATATGCTGTCCAATAAGGTCATCACAATATTTTATTATCATTATAAAATTCAATAGAATTTTATTATCCCACTTCTGCCTCTCTACTTTTATCCAGGGATGGGGTAATGGGATCACAATTTTATTTTTACGATTACTTTAACAATGCGACTAAAAAAGCGTTGCTCCTGTAATATCGGATCATATCCGTATATTTATGTGGCATCGCTAATTTTTACGATGCAATAGCGATACAACAATTCAGAGGCATATATTGAATTGGACAGGGGAAGAATCATTAGTTATTAATCAAATATAGATGGCACCATAGTTAAAACTGATCTGACAGCTAAAAGAAAGATTTAAACTGCTGATAAAACGTTCTTACCCAAACTGCTTCATGGTAGAGTCAGCTTGTGTTGCAACTGACTCTAAATAATTTCTGTTAACTAAGTGTGCCATCGTCCAAAAGTCCCACATGTTGAAACTCAGTAGGTATAAATTAATTAATTATAATAAGGTAGATTGTGTTGGAACTATGGTATCAACAAAGCTATGTAAAGGAAATTAATATGGGGAGATTGTGGCCTGTGTTTCAATCATTATTAACAAACAAAAGGAGTGCAAGTCAAATACTGTATATGGGAATTGTAATAGAATCCCAACAGGCATATAAAATATGTAATATATTAATGACAAAGATCATATTTTATGACTGAACTAGGGGTTGTCGTTGCCATCATGTACACCAGTTGAAAGGCATCCAGTGGGATGATTGTTGTTGCTATACAAAATAATGTAATGTATTCATTCCATCCCATTTCGTCACATATGTCAGCCCTTGTATTACCTATCACTTAGTTATTACAAAGTATGTTTACTGTTTTAGGGTGATAGTCACTTAAAGTGATAGCGGATTTCCGATCAAACTCTATCAATTGATCAACCTCTATCGAAAACTGTAAACTACTTTTTACATGAGGGACCGAGCGTACACATGTACACATGTATTAATGATGAACCCTAATAAACTTGAAAAAAATAATTTAAAAAACAGCTAATGGTGTGGATGGCTATTTCCTAGGTAGAAGATCAAGGGATTTGGGGGGGGGGGTGGTAGCGCCACCATGGATCATTATTGAGAATATCAGAGAAGGTCATTTCTCACCAAAGTAATGCTATACACAGACGATCCGCCCTGGTGTGAGGGTCCGCGTTAGAAGTATCGCTAAAAGCCGTATTTTACGCGGTAATGCCCCTATGCGATCACAACACGATCCGCAAACTTTTAGGAGCAACGTTCAGGCCCTAAGATCGCTATTCTGCGATCCGCAGCTCTGTCTTAAACGTGGAGCAACGGGGCCCAGATGTTATATGTACACGAGTCATATATACAGTGGACACAGGTACACCACTCGCCAAACACCTTGATCATACACACCTAGCTTAACTATTCAGAATTTCGTCCTCACAGTCTGGCTGTTCATCCAAACGGCATCACAGTCGTCACCGGGCAGGGAGTAGCTCACAAACGCCTCAAGGGCCAAGTAAGTGTTTGCATTTTATTTGTGATGATAAATGAAGCTGATCAAATGTCAAATGAAAATATCGACCTTCTATCTTTGCTATCACCTGCCATTGAATGCAGCCTTTGTAAGGAGCAGAAAGATTTAAACTTATATAGTATACTCCACTTGCAATGATGGTACGTGATGTCTGGATGATATATATATATATATTGACAACTACCAACTGATGTACAAATGTTTTGCTTTTACATATGTATATCTTTAATATAACAAGAGTATTTCCCGAGGTCGCTGGACAATCATATATATGTGCCGTCATTCACTAGTTCAGCTGTGATGGAGTTGTCTCTTATTATCTCACAACTGATATTTTTAGGGAAAATATCCAATGGGGGATTATGTCACAAATAATAGCCCATTAGTCAATGTTAAGGGTGAGATAAATTCAGAAACCCATTCAAGTTTAGTGTCAGAGCTCGAGCCCATCTTGTTTGAATCACGTAGTAATTCACAAGGCTTTTCGCCTTGTTAATTACTACGAGATTTGAACAATCTCGATGGGATACGAGATCAGACCCTAAACTCTCATAGGTTTCCTCTATAGAATGCCAACCTACAGAGCAGTATATCATGTTTGCACTACACATGGCAGCATATCAAGCTCAGACTAGTTTGCTGTCTGATGTCTAGTTATGACCTCAAATATAGCTGAGGTGGTGTGCAGAAGACATACAAATCTTCGTAGAACAAAAACCATTCCTCCTATTTCTAGAACTGATTCAGAGACATTGCACGGTGGTTTGATTAATTTGTGATTTTCCGTCAGTACATTTTGAAACACATAATTCTACAAAACTATTTGTATTCAGAGGAAAATAGGATATATACAATCGCTTGGGGGGGGGGGGGGCATTCTTCCTCGTGTAGCCAAATATTTGACACAATGACATCATAGACAAGATACAAGTGTTCTGATACGCAGTATATTATGTTTCTGGATGTGGTCGGGTCATGTAACTCCTGGCATTCGCAAATTAGAGTATACTTAGAGTATGTGTACCATGGAATCGGCGATTCTATATTAAACCAACACCAAATCACTCGTTCCATTACATTAATACAGTGTCAGAGTACTCGGCGTGGTGTCTGAAGGACTAGGTTATAAGTGTACTTCATAATTCCTCATTTATGTTACATTAATATGATAATAGAGTAGCACAAATTTTACTGAGAATATATTCCATGTCCGACAGTGTTCATAGCATTTCTTCTCTAAGACTGCCTTTTTATATACTAAAGTTTTCTCAAAATATTTCTTTTTTGAGTTCCTGAAAGTGTCTAACAAGTGTGCATAAAGAATCAATGTATGACCTACATATTAAATATTGTCCGTGTGATATCGTTGAATAGGTTATGAAGCAAATGTTTCTTTGAATTAAGACAAAGAAAACAAACGAATACTCAACAGAAATGTCTATTTGAACAGTCCAACGACGGAAATTAACTATTAACCATTTGAAACCGCCACGAAGGTAATTCTCTTCTGTATCAATGAAATTGGGATTTATACTTAGTATAGTGTTTGTTTCCCTCAAATGAAAATGATTTTCAAACAGGCCGCTGTACGCGTGTGGCGCTCGGATAGCCTCCAGACGCTGCATGTATTCGGGGCAAATTTCTTTAACAAGGCCGTGGTTGGTCTGGACATCTGCAGAACAAAGGTAAGACTAGATGTGCATGTTTGTATTTGCATTCAAGATCTAAGATTTACTATACAGGGGTCACCCCTGCATATGGACTAGTTGTGAGCCCCTAATGTAGTGCTCACGTCACATGGGCGTAAAAACGGCGTTTTCCTATTTACGCATGTTTATATTCATGAAATCTACAAATCCGTCGTAATAAGCTGTAAAACATAACTAGAAATGCGTAAAGGAACATGAATAGAACGTCAAAATATGGTGAGAGACATCAACATTAACTATTTGTCACAAAGGAAATGGCAAAGGTTTTCTCGGACGAGATAGAAGTAAAGTGTGGTGTACCCCAGGGCTCTGTCTTGGGCCCGCTTATGTTTGTAGTTTGTATGAATAACTTGAGAAAAGTATTAGCGTATGGTAAAGTTTTATTATATGCAGATAATTGTGTTCTGTGGAGTGGAAACACACAAGAAAATCTACTTTCAAAAAATGTAAAACGATTTAAATGGAAAACAAAAATGGACAGAAGAACACAAAATACAAATGAATTATACAAAGACCAAGATAATATGGGGAGGAATCAAAGAGATACAGATAAGGGAATACAAAAGGGTGTAAATACTTTGGAAGCATTTAAGATGTATAAGTATTATGGGATTCCTGTACGGCATATGGCCTATGATCCATGGGCGCTGCCATGACCCCCAAGTAGGTGTTCTTCACTAATGGAGGTGCAAAAGTAGATGTTTTTCACTAATGGAGGTGCAAAAAAAGTGAGTGATAATTGGGAAGTGTCACAACTCTAGCCTTGCTCACTTATGTATATAAAGTGTTCCATGTGAAAAACACCATGTCGTGGGTTCAATCATTATGTCATCCTGCACTGGGATGGGTGTAGAGAGTCAAGGGAACTATGGTAAAAAATTGAAAGGTAGTTGTATTTTGTAAGAATAAAGGGCCAGAATACAGGTTCTGTCCCCCGAAGGGGTCTGCCATACTGCTGGCCACCTAGTGGTTGCTTCATGAACTAACAATAGCTCTATCCCCTATAGGTAACAGATTAAATCATTATGAACAGGTTGAGGGGATGATAAGAGAAGTAAATAGAAGATGGTGGGCAACAATGCCAGAGCATATATTTGAGATGGACGAGAAAAGGACCAGAAGAGATAGTAAAGTTTAATTCACGCTACCGAGACCAAAAGACCCATAATAGTAATATAACAAAGGTCATAAGACCATTAAGATGAATAGAATGATAATAGGAAAATGATGATAAAATTGAAAAATGAGGTGCTAAACAATGACCAATGAAGAAATGCATCATTGAATCAGGACTGTTATTGTTATGAATGACTTTGATGTTATGTACTTGTCCTTGTAAATGTCCGTGTTTTTTACTATGTGATATGTGACAACCGCGTGGAAGATCGCCAGTTTACTGGGGAACGTGATGTTAGGCCTATATCGTTAAACGTTTTTGAATGATGAAAAAACCGAACGTTTAAGCTACAGCCACATTGGCGTAAGTTTTGGCGTTTCTCCTATGTATCATAACGAATGCGAATTTCGTGTATAAATTACGTGAATTCAGCGCTTCTACCTTTCCCTACAGTAATCCAGTCACACTGGTGTTAAGTTTTGACGTTTTGGATTGGTGGGCATGACCTAAAAGCTGAAGATTGTGAACGCTTCCCTTTACTTTTCTTTACGTTATATCACATTCCTTCATGTTCGTCAACGTTTATGTTTCTTTAGGCCTACGTATTGTAGCCTATTACAGAGTTCATACACGCATTACAATTACACCAGTGTGACTGGGGCATATGAAGCGTAGTCAAATGTAAGTTAAATGGATGATATTAGAAAAAACCTAGGAAGGTACATCGGAAAATAAAGGTTGGTAGGATTGAAAATACTATCGATCTGTGAATCATGGGTATACTGTGTTGTATTCATTGAAACTTATCATATTTGAAATCCCATGCTCTAGTTCTTACATGTCTACTTACACGGCTGTTCGAAGGGATGATGACAGGGTTATTGAATGGGATAACCTGATTTAGATCCAACAAGCCGCAATTTGACCAGAGGAAGCGAATGGGAGGTTAATCACCACCTAGATTATGCCTTCCCAATTTTGAACTGCATGTATTTCATCATCGTAGTACCAGCTTTGATTGCCATGGAATATGGCTATTGACTGTGGTATCCCCTTTACATTGTTATCATAATAACCCTTTCTCTTGAGTGGCATGACAGTGTTCCCACATAATATTGAAATTGTTCATCTTAAAAGTTGATACATTATTTGTAAATACTATGATCCGCCCAAAGGCAGTAGATAAACTGCCACCTTTGTTCTTTTGGCCCACCAGCTGAACGTGCGGACAGCGTTTAATCAGCAGAATGGACCCGTCACCAAGGTGCAGCGTTAATATGTTCGTTGTTTCACAAAGTACCTAGACATCACCAACCTGCCCGTCATCACAATCACACGAACTTCTCCATCCCACCTATGTAGGCAATTCCTCCCAAACAGAGCCATCCTCGGATACACTTTGATAGCAAAGGGACACAGGCACTATTATCTTACACTATGAATATCCCATGTGATTGAGGAAATATCATATACACCCATGTTTGACCCGAAACCGCTCGTCTTCCTGTTCACATATCCCTCATTTTTACAGGGGTACGCTGATGCCAAAGTGTGACGTCTTCGCCCTCTCTCATGATGAATACACGGCATCAGTGTTAATCCCTGTCAAAACATTATCCACCCCATGGGTTTCATCACCCCCATTCCACCTTAGGTTGATGCCCTAGAAGCCCAAGATGACTGAACCCTCATGAATAATGTATGTTTATGTTTAAAGGCACAGCGGACATGTACTACATAAGAACTATTTTGTTGAAAATATTCATTACTTTCCTAGTTTAAGATCAGGATTATACCATGATTAGTTCTCTCATCTATCTATTGCTTTTCACTTTGGCCATGTGTTATCGTAAACAGTGTCACAGAATAGCAGAAACAGCACGTTTTCGTGATATTTGATTGGAACCCCAATAAGGATTATTTCGTTCTTTGTGTATTCTATTTCAACCAAATCTGTGCACATTCAATATATACGTGTAAATCATTGTTATACAAATATATGGACCGTAGAAAATGCATATAATCTACACAAGCAATGCCCAATTTTCAAATATATTTCTTTACCATTGGCCTTTAGCGACACATACAGTCGTCCATGTTTCAGGAAACCCATCCTTGGTTCTATGTTTTATAATTTCCGTTGCAATATTTCTTAATGCTTCTAGGAGCGCATCTGTGCCATCGATGGTGTGGGCGAGGACCACGTGATCTCAGTGTGGGACATGGCGACCGGACAGATGGTAGCATCGGGACAGGTATTGTCATGCCTTATCTAACCGTTAACTGATGCCGCTCAAGCCATCAACTTGATGCTGGTGTCGTGGGAATTTGTTCCTTTGGTCAGAAATGTTCCATCGAGGAATTGTCAACAATACAACACAAATGTACTTTTGAAATTCATGGTGATACATATTGTATATTAGTAGAATTGTTCGCAAAAGACTTATCACTATATATACCTATAGTCGAGCACTCCTCCAATTTACTTACCGTTTCCCGGAGTTTATCAGTTATACATTTCAGACCTAGAGTGGTCGATGGTATCACGTGAAGAAATCTAGTCTTATCATGTCGTAGCTTAGATCTGTGATACGGGGGTGACGTAGATGTTAATTTCTGCTTCTCATATGACCCTGGTGCTTTTCATAAAGAACAGCTTAATGTAACTTTGTTACACCAAATAATCCACGTGTTTCGACTATGTGGAATTGCATACACATATACACTGAATACGGAAATAAAGATCAATTGGGTTAGTCAGCTTGTTCGTATAGTTATGGACATCTATATTCAGGTCCATCATAAGCGTACTCGTTGTCGTGTTGCAGAGACTGGCAATACTCAGCCTTGGTATATATTTCTTTTAAATGTTATCTGGTGCATGTATTATTCTACGTCTGGAACATTAGAAGAGGGTATGTATTTTTGCATTTATAGTCTTACGGGATATGAAACACAGGAAAATAGGAATTTAGCACTAACATAGTCCAACAGTTTATTCAGAGGAAGTATTATGCCGAACCTACTAGTCATAACGCTGTGTGGCCAGAATAAGATGTAAAATCCACATACTGTGCATGGGTAGCGACTATATGAGCTACCCATCGACTAGAATTGAATGGTCTACACAGAGCGTATGTGTAGGTTATAGCTATTTTCGAATACCATGATAATAGATTAACCACATGCTACCGCGCACACAGCTTTTATTCCTCTAGTCATATTAGATGGTTTGGTGCTTACATTACTGTTTTATATTTCAGCCTGATATCCTTTCAGCTTTTATATAGAAAAACAATCCTCTAAAATACCATGAAAAAAATGTTACCAATATTTCTGAAATAATCATTATTGTAACAATATGCTATTAGTCTCACCGATGGATGACGACTCAGTAAATCCCCTCCACCACACACACACCTCCCATTCAACTGGTCTCGCGAGTATTTGAGGTTGGTCTTGAGGTCCAATTTAACTATCAGCTCGGATATACAGAGACAGATTATATATTGTATATTATCTGTAATATGATATGATAAAATGTCCGTCCTTCCCTCCTTCACCTCCTTGTTAACAATTTGTTACCTGTACACAATATTTAGATTGACAAGAGGCGTTATATCAAAGCTTTATAACGGGTTTTATTGTGATGCTTTTATTGAACTTGGTTAAAGAAAAAGTCTGTTGTAAATATTTATGCATCTTTTCAAAATTCATGTTGAAAATTAGTCAAACTGTCTGACTCCTAGAACACAAGTAAAGGTTCTACAACATTTCTTGTGGTAATAAATTGTGAAACCAGTATAATCAACTAAAGAATATCATCACAATCATAGTTTTTTTTTTAGACGTTTATTTAGACTAGCTTACGCTCAGCTATCAGACGGCTGGTTTAAATGCGTGGCAAGTATAATAGTAATAGTGATACCTTACTTTTTGTTGTACTGATTGTAAAAGTCAATGTGAACTGTTTTGTTTATAAAATTTTAAAAACTTGGAAAAAGCACCTTTTTGTGGTGTCTGTTGTACGTCATGGTGGGAGTTGATAACGGATTGGCAGGATATTGGGTATTATCTTCTTATTGTTATTTTGATAGATAGTTGTTTTCGTCATTATTATAGAGACAGGAATGCTTACTTAAATGAATTAGATGTACAACCAAATAAATGCATGCATAAGATTTTTCATGAAAAAGAAAACATATTTGCATGTGGTTACCTAAAGTGTATTGCACAGTTTGCGACTTTTTTCCTTGAGATATGCTAAAGATTAGATTATACTAGAACTTCTTTTATGGAATTACAAAATCTAAAGGATATTACATTCTATTCTCGTGCATTTTATTGGAAGAGATCATTTGCTCAATCTCTCCTGCCAAATACAATTTTAGAAATTATTTGACATATGATATTGCCAGACACATTAACTATATTAGTGACTTTTTTCTATTATGATTTGTTTTTATGAGGATAAAATATACATATATGGAGACATATACTATACAGATCACAAATAAGAATAGATGATTACATCTATTTCATGAATAAATCCCCCAAGAACAATAGCTAAAGGGCTGGGAGGGGCTGGGAGGTGGACTGGCAGCGTGCCCATGCAGCGGCCGTCCCAGCGGGAGGTTGAGACCAAAAGGGACATATCAAAAGGGGATAAAATGAAACATGCTTCATTGAAAAATCTCAAGGAAAAGTCGGCGACAAACTCCCTCTCGGCCGGGGTTAAAAGGAGGTGGTACATTCTCTCAAGAAAAGCCATGCACACCTTGAAATATTGTATTGGAAAAATATCGCAAGGGGAGTTTTGTCCTGACTTTTCCCCTAAAAACGGGAAAGGTCGCAAAGGGTGCGATGCCCTTAATGTCTGTTTGAGTATTGTCTGTGTGAGGACTGCTCTAAGATACTACAAACTGACAAAGTTGCTTGGCACTGAATATCAATATTAAGGAATAACGAAACAAGAAAATCTATTATTATAACAATTAAGTTACAAGGATCTTTGCTTTGAATGTTATGTATATAATTATTTACAGTAAAGCTCTCATAATACAGCTAGTACTACTTAGTGATTTTATCTAAGATATGACAACGAAGAATATTATAAGGAGTGTACGATTTGGTAGATTGCGGAAATGGTCCATCTGTCACTGAAAATGGGTTTGTTAAGTTGTCTGATTACTGCGGTATGGTGACACGACCATTGATGGAACGCTGAGGTAATGGTGTAAAATTGAGAATATGCAAATTTAACTATCGGCTGCAAATATTTGATAGAAAATGACGGAAGATGCTACGTTTGTATAGTTGTGAGTTATGTTTCATGTTATGATTCCTTGCGGCTGACTTAAAAAAGGTATCCGGCCGGGGGCCCGTTTAAAATACATGGGGAGGGAAACTGGGACTAGGACTACGACAGGGACAACTATCTGTGTGTTGTTTCGTTTGATAAGACATTCACCATACACAAAACTTTATGGTAAACAGAAGGTCCTGGGTCAAACCCGGCACAAGCTCAGTTACTGTCCTTTTTTTTCTTGGAAATATTCTCTATTGGGCGATCGCTTTGAAAGAAAATTGTGCTTGTTTGAAGGGCTCAAGAGTTCTTTTTATCAATTATTCAGCGGTTTGTCGTAGGCTACCAGCTTCAGTAAAGACACCTACTCAGTGAATATTGTTGAATAATCCACATGCCAAAGTGCTAAACATCATATTAGACGTATTTCTTGATATATTCAACTCATTCTTCGTTCTCAGCTCAACACCGACGTCATTTGTGACATAGGTTTTAGTGCAGGGGACCCAGACGTGATTGTGGCAGTTGGAAAGGAGCACATCGGCTGGTACTCGGTGTTCGAAGCCGAGAAGACTGTTCAGCTACTACACAAAGCAGATTATGAGGTACGTGCTGACTGATTTATGCAGGAATTTCCCATTTACTAGGTTTACTTTAATGGATGGACAAGTTAAGGTGTATCCTTGTTATGAATAGCAAGTACATACACAATATTGAATGGTTTCAGATACAATCGGTCGTATGCTCCAAGGAGTTGTCGTGTAGTGATCTCCGAGTGAATTTGTGGATATTATGGAGAGTCAACTCCGAGAAGGATACGCCCGACAATGGAATGTCGGGAAATGTCAGTGCCCAGTATGTCAGTGACATATCAGCAGTGTCAGCCAATCAGAATCCATGGAAATTTGTTCATCAGTCATGGACATTTTTCATCTGACAGAAACTATTGAAATACATGCATACTTTACACCATGATTGATTATTAGAATATTTCATTTTTGTTTATAGATGACATTTAGACATGGCTTTTTATGCCTGTATATTTCAGGCTTTTTCCTGAGAACCTTCAGTCAATGAAAGAACATCTCCAATATTGAGGGCATCCATCAGACTTATTTGTTGCTACTTAGTCACTGCAGTTTTGGGACAAGAACACACTGTAGAAGCCACCTTGCCTTTTATGTATGAAGAAATTTTACCACACAAAATCAGTCTGGTTTCAATGCAGTCAAAAGCATTCATTGATGAGAACAGATGAGTTGCAAGCAAGCTGATGTAAAGAGTGATTGGTGAACGATTAGAAACTCAATGTTTCGATGAATTTTATTTAGTGTCATCAGGACTCAGGAGTCAGGTCTTTATATTGTAATATGAATATTGATTTCCATCAATACTCATTCTGCTTGGATGAAGACAGGCTAGATTGAGATTGTCCTAGCTAGCTGGCACCTATTATGCCAGGTGTCTGCTAGCACTCACACTAAGGGGCTAGTGTGTACTAGTGTCCGTGTTTACCACCAATGCCTGAGGCTTAAGCAGTCGATTATAACAATCAAGTGATATGACACATGGTCCTTGGTACTATGTTTTTCACCTAAATATTATAAATAAGTTATTAGACCTACAGTCTAAGGAATTTTCATGTTTATCTCTTAATCTATCATATCACATAAAGTAATTATGTAAGCCCCAGAAAATGATGCCACTAGACATCATTTGGTATTCCAGGGGAAATGCCTCCAGACATTATTCAGCCAGATAGATTTAATACTCAAAAATAGACGAGCAGTGTACTAGTCTTGAATTCTTTCCTGAGTGCTAAGTAACATTAATCAGTTTCTACTGCAGGAAATATGCATGCATTTTGTAGGCATTCAAGATAACAAGTTAATACATTTTATCATTTAAGTACACACCACTGAGGCGTTGTGTTTCTGGCAAGTCAGTGCCCTCAAGCTGTAACAAAAAGAATTCTAATTTGATGAATGTTCATAGCTTGATGTATAGCAGCATTTATCCAGACTACCATTTTTTCTTGGAAAACCTACATTTCAGTTTCAGTTTCTTTCTATAAAACAAGGATTGTATAAATTAGATTTCGTTTATGGAAATAAAACAGTTGTTTGAACCTCCCCACAGTCTGTCAGTTGCATTCAATGACATCACTTTCGTGTCTTCTCAGTCCCTCTGAGACAGTAAATTAAACATGAAAAATATCTCCAACTTTTGCCTGACTCCTAACCCTAACAAGTGTACTACATCAAATAATTTCTGAAATTATAAAAGTAAAATTCTTTTAAAATTCAAATGACTTATCCTCTGCCATCGTCTGTTGATGTTAATAGCGATGTGGTAATGAGCATGATACTCCAGATAGTGCTGTGATAACTGCAGTCAAGGTATAGGCAGGCCGTGTGATTTGCTCTAACGTCACATTGCACAGTCGAAAAATACAAATTACTAAAAAATACTAAATGGAATAGTGGCATTTACATTTAATCAAGGAACCAGCCATAACTGTTGTCTTCCCAGTGTCTTTAGGCAGAAACCAACGATATGATGTGAGGCTGAGTGTTCAGACAGACTAGGGGCATGGGCTATGCAATTGTGGTGTACAGACATCTGCCTTACTCTCATACACCTAGCCTGAGCAGCAGTCTGGCTAGCCGTGTGAGTGTTGGATCTGCATTAACGATGTAGCTGACATGGGGAGAACATCAAACTATTTATTGTTTGATAGAATCTCTTTTGAAAACAGGATTGCTCACCCTCTACTCTAGGTGATGCGAAGTACCGATCATAATCTTTTTTTACAGCAATTGCAATGTCACCTTCTGTTACAAATCCATTGCAAGCTGAGAGAAAGTTCTTGGATTGCGGTGTGCATTGAACAACTGTAAGGAAAATGGAAGGCTGTTGATTGTGTTGACTTTTCCATGTGTGCATTATATAAAGCTCAGAAAAGAAACCTGGAAAATCAGGAGTCCGTCATGGAGAAGCCATGGAAAAAATTAAAAAGTCTGGGAACCCTGTATGTATGATTCAATGCACAATCTATGTATCTATGGATCAACAATAGCTTTGGTAATCTAAATCATACAAGGCTGCATAAAAACCTTTAACCATTTCGCATAAATATCCTATGTGTCCGTGCATCTGCCTCTCTCTCTATTGTAGGATAATCTGAAGGCTCGGTTTGTAATCGCCATGACGCAGAATGAGAAAGGTCAATTAATCACCGGGGACTCCAACGGCACTATCTATGTCTGGGCTGCAGGACGCAATGTCATCGGCAACTACGTAAAGCATGGACACGAGGTACGTTATCAGCAACCATAAACGGTATGCCATAAACAGAGAGGAGCAGGACTGGCGCATGATGTTTACTTGTCATAAATATGGTGATGTTAGTCTGGTGAGTAACACGATTAGCGGAATGAATATAGAAAATATTAAGGCGGCATTGTTTTTCCAGTTCCAAGAATGCACGAAGCGGTGACTGCCTGAAGGATAGTGAAGAGTCCGCTGTCACCTTTACCTGACATGCCAATATTCCCCAGTGATGGTAAAGTGTCCCAAATGAATTAAACATATGCATACAGGGTGGATTTTGGGAATACCAGTGGCCTAGATACCGCGGGCGATTCGGTCCGCAGGTGAATTCGAGTTTTGCAAAAGGGAAGCCAGTAAGGGTTAATATAACGTTAAACCCCTGTGTAAATGGACGGGATTATCATTAGAAAGTTTATTTAATTTTGGATTTAGGTATAGCACACATTTAGAATTATTCTTTATCAATTTCTATTAATTTGAAAAAGTTATAGTCCATGAAAAACATTTTAGATTTGTGTCAAGTCGTCTCACCTGGGAACCTGACGTCCCACCCGATTACAAACGTAAAAAGATTATGAAATTCTGCATACATATATGGATCAGGAATAGACCCCCTTCACAGTCGCATTGCACTGGATTATATCCAATCACATACCCCAATGTGGATACAGAACAGTATTATTCCACTAAGCACCATGTTGCTGAGTGTCCTTCACCTCATTAATGCATCCCCAGCCCCATAAATGATTTAACCCTATCGCGCCGGGTACCCGGTAATCCACAATCCTGTAGATATCTCACTGTGATACATCCAAGGGCCCTGTTTTTTAGTCACGACATCCTATATGTAAGACATCTTACAGTCTGGGGACTGAACACTATGGATAACCGGTATTCCTAGGAGTATTGCAATGCCACATCATGAAAAGTTTTCTCTAACCCCGAAAAAGAAAGTCGAAAAAGTACTTTACAAACAAATGAGTCATTTCACATTACTTCCTTGGTCCTTCCAGAATACCCCCCCCCCCCCCAAAAAAAATAATAATAATAACCTAAAACTAAGGTATAACAAGTCAATGATGCACCATACACAAGTTTCGCACTCCTACTACATTCAAAATGTAAAAGGATCGATCTTGTACATACCCTATAATACCTGAGGAGGATTCAGTATATATTCGAAACCACAAGCCATTAGCCCTGGCAGTGAGCTGGAGAAAACACTCTATTAAAACAATATAAGGTTGCCTACTGCCCACCCTCCTAATCACCAGGCCAAAAGAACTTAATGACCGCGCCGCACAGACGCATTCCAGAATTCCCCAAGTGAGTCGACTGCACTCGGGTTGCAAGGACACCAATTAGATTGAATGTTGACTGCCGTCAGCAGACAATCAGAATAGGGCTAAAGCACCCGGGTAGTCTCAATAAGGTTATAATATTTATGGAAATGCACTATGAGTAAGGAAAATGCTACATTGAGTACTTGAAGGGGTTCTGCATTTAAAAAAATGGGACTTTGTGTTCAGGACTTCTATAGTGCCACACCATGGGCTGATCCATTCATTCCAAGGATCCCACACCCCATGCCAGACTACAAAAAATTGCCAGAACATCCTTATTTGCATGTTGATAATACCCCAACCAGTAACAGCACTTGAAAGTCCTGCAAGGTCCTGAAATGGAGCCAGATGACTACCAACTGAGGGTACAATTCAAGAAAGTAGTTGCTGCTGAATATTTGAGTGTGAACAACCAAGTCTGAAAAAGTGATGTCAGGGAGAAGTACATGGTCAGCTATTCACTTGTTGAGAAATAAGGAAAGAGACCAACAAGTTTTGGCCAAAGTCATTGTTCTCCACAAGTTTGATGTGGAGTGATATCAATGAGGCGACAGTGACTTCGACCAAATTTTCTACACTGCTCCTGTGTAGATATTGATGATTCTATGTAACCTTTATCAAATTCCAAAATATCATTTCCGTTATCTGTTGGTAAAGTTGCAGCCCTGATCTAGGGTTGAAATATTAGCAGAATCTTATAGCTAGAGAGACTAGGATTATCAACAACACTGTCATTATAGTAACTTATAGTAATTATGCTTCATGCTATAGCTCTTCAAGCATTGGCATGTGTCCTTGTGCATGACCTCATAACAACACCAAGTATCAGGTTGGTGAGTTGAATGACATCACACACCAACCTTGCTCTGAACATGGAGGTGAGGAATCCCAAAAGTGTAGCAGGGAAGGCTTCATACCAGACTTTGAACTTTGAAACAAAGGTCTAGTATGGTCGCAGCATGTAGAAATGCTATTTCTAGGATATGATAAGTATGACTGTGAATAGCTACATGGTAAAGGCAAGCTTGGCAGACTGTCGGTACGAGAATGGTCTATATACACTTGGAACACCATAAGTTACCTATAACTGGCAAAAGAAGGAGAAGATCAAACCCTTCATTGCACATGTATCACAAGAGCTCCTCAACAGTCACATTGAAATCAATGTGTAAAATGAGCCTAAGGATGACATCTAGCAAGAAGAGATTGCTGTACGAGAAACATCTTCAGAAGCTGATTATTCCTCATCAAAGTGTGTTCATACCAAGAATAACAGATCAAAGGACAATATCTGGGCAGTGTTCAAAAAGAGCAAATTCCGTTATTGTTATACATATATGTATGCACTGTCTGAAATGTGACCTGTACCATATACTAAATATATACTATATTTACAATTGACTGAATGTATCTGGGCTTGTTTAATGGTAGAGAATAAAAGCCTTATCGATAAAGGCTACATTATTTTACCCTCCCCTGTGCTCTTACCCGATTCCTATTGGGGGTCGGCAACCTTTTTGGGGGCATTCCAAGGGGGCAACCAACATTTTTTCAGTATTCCAAGGGGGAGCAACTTTTTTTTGTATTCCCAACTTTTTTTGACTGATTGATTTTACAAAAACCTGTGCCCCCAGCCATAATTAATGAATGCTCCCTTTGTGATATATCAATTATGCACAAGGGAGTCCACCGCCTCGGAACTATTTCCCCCATAACCGATTCCCCAGGTGTGAATGGTCCCTGGTGATTGGAGTGAAAAACCCCTTAGAAGGAAAGTCCAAAATGCTAAATGAATTCCCCGATTGATATATACTATAGAGGAAACTCATGAAAGTTTAGGGTCTGAGCCCGTATCCCATCGAGTTTGAATCACGTGATAATTCACAAGGCGAAGCCGAGTGAATTACTACGTGATTCAAATGAGATGGGATCGAGCTCTGACCCTAAACTTGAATGGGTTTCTGAATTTATCTCACCCTTAATATTGACTAATGGGTTAACATGTGTGACATTATCCCCCATTGGATATTTTTCATAAATATCTAATAGGCATTAGATACGAGTTCCCAATGTTAAGTCTATGGAGAAAAAATATCTGGGGTGAGATAACATGTCATATTGGATGTTCCCTATATAACAATGTTGCGTTTCAGGGTCCAGTATTTTCCTTGATGATACTCCGAAATGTCCTCCTGTCGGGAGGGAGAGATGGCAAGATTTGCGCATGGCATTGGAATAAAAACATGGACAAAGCTGGAGAGCTACAGGTAAGTAGGTCTTATTGTCTAATAATATACTGGGTCAGATATTTTAAAACTGCTAAATTACGCTTTCTTCCTGGGATCATACACTCAAAAAATAATTTTAGAATAATACTTCTTTTTATATTTTGTATTAGTTTCCTACTAAGTACCTGCCAGAAAAACATTATTCCAACCAAATCAGACAAATGGTTCAGATTTGAGAGCCTTTTGAAATTGTGTATAATACTGCATGTTGTCCACCCCATAAAATATTTGAAATTTCAAGAAACTTTATAAAAGCTTATAATTTGAGAAAAACTAATATTATATGGTGATATATACTATATGTGACCCAAAACACCTCTATCACATATTAGATATGAAACAAAAGCTCTGAGCCATATTTGGTGGTGGGCCACACAGGGGTGTCAGACAACACAAGGGGTGTTGGACAACATGTTTATAAAATCACTCAGAACATTGGAAAAAATAATATTTTTGGCTATAATCTTTTATATTCTTAATGAAATGATAGAAATCTTCATTTTTCAAAGCAAACCACTCAATTATTGATAAGAAACAACCCCAAAATCATGACTTATATCAGGGCATGTTGTCCGACACCCCGGGGTGTTGGACAACACGTTTCTAGTTTTTGAAACATAAAATGTATATTTTTTCATTTAGAAAAAAACAACCTGTTTATTCAAAAGTGGATGGGATACTTAACTTATACAGGAATATTTTTTATTCTATTATAATTATCATTTCTTCTATACATCTTTTAACATGTGTGTTGTCCAACACCCCATTTTTTGGAAAAAAAATATCATCATGGAATCACAATGTTTTAATATCAGAATGGATAATCTGATTGTGTTTAAACCCTCAGGTCTCACAGTCAGGATATTGGTCAACATTTTACAATAAAGAAAAATTATTTTCTCATTGTATAATTCATTAGTACAATCCTCTCGAAATTGGGGTGTCGGACAACATGCTCTATGGGGCTCTCAGTTGGAAAATTTAAAGGTCCTGGATAGATTTGACCATTAAACAAGCCCAGATAACTTTAACCAATTTTCAAAACTATATTGTCTCTATTTCTCATGGCATGCTTTAAACAAGTTGATAGAAACAATTGGCTCAATATTGTGCCTCCAAGATTTTGAAAAAAAGTGAAAACACTAGAAAATCACAGTTTTTGTTGATTTTCGGAAGGAAAAATTCCTAAGAGCTATACAAAACCCTATGTTGGAATGAAAGATCATCTAAAGATGCACCAAGAAATTCCACTTTTACATCGATGAGATATGTTTATAAAACATAAGCCTTAAATAACCCTGTTTTCGGTAATTTAGCAGGTTTTAAAAATCCCACCCTACTATGGGGCCTTTCAAACCCAGTGATGCATGGAGGCACTCCCACTCAGGGAAAGAACAATGCCTGGAGATACTCCCCACAGGGGACAAGAAATACATACAGACATTATTTGATGCGATTATGACATACCCTATTTTGTATGTAAGCATGTTTATATATAAACCCCAAGATTGATTTTCACATGCCCTTTGGTAAACCAGTAAAATCGGATAAACATGCATGTGTTTGTGTGCCATGATTAGGGAATGTTCATTATTTATGGAATGGGGGGATGAGCTATTGGAGGGGGGGTGGCTTATATGAGGGTATTTGCCGGGGGGGGGGGGGATATTTAGAGGTATTTGCCTGGGGGGGGGGGGGGCATTTTATTTAGAGGTATTTGTCTGGGGGGCATTTCATTTCATGGTAGTTGCCTGGGGGGGGGGGGGCATTTCATTTTGCTGTATTTGCCTGGGTGGGGGGGCCTTTCAATTTCAATGATTTATGTTTTACAATTCACCGCCATAAGAGGTTCTATAACTGTGTATTTTGGATAATCTATACAATTTAGAGGCCAATGGTGTCTTATATCTTCTAGCAGAATTAGGAAATTTACATATAGGTATGGTGATTGTGCATAGAAGATAATAATTGAGGTACTGTAACACCTGGCAGTGTCATGTCTGTGGAGTGGGGGCTTATCATACTAAGACTTCTTGTAATCTGCCATGCAAGAGCTCTTCTGAGATAAATTTCATTGCAATGTTTTTCAACGATGATCTTACTAAACTTAGCAGCAAAATCATTGGCCTATTGAGGCAGAGACTATCAGAGGGTTATTGCAGGTCCTCGTATTTTCATCTATGTCCTGAGGAATCTGTAATGTTACCATAAAGGTACATATTTTTAACAAATAAACCCTGATAAAACAACAGCTATCTGAAGAAAATGAAAGGTAACAGTTGCTGTGATGAATGACGATTTTAGTTAAATTCACTCAACAAACTCCCAAACTACCGCAGTAACGTTACCCAAGAGATAATACCTTCAATTGGTTATTCATGACCATTATTTTCTTAGCAGATATCCTTCATCACCACAAATTCCACCAATAATTTACTATATGAGTGTATTACATGACTGTCAGGACATCCTCAGAAAACAGCAAAACCTGCATTCTGCGCATGTACTAACTGGTATCAGAACCAGTTATTTTCTAACCTTTGCAACACCTTCTTCTATGGCATTTTCTGTGATAATTATCGGTATCTGGCCTCTGCCTATGTTTATAGTGCAAAGACCAAGATCATATGAGGAAAGAAAGTCCCAGCTGTCATAGTGTGGTCACGGTGCACTGATCACAGGGATCTTACAAAAACTGGTTTGAACTTCATTAATTCAGTTGGCAGTATTGGTTTGATTGTAAATAGTGACAAAAGCTAGGTGAACACTCACCTACCATCTGTAATAGACTGCATTCATGTGATGGCATTCTACCTGCTAACACAAGGCTTTTCCTGTGCTCTGGTGCCAAATATTGGGATATCCTTTCCTGGGTGTGGCAATCGGTAATCCCGAAAATGCCTGCAGATTATTTAACTGTATTTTGACATTTCAAAAGATGCATCAATGTTGTGTATGTTTGACACTAAAACACCAGGGAACTATCAATAATTATGTCAAAACTAATGCGGTCTAGTATTCACAATCTTTTAAAAACTTCAAATATATGAAAAACAAACTATTGTCTGCACAAGAAAATTGCAATGATTTTAGAGTTTGTAGGTTATGCATGAATATATGTTAAGACTATCAAAGGCAACACTGCTGTTAGGAGATTGCTCCATGACTGTATGCAGTGCAGCTCCACTATTAGTATATATACTCAGCTCAATGGTCAATGTCAGGTGATTGCAATGCAATCTAGCTTAGCACATACAAGTTGTCTTTTTGGTGCCTCCACTGTCTCAATAGAACAACCCCTTAAGATAGGTCTCAGAGCAGCAGGTACATAAGCTCCCATGCCAGCATGTCCTGACAGGCAAAGGTTTCACTTCCTGGATGGTAAATATCTAATCCTATAACTGTGCTACCCAGTTTGCAGTCATTGCTCCTTAACCATCATTAGCAGTCCATATTTCTCAGGGCCAGATAGCTGTGTATTAGAGAATTTGATTATAGAAGTTTAAAATTTGCACGCCAGAATTCACCTGGCTTTATTTACTTAGCATTACTATAGATGTGTACATATACATGTGTATATAAGAAAGAACCAATTTAAGGCTATTGCCTCGGGAGGAGGGCGATGTATATCAGGGTATTTGTTTGGGAGGGGCAGTTTATTTGAGGGATTTCCATGGGGGGGGGGCAGTTTATTTTAGGGTATTTCCGAGCGGGACGGTTTATCTTGAGGTATTTCTGAGGGGGGGGGGGGTAATTTGAACATTTCGGAGGATTCACCAAGCAAAACTCACACCTCCCCCCTGCCATAAATGATGAACACTCCCTTATATGGAATTGTCTTTGACTTCCCAGCTCTTGAATATTATCAAAGCTGTGGTATTTTGATAAAAACCCTTTATCAAAATTCCCGCCATTCTTTCCCAGAGATATTTTACTGAAAACTAAGGTATTCTCATTGAACCGATCCCGGATGTAAAATAAACCCAAGGGTTGCAAGTCCGCTTAAATCTAAGTAAGCCATTCATTGCAATGCATGAAATCATGATCAAAAGTGTTTTAGTCTAACCTAGATTACGGCATAAGAATTCCAAAATCACGACTACTATCTGTGGGTCTCAATGTAGATGATGGTGGTATAGGAAAAACATTTCCAATGTGATTTTCGTTCAGATCCCCAGGTGTGAAGGTGGAGTGCGGATAATGGTGCAGCATGGGGACTTACTGCTTATCGGGACGACAACCAACTCCATCCTTACGGCCAAGCTCAACGGGTCCACTAAGGCGCCGCTAGATGGCGTCGTCCTCAGCACAGTCGCCCTCACACAGGTGAATATACATATATATATATATATATATATATATATATATATATATATATATATATATAGGCTACACAATGGTTGTCTTCTCCGTGTTACTCGTGCCTAGTAATATTTGAGCAAGGATATTGCGTAGTGTCAAATACAAGGAGAATACGACTATGCAGATCAAAACCATGTTGATATTGTATTTATCATCTAGTATTCCAAATACAAGTTATCAATGCAAACAAAATCGCCGTCGATATTCCCATGCACTTTTTTCCGTATTCTATCGAGTAGAATACGTCTTTCCACATTCTACTCGGTAGCGATCTGCAGGTTCCATATGTTTTAAGTATAGAGAATCCGTATTAGGTGGATAATAACGTCTTATAATTTGTTCAATAATCCGAAAGGAATCTCGGGTAAAATCGATTTGAAGTACTATCGAGTCTGCGCTACCTTATTTCTGTAAACATCAGCAGAAAAGATTGCTGCCGTTCTTTTCAAAGAATTGAAATGATGTCATTTAAATGAAGATCTATTTTCAAATCATCTCGAGTTTCTTAATATAGATTTGAACCAGCAAGAACGAAAGGGCCTTAAGCCTCTGCTGGTAACATTACCCAAGGAGGCTGGACTGTGGGTGAATTTTCAGTCTATTTGAGATGGGTATAGGTCATAATGAGACGATCTAATCATATTCCACAGGGTCATTTTGATGCGGCACAGGGTCTTGCGGTGCCGATCAATAACGAAAAGCCCAACCTGATCCTGACTGCGGGGCTGGACGGTGTTATCTGCCTGTTCAACACGTCTGCGCGCCAACCGGTCTGGAAAGCTCTACTCAAGGTCGGTCTAAAACAAACCACGATGCTTTTATAGATATTGGTGAATAGTTCGATCTGCTAATCAACCTGGCATTACCACCCTTCAGGCGTGTCTCCCCTTTAACTGTCACTGTTTTTGTCACACATAAAAGGTATGGGGTGTAAAGTGGGGTCCCCACCTTACAGCTATTGGTTATAAGGATTATGGGAGTCTAGGAGTCCCAATTCCAGAGTACATCTAAGGGTACTTAGGAATCTATAGGAGAAAATGTTTTTTTTATTATGGATATTCATTGATGGTTCTTGAAGTTTGATACCATATTCATGATCGCTTGACTACCAGTTGGAACATGACTGTAGCTGCCAATTAAGACGGCAAACGAAGACAGGGGACGGTTCAAACACTGGGGGTGGCAGTCCAAACGGTTGGGACTAAACACCTTTTGAGCGAGGACCTGTTAGGAAGCACCCTGTGCTATTCTTAATACATACGTCACACGTATTAAGTAGTTGTCTGTATTCTATGATATGTTCAGATGGGTTCCAGTTTGTGTTTGTATGAAATGTTATATTCTGTGTCCCATAGTTTTATGTGATAATAGGTGTTTTTAAATAATGTTTATAACACTTGGTGTTGAACCAGCAATGATATGAAATAGAACCCAAAATAAATAAGGATCCTATATCAAGATTCCATTATTATTCCATCCCTCTCCCCCATTGCCTCCCCGTCCCTCTGTGTCCATTTGCTTTCCTTACCTAGGTTAAATAAACTGCAGAAAGAAAGCTCTTATTCTCTTAAAGACCAACGTATCCTTTTATGGCTCTGGATACAGTCTCGGGAATATTCCATTGTTTTATTTCATCTTCCAGAACACAATGGTTCTTTGTATTGACGTAAATAGGGACGCCAGCATGGTCGTAATTGGCACAAATGACACGTGAGTACGGATGGTGATGGTAAACCTACTCTTCTTTATATGAGCCTTTCGTCTTGCTTTGAGCTCATGGTCTGATGGATATTGGAACGTGACATTAGTATTCCCCGGCTATGCAACTTGAAATGGGCTATATTATATTCATTCACGTAGTGGGAGAGAATTTGCCGGATTTGTATCACCAGAGAAGACCAATCTATTCGATATTCGTTGGGGTCTAAAGTGGGTCGTGAATGGAAGATCTTCGGAGAGAGGATCATATAATTATAACCCACGGCCGAGCTTGAATTATAAAACATTTGTTCACAGAGTAATTTTCTTAAGTGATTCCGAATGAGGAATAATGCCGCAGAGCATAGGCACGATTATAACAAATGCCAGGCTTGTCTTACGCGGAAGCGATATCCCTCCTGGGGGAGAAGATTTGGAATAATGAGCACATATTACATGCTTGTGGGGAGTTAACATTTAAAGGTATAATCAGAAACTTTGTTGTTAATCGTTACACTCCGGCAGATTTATTCCATCCTCGAAATCTAGACTTTATTTGGTGTTTCGTATAGAAAAATACTGACCCATATATAACTTTCGTGTTTTATGCCCCTTTTTATGTTCATCATCCCCGTAATTGTTTCAAAATGTATGATATATATATACATATATATATATATATATATATATATATATATATATATATATATATATATATATATATATATATATATATATATATATATATATATATGTGTGTGTGTGTGTGTGTGTGGGTGGGATAACTACACAGGGTAACCGGAAGTTATCCTGGTAAATACCCAGGAACCAATACGCCTCGTCATCCGTTTCACTTGGAAACTCGGCCACACATATGAGTTCAGTTAGATTTTAATTATCTTACGAACTGCATTTCAAAAACGTGTGTTTATCCGTTCTTGGTCTTGTCGACAGTGTGATCATTATGGACGTGACTGTTTTGGGAGGGATTCCCGAAATGTCTGAAGTGGCCGCCATCAAATTGACCAACACAAAAATGACAGCTGTCAAGTTATCCCCAGGTATGTATTAGTGCACCAATCATATCTCAAAAAGAAAAATATATGACAATCACCATTGAGTTCGCCATTCAGTAGCCACAGCCTTTTACATTTTACAGTGGAAAGAGCAGCGACATTGAAAGGAAATAGGGAGCCAAAGTGAACCCGCTGAAACTGCAGGAACCCGTTCACAAAAATCATTTCTGGGGATATACGCTCAGTACCTAGATTATATATTGGTTCGAGATTATATATGTGTCGTTCCCCAATGATTTAAATGCACATTTTTATATACTTAACAACTGTCATCGTAGCTTCGAGACATGCAAACTTATTCAGGGTCGATAGTAGTATACTACACTTTAACAGTAGCAAACGAGACCAAAAACAAAATTCTAGCCTCGAACCCCCATAGCTTTAGCAATAAGCCTCGTTCTTGATGGCCTCTGGAAATGCTGTTTTGAGCAAGGGTATCTATGGTTTTAGCGTGTTTACTTTGGCTCACTATACATTCGAGGTGGCGTGTAAAATATTCAGTCGGGGATTTCCGTTACAGATGGTGGGCAGATAGCAGCGGGAGATGCTGATGGTGTGGTCTACTTCATCGACTGGCAGGAGACGGAACCTGGCAAGTGGAAGTGGGTGCTTGGTGGACAGAGCAAGGTAAGGAAAGCCAATTGGTTAAAATTCAAACTTTGGTGTACGATATTTCGCAGGATGGTACGTACTGAACAACCTGACACTGTTGTGATTTCTCGCATGAGATTCATAATCTCTATCAGTGCCTTACAGAGCTTCCAGTCCCTAAGGTCATTTTCATCTAGTATATATATAGCAGTGAAGCGGATTAGAATGAAGGATTTCGCTTCAACTCATCTAAAGTATGATAAGCGCAAATATACTATCAATCATGAAACAAAGGCTTGTGTGTTTAAATATTGCTCTTTGGGGTTTCCAGCTCCATAGAGGCGCCATCAATGGAATGGACTGGTCGGCCGATAAATATTCAGACTCATGGATCTTACGAACGAGTTCAACGAACACAGAATTGATTTATTGTAAGTTCGGCAAGTCCAATGAACAGTTATTTTTCATAGGGAACTGGTGGTAAAGAGAGATTGAGGAGTAAATTGGATATATCATGGGTATGGATAAAAGTGACATAGGACTGAAATTATAACAACGATAAAATGGTCAGCAACTCATTGTGACATGTAATAAGAATTCGCATTGAGATGGTTATATCCGATGGTTTACATTAAATATATATACTCTGTGTTGTGAGACCTGAAATCAATAGCTCAGCAGCAGAATGAGTGGGTGATCTTGCAGAACACTTGGAAGTTATTGTTGTCTGTATCATCAGAGTTGTAATAAGTTATATCTCACCCAAATACACCAATATTTATAGCTTGATCCATGGCAGTGTTTTACATACCAGCAATAAACTTCAGTTGATATCACTGATATTCTTTAGAAAGACATCATTTTATGAATGTGTCAAGATACTATTAATATTGTATCCTATCTTCTCATAACCGCGCCACTGCTAATTGTGACATCTTAAGGAGCTTCTCGGAATCCAGGCACTTTTCAGGGGTTATATATCGAGCCAGATGATTCGTTATTCTTTATCTTTACAGGGAGAGGGAAAACACGGGAACCTGCGAAAAAGACTGAAGATTTGAGAAATATGAAGTGGAGGAGCCATCATTGTCAACTTGGATATAACGTAGCAGGTCAGAATAAGAAAATTGTGCAAACCGCTACTGTAACACTTCTGTGAAACATTGGTATCTCAGCTTCAGGCTTATTGAGCGCGGGAAATCGCGCTCATATACGTCATCTAGAGGTTAGGAAGCTCACACAGGGTTTCAGCTTACTGTAAAGAATCTAACACTTCACTATCCATGCACCAACTATAAAGGCCTGGGGGTCGTTTTATTTTCAACTCTCCTGGGCGAGGAGAGTGCCCACGAGGGATAGCTCCATTGAGGATATTTTTGAGGAGATCTCCTCAATCTCGTTCGATTTACCCTGTCCTCGGGAGGGAGAGAAATCCTCGGCCGAAGTCTCCTTTGAGAGAGCCCCAGGAGAAAATAAACCTGTAGGAGACTTTTGAGGAGACTTGAAAGAGAGGCTGTGTATACTGCAGGTGGTGGCACATAGTGGTATTTTTGGGAACTAATTTCATCATTTATGAATGTATGTTAATCTAAGTAAATAGCAAAGTAATTCTCCATCTGAGACCTCCAGTTTTAATTAAAATCATAATAAATATATTTCCGATAGTTCAAATGAATTAAATAGCTTTTATTTGTTATTTTGAATCACCAACGACACCCCTAGAACTGTCCCCATCCAGGAGAGCTGCACGACACTTTTCAGGAGCTCTCCTGGCCCCAGGATTGAAAATAAAACGATATTTCAGGAGACCTCCTAGAATCTGGCCAAAGACTCTCCTTCCCTGGGAGACTTTGAAATATCGAACCCAAACTGTCCTGGGACCTCTCCCCGGGCGCCCCAGGACTCCTCGGGCAGAAGATAAAACACCCCCCTGGTCAGACGAGCAGGGGTCCAGTATCAAACCTTACCATACCCCCTCCCCCACTACTGACTTGGTTCCTTTTAATAGAACTTTCTTGGCTGAGTGACCTTGTGATTGTCTGTGCGCTGCAGTCTAGGAAATCAACAGAAATCACATATTTTCAATGTATAAAATACTCAAGATGAAAACCAGGATTCTATAAATGGTTCAAGATCACAGAGAAAGGACAATTATGGTATTTTGAGGGCGATAAGTGTACAAACTAGGATCAAATAGTATGTTCATCATTGATGAATTGGTGTGCAATTATAAATGAATAACAATTAAAAGGTTTATATTCAGCATCTGCCTGTGTCTACGATTCAAATATATCAAGCACTAGTAGGTCAATCAGGTAATTTGGTCTTGAGTGATTGGGCAGCTGACCAAGACCTTCAATAAAAAATTCAGTCACAACCATGACGAGTTCAATGGGATGTGTGGTATGCTAGACCAGGCATAAGTCGAAGTCAAAAGTTAGCCAACATACGACAAACACCTCAAAAGAAATATGCCAATGTATTTATGACTTGATTATTAAACATTTTCACTGTATTAGGATACTTCTATTTTGATTAAGTAATCAGTTGTCATCTGTTGACACATGTGATATATGGTGATACTTTGGGAAAAAAACCTATTTAATCCATTCTCTGGGTTTATTGAAACATTCTTACTTTTATTTGATGAAATGATTTAGGTATACCGCGTTCTTCCATTATAAATGGAAATAACATTTGCTCCTAGTTATAATAAAGTTTACCGTCACATGAATTGGTATTCAATAGATATGGTTTTCCTTGATCCAAAAGGATATCGTAGCACAATTAAAAGATACATGTGCTTTTGTTTTTAAAGCTATGTCACAAAATTATAACAATATGCTATTGTAATTGTCTTAATAATTAACCCAATATCAACCCGTAGTTCATAGCTTCTTCCAATGCCTTGTCTAAAAGATGTCTGTAATGTTGGTTTCAGGTGTTTACCATTCTAAGCAGGCACGTGAAGCGGAGATTCTGTCCATGGATATAAACCAACAGCATACATTGGTGACCATGGGTGACAGCAAAGGGACCATCAGTGTTTTCAGACACCCCTGCTCCAAACAAGGGGTAAGTGTGCCTTCACTTTTTCTTCGGTGTGACCTCACCATATCTTTAGGGTTCAGTGATTATGACTTCACCAGTTCCGCTGTGGTTCATATGACTTCACAATGGCTTCACTGTGGCTTCACAATGAGTTGCATTCGATATCTGTTTTTGCTTTCCAAATTTTCGACTAAATGTTTGTGATTTTACCATTTCACATTACAAAATGCAAAATACATGAATGGATGGTTGTAGCGGAATAGGGAGCAAGATATAGGAAACTAGCATGTGATGAATTTCCTTAAAGGTAATTCGATGATAAAAAATACCTACCTTTAGAGTCAGAAATCCTTATGGGTTTTATAATTTTGATTTGATGTCTTTTCAGGCATTCAGCCACACCTACAAATCGCATCCGCGCGTGCGCAAGATAGCGTTCACACACAACGGCCGGAAGTTAATAAGCGTCGGTGGACCTGACAGTGCTGTAATGCAGTGGCACATAACGTAATCACTACAGAATTTCCATTATGTACATCACGGGTAGGCCAAAAACTGAAGCAAGCAAACCTCAGTGGTTATAGTCACTGCCAAAAGAATGCCAATATTTGGTATCAAAGACACGCTGTCCTTTGTCAGAAAACTGTCAATCGCACAATACTCAATATTTCATTCCTCAGAAGACAAGTATTTCAAGAATTGACATAAATCACAGGTAACCTCATTTCATTGCACTGACCAGCCAGTGCACCATCAAAGGTGGATAATTTTGATCGGTCGAAAACACGAAGAGAAAAGTCCGAATAGAAATTTTGACCCATCGCAGGGTTGTCCGTCAGTTATAAGCAAGGCTTGTCGTATATTGTTGTCCTAAAATATTTATATTGTAGCTGGGTCTCATGGCTGTGGTATCTGAGTGACATGTAACAAGAACCCATCCATAATATCGCTAAGAGAATGAAGATGATACATAAAAACATAACAATGAAATGATACATTCAAATATACCAAGGAATGGACTTGACATTTGTAGATGATAGACCTTGTGAGAGGTTGATCACAACTACGAGGCAAGCAAGATAGAATTGGCTAGATCTCCCGTAGCATCTGGAAAGGTACTGGACTTCACAAACATGCATAAAGGACCTTTTATTTCCACTGGGAAGGACTTGCCCCGTTGGGCACACTGACGAGTGCATACGACGGTTATACATTGCGATTTTGCGGCTAGGCAGTGTCTTGAGGTTGATGGGTGGTATTGGCCAGTGGCCGTGTGTTTATATCCCCTTCCACACGTTGACTGCCTGATGCCGGTCGTAGACCGGATAGGCTGTTCCACTGACCCCAAACAGCTAACAGGGTAACAGTCATCAAATGCCTGGCCGCAAGATAGTGCCGGGCAGCACTTTGTATGGATGTTGGGAACTCCCCGGCACTTGCCCACAAAAGCTATTCAAATAACTTTGCATACTGGATAACTATCATGGGTTACTTACTCATTAAATGTTTTTATTCCTTGTTCTTTGTAAAACCAGTACCCTGGATTTCAAATCGCATCACTTAAATTTACCTTCACATAGATGCGTGGTTGGTTTCAGTAGTTCCTTAAAGTGAGATTCACACGATGGGATTCATGTACTTCACAGAGTGTTTGTCTGAGTCAAACCCTGCTGAGATTCTGTATTCGAACACAATTTCTTCGTCTACATTGTACCCTGTGAATTCCACTTAAGGATCAATAACGATATATATCCAGAGCCTCGGAATTCCCTTCTACTCCACCTAAATGCATTAACAGTGTCAGGGGAGTGCGGAGTTGTACAGTAATTTCTTCCAAATAGCAAAAATGAGCTCCCTCATGAGCTTATTTCTCTAAGGCGTTTTTGTGATAATGACGGTTCTTTGCATCCTGTAGATGATGCCTCGTAGCAAATTCAGCCGAATCGTCGATCAGTTTAAATGTAAAATGGTATATGAATAGCCCAACAAATGGACTGCAATATGTTTGAACCTCTTTAATAGGAGGAACTAATCTGTGGTAAGGATTGCGACCGCGACCGTTATTTGCAACTGGGAATTGTATGTATAGATATAGGTTATCAGGGTGATCGTTTCTATTTAGCAACGTTGCTCGTGCTTTACTCAACAACTCTTCAGACACATAATTGTAATAGCCGTGCAATCAACGCAAGCGACTTTTGGTATGTGGCTGGACATACTCTACTCCTGTCTTTAGACAATTATGCAATCTGTCTTGGCCTAATACCCATGTCTGCCTTGTCACATGGCAGTCTCGATTGGATATGACTTTAGACAAATGGCAGGCGGGAAAATGCATTGGCCAATTGGTTCAGTGGTAGTAATTCCCTGTTGTGGCTCAAAGTGGTAGGGTACCTTGTTATAGGTGCCTCATCTGTTGTGTGGTGACTGAACTAATAGTTCTGTTCTTTTATCTAGAGCGTTAGCGTGTGTGGGCGTCCTTTTTCTAGATATCTATAGCAATAATGCTTATCCCGTCAGGTTTTATCGACTGATGTGGGGTCTATGGGTATCTATTAAGAAAGAAATTGATTGAGCGTTTGGTCTGTGCCCCAGTTAGCCATAGAGTTTGGAGTGCGCATGAATATGAACGAGGCGATAGCTGAATGAATACTCCGAAGTTCTTCAAACGATATGGCGAATGGGGACCAAGACAAAACATGAATAGGTTTCTAATTTTATCATAGCCTTGGAATTTGTATCTGTTTATCGCCTATTGAGTTTGAGTTACCATACTCGCAAGTCTGTTAAGTACAAGTTTCAGGCTAAGATAAATACCTGATATATTCATTTTCCCCTAAAACTATTTCCCAATATGTTAGACCCCAACAGCCCCACAGGGACGCTGGTTCAGCCAGATAGAGAAGAATAATTTTTAATAAAGTCTCTGGTTACGGCCATCGGTCTAGACCATGGATTATTGTGTACTCGGTAAGTGTAAGCTTTGCATTACTCTCGCTACACCTATTAACATGTTAATTTCCAGACTTTAGGACATTAAGCTAAATGTAATGGAAACAATTTTATTGCTAGAAGTTTCAGTAATGTTACATATGTTAACAGCAGAATTGTGAATACCTTTCAAAACAGCTATGAATAAAGGTATATACAATAAATAAATCATTTTATATATGTATATCATGTGTCAGCCATCACTAAAAAAAAGTGATCATCAGGTCATCAAAATCTGTGTTGATGTATATGATAAAGATGAAAACAAATTAAACATATTAAGTCTAAACAGCACCAATGGTAAGTGTTGTATAATACATGGTCAAGGTATACAGTGTCATAGTCAGCTCATTCCACTGACCGGTGGCACCATCCAGCTATCCGCTTTTTAACAGGTCGTCCATATTCCTGATGGTTTTATTGGTTTCCATGGGCTCACAACTACTTAGCCTTAAGTCTACTATACAAATAGTCAATGTAAAATTGGCTCCATGCTGAATTATGTGTATATTTGCTACAACACTTAGACATGTCAACGAAGAAGTGGTGAAAGAGCAATAGAGTTGTCAGGTAAAACAGTATGTATACACAGACATTCTGACTTGCCACTAAATATGTGGTCCATCGAACGCGCAAATAATCTTTGTTGTACATGCAATTTGCATATCGTGTCCTGTGCTATATAATACGGTCGTGGTTAATGATATATATTTTTAGGATTTAGAATTTAAAAAGTACTGTTCTGAAAGGTGGCTGGAAAATACTAGTGACTGTGGGATGACGAGTGGGAGAATACTGCAGCTCACACGCTTCAACCCTGCGTTGTTATTCTCGCGGTGATGGGTGGTCGTTATGGTAATGTTATTCAGATAACCGACGTGCGCATGAACGATGGGGAAATCAGAATGGATCCAGGAGTGTCACGATGTTAAGAGGTTAGAATGCAGATGTGTCGTATGGAAATACAATAAATCTCATTATATAAAACAGAGATGTGTTGGAATAATGTCGGTTGCTAAGGACGGTCTGAATAGTATATTAAGAATAGAGTGAAGTGGCTAAGATGAAGCTGATTGGTCTCAGAATAAGGTGAAGTGATCGGGATTGACTTGTGGTCGTGTGAGGCGAGCCAAAGCCGGTGAACCGTCGTCATCATCCGAAGTTTCGTACCTGAAACAGATCAGAAATTAAAAGAAGAGAATTAGCAAACCTGCTACGACTTAAAAACCTGATGAAAGACTATACCGTTCATATTGGGTTGAACTGAGTCATCCGTGATATAATCACGTATTTGCCTATGTGCATTACTTGGATCGAGATACAAATTTCTGGAAATGATTTACAAATAAATCTATCTGCAATTCAATTTTGAACATTTTAAGTCTAATCTTTTATCTAATTCAGTTTTCAAATCTAGTCATCCGATAACGGATTTCCAGAGAGATGTTACCATTATAAGAATATGGCTTACTTGATGAATGATAAGAAATAGAAATTACCATGCTTTATCGCCATCTGCGTAGGCAAGAGGAGGAACCTATAAAAGGGAGCACTTAATAAGTATCTGCAAAGACACTCATTTTACCACTAATTAACAAAAACTATAATAATCGAACTAAGGAGGCATTTATAAATAGAATTGACACTTACAGAACAATACATAGGGGACAGAGCCATTGTTAGTTCATGAAGCAGTCACTAGGTGGTCGGGGACAAAACCTGTATTCTGGCTCTTTGTTCTTACGAAATTCAACTGCCTTTCAATGTTTTACCATGGTTCCTTTGACTCTCTACACCCATCCCATCCCAGTACAGGATGACATAAAAATTAAACACAAGACATGATATTTTCCACATGGAACACTTTCTATACATATGTGAGCAAGGCTAGAGTTGTGACACTTCCCCATTATCACTCACTTCTTTTCCACCTACATTAGTGAAGAACACCTACTTTTTCACCTCCATTAGTGAAGACCACCTACTCGGGGGGCGTCATGGCGGCGCCCATGGATCATAGGCTATATCATTATGCCTTATAGAAATAGATATCATAAAAATGGGATGTATATTCTCGATATTACATGTACACATTTTGCATACTTTGGTTAAAGGCTGACATTATCAACAGAAATTGTGTAACCCATAAAGGAACGTAGCGAGTCATGGATGCCTTATATATCATGTTAGAATATGCAGTCACATTGGAATATCCTATCACCTATGTATTACTTATGTATACCACTCACTATGGGAGAAGAGGAAGCTATCTGTCCTTTGAGGCCGAGGTTGCCAAGCGACCCGCGATCTTTGTCACCTTCAGCATCGCTAGGTTGAGTAACGGTATCGTCTGACTGCGAACTCTCCTCACGTGCCTGTGAAAGCGTTCCCATAAAAATAACCAATGAGAACCAATGCATGTAAACAGAGTTTGAAAACATAATTTGTCATTCACCGATTATGGAGTCTCCATACTAAACCTATAGGGTCTGTGTAATTCACAGGATTGAATCATCGCGTGCCTATTTGTCGCGATGTGTCGCGGTGGTGGAGCACCAAAATATACACCCGACACCACTCGCCTACGTTTTGAGACAATTGAGGTACGATACATCGCGACACAGTAAGACACTACAAGACATACCAAGCTATACCACGGCAAATCCAACCTGTTGGTGGAATCGGTCCTTAAATGCAACAAACGATGATTTTTTGGACAGGCGGCTCTGTAAACCACTCGAGGTCGACGTCGTAATACACTCGCTGGCGTTCGTGTATTTTTACGCGTCAACCTCTCGTGGTTTACGACCGCCTGTCCACAAAACCATCGATTACCATCTTCCTGCCGTAGCCAGGGGAATGCCTGGAGGCATCTTCCTGCTGTTAAAGGGTTAAGTGTGATACATCCTGTTTATTTCAAATGCATTTCTAATGAGAATGTCATTATCTAAGACGGGTCGTTGTGAATCAATACATACAAGGTAGAATGCCTTGCCAACAGCTTCGGGTACGTTATGACGATATCAAATGAGATGGGCAGTTACTCTAGCTTGGCGAAGCGGACGATCGATATTCACAGTATCCTGGGGATTGGGTTACTGTGCGACGATGACCAAAGATGTCGATACTTTGCAACAAATGTGAGGAGATTGAAATAAAACATAGCTAGAATTTCATTCATTCTACGCCATTGTTAAATTGTTAAGGTGATAACCTAAGTCCCCTAATTTCACTATATTGCAATATTTCCTTCCTTTAATCCCTATATCCAGCTAGATGAACAGCGGTAGTAACCCTTTAGTGAATGCAGCGCAACTCCACACTCAAATGCTATACCCATGATGCGACTTTAACGGTACGCTGAGTGATATATCAAACTGCTGTTTCTGTCCTTCATCACACACCCTGATGAAGGACTGAAATAGTCCGAAACATATCGGTAAATAATGTCTCATAATTATTTTGTTACTTAAGAATGGATCCTGCCCATTCCCGACTTAGTGGGAATATTTTCTTTCTCATCTCCATAGTAAAGTTTTAGTGTTATAGGAGCGTCAACGTGGCGAGCTACTAAGAGCTACTTGTGAATATACATCTCTGGTGCCATGTTAGTATTGTTACCCATATATATATACAGAGGCGCGTCGAGATAAGCAACTCTCTCGAGAGGCATGACGGCAACGATATGTTGTGTTTTTTATAACCGCAAAGCCTAGTCCATATATGTAGTCACTGCATACATTTGAATTATTTAAGGCACTATGTATGTATTATGGAGCATCTACAAATATTTCAAATTACGGGTAGACCCTTTCTGGTTTGTATTTAAAAGAGAATGGGTGCTAAATCAGTACACCTCTTACATTTGAATGCACATTTAGTAGGCGGATGCGAGAACGAGCACTGACAATTTAAAATTCAGCTCAGCATTACGTCCCTGGAGCAACAACATGGCTCACTGCCTCCATCTGGCGTTCAATGCTACAAACGAATACCAGTGGACTCGATACCACGGCAGATTGTGGATTTGGCCCGCAAGTGAGTTTGATACCGCTGCAGATTCGGTCCGAGAAATTTTTTTTATTTAAAAAGGTCTTTATTGCTTTCGGCTTGAACAACCAGTCTTCCAGGCAATAGACGACAATGTGAAACAAAAATAACCATTGTGGAATCATTATATACACCATTATTATAGAAACAAAATTATATCCGCCATATAATACAAATACATAATAAATAGATATACTCATTTACATGTACACGTAGATCATATCGCCCCTGATAATATCAACAATTATTTAATCAATACTAACGGGTGGATTCGGTATCGTTCGGTGTCCCGGCCGGCCACACGGGGCTACCGAACACCCGCTAACATGTTAGCCATCCCGTCTTAATTTTCACATGAACTCCTCTTTTTTTCAGAATCTTTAGTCGGATATCCTAACCCTAACTGTAACCCTATCCCTACTCCAGCCTTACCCTGTCGCTAACCTAACCCTAACCCTACCCTATCCCCAACTCTATCACAGCGGTTCGAATTCACTAGTATCGAGTTCACCGGTACCGAGTTTACTGTATACCCATTTCCCAAAAGCCTTCTTGCAAAACACATCGCACTTCCTCGTCCTTTTTTGTTTAGTTCATATTCGTATCAGCGATGCCATGTCTAGGATCTTATTCAAAACGTAACAATCTCAATACACAACCCATATCAATCTTAAATACCCTATATCACTACCGTACATGACATAGCCTTGGATAGTTGTTGCCCATAGACTGGCGTCAAGGAAAGTAGAGATGTTTGGAAGTAGTTTCATTTCTTACTTACGTCCATATCAAAGACTTGAGCAAGTCCAATAAAGTTGACAATTAAAGCGTCTTAAACCCTCGCATTTAACACTGTCTTTCACCATCCAATACACCACTAACCCATACATTATCAGTAACTGAACAAGTACTCCTAAGTAGAGCAGCACTATTATCAGTGATAGTCCGGGACATGGTGAGTAAAAAACGAAACATCCTAGAATGCGATGCATTAACATTAGATATAGGCAGAAAATGTTAATGTGTGTGGTTCCCATGGAAACAGAATTTTCACATAGAATGTCCACTTTTATAGGAAAATAATATCGAAATGTAAGATTCAGCCGAAATTACATTTAGTAGCCACATTCCATGGTGTTTACAAGACTTTATCACGAAAGTGCATTTCTATGCCTCTTTTCGAGATCATATCCCTAAGTACATGTATATTTATGGAATACTGTAAATGTACGGTCTACACTTAGATCGCAGTTCATTGGTTCTACACTGAATGCATCGAATTAACTATGTTCACTGTAAACCTACCTCTATATCAGTGTGATTGTCGTCTGCGCGCGTGCTTTCACTGACGATGGATACTTCCTCAATGGTGGACAGGCTCGTCTCAAACTGCATGGAGAGCGGCAGCGTGCCCCGCGGCGCCAGGGCCAGTAGTTCTTCCGGGCTGAACATATCATCGACGAACTGCTCGTCGCCATCCCCGTCCAGCTCGTCATCCAGGAACGTTCTTGGACCAGCAAGCATCAGGTCGTCGCCATCAAGCTCCTCTCCGAGATCAACGCCGGAAAGATCCTCCGAATCCTCCTCGTCTTCTTCTCTGTCAACGCTGGTGGCGCTGTCAGAGGAGGACGTCATCGATTGGTCCCGTGCCGATGACGTCACTGAGACGTCACGTGCTGTCGTATGGTCACGTTGCGACGACGTCAAACACAGGTCGCGTGGTTTGCTAGCGATAGCGGGTTTCGGGGGTTTCGCTGGGATCTGTGGTTTTTGTATTGGTTGTTGTTTAGATTGTGGAGGTGGTGGTGGTGGCGGCTGTGTTGGTGGCTGTGGGGGTGGCGGTATCGTTGGTTCACTGATAGCCTCTTCAGAACCTTCACTGTCTAGGTAGATACCTGGTGCGATTATCCTTGGCCCCTTTGTCCCTGGAACACAATGGTTTGAAGCGTCCGTGTCTTCTATGTGTGACACCAGTCTGTGCACAAGGCCCTTTTTACTAGTCATTTCATTATTTGGTATAAATCCCATGTCCCCTTTGATGGATTTCTCTTCACCAGTCGGCTTTCTATTAGAGAGATAATTCTTGTTATCGTATCTCTGGTTGTCACTAGATTTATTTGCTCCCTCATGCGACTTATCTGCTTCTTCCTTACCTCTCTTGATTAATCCTTGGCTGACGGAGGAAGACACAGAATGGTCAGAAGATTGTAGAGATCCCTCCACCATCCCAAATGATTCCACGGAATGTGCATTGTCTACCATGGGACGATTCGTGACCCGATTAAAGGCGGAGAACTCCGAAAACTTTAATCCCAGCGAATCCGGTGTTTTCAGCTGAGATATAGGAGGCAGCTGGTCGTCGGAGTAGAACAAACCTGCTGTGGATCCCTTCTCAACTTGCGTAGTCGCAGAGAGCGGCTCCTGTTGGTAAAATACGCGGCTCTTCAAGAAGGACTCCACCACGTTGTTTTTCACTTGTTTCTGCTGAGACCTTCTGCGATCAGAGACCTCGGTCCGCGTTACCAACTCTTCCTTGGAAGACTCTGACGTCCCACTACTCTCGATATCGAGTGACGTCAGATTATTAGCAGAGCCCGGATGTTTGAAGCGGGACGGGTCGCGGGGCTCGGTGAACGACAGCCCCGAAGTCCTGAAGCCACTGCCTGTAGAGCTGACCGCGGCCTCGGCGTGCGCTCTGGGATGTTCATGGTTAGCCGAGTTTGATTGGGTGTTCAAAGGCGGCACTTCTACACGTGCCCGCGGGGAGAGTTTCCTGAGCGCGTCCGGCTGGTACGCCTCCTCTCCGTGGGAGGGAGAGGTCAGAGCTGTCATCTGCCGGGAAACGCTGCTTGCTTGTGGTAAAATCATCTGATCAGCCACCGTAATTAGTGGTGCCATCTGACGAGCAGTGCGGTCATTGGTGCGGTAGACGAGGAGGCGCTGCACGGCATCCGAAAATAGTTTCCTATACACAAAGAAAGATAACAGTACAAAGCTATCAAATGCATGTGCTACACTTCATACTGGCGCCACCTGGCGATGTTTAAATATGCACCACTAACACTCCAAACTGGTTCCTTGTAACTTATTTTGATACCATGTGAGTAGAATATAACGTTTGTCTAGTTTGTCTCCAACCAATACTTTAGGTGATAAGGTAATAGGTAAAAAGAAAAATATTACATTGGCAAGATTTATATCGGAAATGTACCGAAAAATGTATTTTCCTCTATTGGTCAACGACCTATAGTATTATGTATTTAAAATATAAATGCGTAGCACTCCAGATTTCCTATATTCTGTGAAAACTTGGAAGATATTGGTATGGGTTTTACTATCTGGAAGCAACTTCTTTTAATTTCTACACATATTGCATCAATATTAATGTAATATAAATCTTTTTTATATAGAGACCAATATTACATCATATTCAACCCCGATGAAAATTACGTGGGCTTTAAATGTCAAGGTGAATTGTCCGATATGATTTTCAAACGAATTATTTTGTAACATCCCCTTTGAGATCCCACATTCAAACTACCAAAGTATTGTATTGTCATGCCAGATAGAGGGTGGAATGAAGCCCTGGGCACCATCAGACGACTTCCCGGTTTACTCCACCCTTTAAAACACACGATCTAAAGAAGAAACCAACAAGTTTTGGTCAAAGTCGTCGTTCTCCACGAGTTTGATGCGGTGTGATATGAACGAGGCGATAGCCGAGTGAATATCATGTAGCATTCGAACGGGTTGGAGAACGACGACTTTGACGAATGTTTTCATGGACTTGCCTATTAAGCTGTCGAGCTTCTTGATCGGGGTTCGGCGGTTCTCGTCGCGGTTCACTCATCACCGTCTCCCAGCGTCTCTGCACCTCTTTGACCTTGAGCAGCTGTTGCCGCGACGTCTGGTGGTTGACGGACTGGTCCAGCTCCTCCAGGCGGCGCTGCAGTTCCGTAGCTCGTTCCATGCTCACGCGCAGGTCGTCCTTCCTATCATACAAAGAGAACATTACTATCGTCTGCTTGTCGATGTTCATAATGCCCCAGTCACACTGGCGTAAAAAACGGCGTTTTTCCGTGTACGCACGTCTACGTTCTTCTACGCATTTTGGAATCTCAAAATAAGCCGTAAAACGCCGCAATACGCGGAGATGCGTAAAGGAAAGTCGGAATGCGCCGAAAAACGCCACAATGCGTACAGAAGCGTAGATAAGCGTTGATGAACGTTGATGAACGTTGAGAAGCGTACTAAAACGTTAAAGCAAACCAAACAGATACGTTCCAAATCCGTAGCTAATACGTACTCCCCACCAATTTGAATACATAGAAGAAACGCCGAAATTTACGCCAGTGTGACTGGGGCATTAGAAACCCCGACGCTTTCGTGATGTTTTAGGGTTATGGTCCACTATCACAGTAGCTAATAGTATATCCAGAGTCACGGGAGTACTGTGATGATACAGCCATGCATTTTCAAAAATAACAATATTGTTTCCCAGCCATTATTATACTGTCGTATTCTGTCAGCCTAATGACTGTTAACATGCTACATTGTAAGATTTAAACTCCATTTGATATTGACATATCTTTATCTTTTTTGCAAAACGAATGTTAATAGATATGTCATAGCATATAGCTCGATTATGATTTTGTTTGATTCCACCTTCACAAGATATGCAACAGATACAAACTGCGTCGGATAGACCCCTTATGAACACTTACCCAGGGCTTGGCAGGCGGAGTTCATCTGAGTTAGCTTTGCCCGCCTCATCTTGCAGATGGCACGTCAACTCATACAAATGATTCAGCTGTGACGCCATGTCGCCAACCAAGTCCATTGCGTCATCCAGCGTCTGCTGCAGTCGGTACGTTATGTCTACGTCGTCTGACGACTGCCGCGCGATGGCGCCACTTAATCCTAGCACCTAGTGGCATAAACAGGCGTTTTTAAAATTAAGTATGGTCACGATAATATGAATCTGTACCAGTATGCAATGTAGATCTTCCTAGTTTGGAGGGCAAAACGCCGGTAGCTACGGGCACCTGAGATACACACAGGGCGATCAGGAGGATGCTCTGCCCGTCGGCACGCCTGAACTTTCAGAACTGGTCCCCTTAATTCTGTATGTATATATATATATATATATATATATATATATATACATGTATTTTTTTTTTTTTAAAGGACATTCATTTGCATAATTTAAGTTCACCATTACTTTTGGGTCGCTACTTGGTGGCGTTTACAACACAAGCCTTACCATTTGACGTGTCTATTCATAAACAGTGGCACTCTTGAAAGTGTTAGTATAAAATAGCGTCACCATCTTCTAGTCAGTTTAAGGTACCATTAGCATGGCCTGAGTGTAGGAAAATAATCATAAACAGCCGCTGATGACAGTACGTACATTTACTACTTAATTATCAAATATATTCTTTAAATTGGTAATGTAATCATTAAAATCTGTCAGCACTCGAGGGACGTCAATGTCATCATGAAGAATAATCAACTGGTTTCATCAGCTCACCTCTGTTGTGAAGGCAGACACGGTGTCGTTACGGGCAAGTAACCATTCCATGTGTGACGCCTGGGTCACCTGGTTCTGGGCAAGCATTGCGCATGTATCGACCACCATCAGGTACCCGGCACAGTGTCGGTGGTTGTTGAAGTCGGCGTAGTAGCAAGGGGTGTGTCCGTACTGGTTTACCGAACACACATCCATCCCGTACTCCACCAAGCTCTGATACAACACCAATACAGTCCGTCAGGATATACTCTATAAGACTACTTAACATTTCTTTAACCGATACCGGCTTTTGTTCTTCATTACTGTTATTGGAAAATACTGGACTCAGTATTGAAGCTACTGCAAGAATTTAGTATCGGTCGGTAAATGCAATGTTAGACTTTACTTCGATGATTGGTGTATACCCAGTGAGCACATAATGTTAAATCTACAAGAAAGTTAACTCAAATGGTGTCAACCTCGCTCATCTTATGTTCAACGTTAGTTCCACAAGGGTGAAATGATTGTTACTGCTGCTGAAAACCTGTTTTGCAGAGACGGCTGTTATTGATATCTTTTTCGTTGCAATTTTTTTTTTTTTTTAAAAGATACATTAAAACTTCATTATGATAAAGTTCAAGGGACTAGGGAATTACAAACTGAATCTTCCTTCCACCACCAACCCAACCAACCCAATTGACCGACCTAATACCCTTAGTACTGTGTATGACTAGGTGAAATTGAAAAGTCCAGTCCCGGTTCTTCAGAAATGAGTTTCTTACAAAATTGATATACCATAAAAACAATGTAAAAAGTTTCATTATTTCCAAAATAAATGTACATTCATATAGCATTACGTAGTAAACAATTTATTTCCTAAAGCTTGGGGAGATATTATCGATATTTATAAACATCCATTTTTTGCATGGTTTCTCACCTGAATACACATGAGGTGGCCATACTTTGCGGCAATGTGTGCTGGGGTGTTGCCAAACTGGTCAGTCATCTCCTCCAGCTGACCTCCAGCCTCTATCTTCGAAAGCAGGAGACGCAGACATCCATCCTATGGTGAAAACATGTTTGACCCTTAGCATATGCATGGACAACGGAAGTATGAACTGCCATGTTACACAATAAACTATTCCTTATGTGTCTCGCGTGGTATAATGCCTAATTCTGCAGACAGAATCTAGAATCCGTAGGGAAGAAGGCAGCAGATCATTACAGGTACCTGTCCAAACTTGGCGGCGTGGTGGAGCAGACTGCGCCTTCTGGTGTGTGACGGGCACAACTCTTGCCTCAAGTTCATGTTGTCAAGCAGCCAGTCCAGAACCTCGATCTGCCCATGCTGGAGACAAACACATCCAATATAACTCTCACGGTCAGCACAAGAGGAGATATGTAACTTGTAAGATGAAGATTAAGCCATCGAGTTTAGGCAATTACTGGGACCCTGGGATCTAGACGAGATAATCGTTAATAGCGATTATTAAACATTCAAGACGGTTTTCACGATAGATACAATAACCATTGGCCCCAAAGGTTCCATAATTATCGCCAAATGTATGATGATTAGACTAGGGCCTGAAAACGGTCGCTATTCACGATTATCCCGTCTATAAAACGTGTATACATGTTTTAAAATGCTGTCGTTGATGCTCACTCCGTTACATTTTGTTGCACATCAACCTAGAGTAGAGAATCTTTTTTTTTTTTTTTTTTATGTTACCGGGTTAGTGACACCGTTTATAAGTTAGTAGGACACTGTCCTACTAACCCTGTGGACCCTCCTTGACACCTATCACACAGCTTCCTTGCCCTGTGACAGCTTGTCTTGCTTTTACCTCCACTTGCTTTATTAAACCTTAATAAAGTTCAGGAATTTACTTTTTGTATTTTCCTTAAATGTGACTAAGTCATTTGCCTTGATACAGCCAAACATTAAGATGCCTGAAGAGTCCGATTCGGATGAAACCTTGATCCCCACCCCCACTGTCACAATGTTGACAGTCTGTGTAACCAGCACTGCGCTGGGTTATATTTTTGCTGTCCAATCCGATTCCGGGTTGGAGAGTGACCGAGCCTGTGTGATGTCATAGGCGTGTAGGGTGGTTGTTATGCTGCATTGTTCTTTTGACAATGATCACCGGGAGGTATCATAGCAACGATTTGGATTTGACGAGTTATTGTCGTTTCAAGGTAGCATCGGTTGGGATAAGAAGTGTTCATGCCACGTTTTCTAAATCTAGAGTAGAGAATATCAAATGCTAAGTGAACTAGGTGGCTGAGGAATAATATGTGCACAAAGCTGTAACAGTATACAGGTGTTGCCCTTCAGCGCCGCCTAACGGCCCACTGTCTAGTTATGTGGCCGCTTGGAGAAACACGGCCGAGTCCGCCCACATGCACATAGAGATATACAGCAATCACACCTAGAGTGTGAACGGTGGATGTGATTACAGGAGTGTTGATTTTTGACAGATTAAATTGCTGGAACAATCTAGGGCATTGTATTAACGAGTCTGAGCTGTCTAAACTTTATAGTTGATATTTATCTTGGTTTTAACTTGGAAAAAATTAAGCATGTTATTGCTAGTCCTGTCAATGTATTACTGTGTATCCAGTTTCGATGTCCCTGTGTTATCTAGGCTATATCTAGAGTACGTGATATACGTGTATGATACATCAAATTGTAGCTGGAATACCATAAAATATGATGAAATCACTGTTGTTTCTCTGTAAATGATATACACGGGTATCATCAACGTATTACGCTCATATACTGAGTGATCCAATGCTAAAGAGTACGTTGCCAGAGGCTTGTTTGGCTGCAGACATTGCGTAACCAACCAGATAAGGTGGCCTGGTAATGAAAACCAGTTGCCATGCTAGCAGCTGATGCCGTGGCCACTTTATTGGCACAACGTTCTAAAACTGTCAAATTCTTCAGAAGTTGTAAACTACTTATGTCAATAAAGAAATTTATTAAAAAAAATATATATATAAGGTGCGACACCGGCCTGTGGAAAAAGGCCTATTAAGCCAGCTCACCTTGATGGCCATGGCAGTGGGTGTGATGTGGGCCTTGTTCTCGGACGTGGCCAGCTGGGGGCAGTGGCGGCAGATAAATCTGGTGCAGTGTAGATGGCCGCCAGCCACACTGGCGTGAAGTATTGTGTTTCCTACAGCATCCCGGAGCTTGTTCAGAGAGTCGTGTGACAGGTGCGCTACCGACTCCTTCTGTCAAATATATTAAGCACATTGAGACATTTAAAACGGGTAATCACACAAAGTTTGACCAGACTGTTTTATGTGTAAGAAAACTTTGATAGGAGGCGCAGTCAGATAGGCGACATCTGTTTTCTTGTATTTTTAGGTGTATTCGTTATTATAGAAAGTCCAATTATACTTCCCCAGTTTCATTGAAAGAGATGCTTTTACTTCGAACAGAGGGTGTATATTTATGCATGATCCACAATCTTCACATACGCTGAAGGCTGAGTAGAGTACCCACCTACCTGCCCAGTCACAGACCTGCCTACACACCAAGCCCCCCCCCCCCCAACTCACCAAACCACGCACCAGCCTGCATGCCCGCAGACTTTCCAATCACCAACCTGCCTACACACCACCCTGCCCTACCATTCAGCCACCCACCTACCAACATGCCTATCCACCAACCTGTCGACCCACTAACCTGCAAACTGCCCAACCACCATCCTGCCCAACCACCAATTGACCCACCTATTAATCTTCCTACCCTCCAGCCAGCTCACCTACAAATTTGCCAACCTGCCCACCCACCAACCTGTTCATATATCAACCTTCCAAACCACCAACCTGCCTACCTACCGACCTACCTACCTAGCCTGCCCATCTACTAAAATACCTATCCACCAACCTGCCTACCAACAATGCTGCCCACTCAAGGCTTATCCACTGTCCAACCTGAGCACCTACCAACCTACCAACCTACCTACCCACCAGTCAACCCCCAAACTTACCTACAAACCTTACTAACCTTACAATATTGCAATATTTTCCTTGAATTTGTGCAGGTGGTTGTATGGAAAGTCAAGTTATCACCCCATCCCGAGGACGCTCTTATACGCATCAGATGTTACTGCATACATACTTTATGGATGGCCCCTTAGTGATTGTTTTAGTTTATAATATGACCCAAAATGCACTAGAAATGCTGATTTGGAAAATCTTCTTTTCAAAAATGCCCCCTTCCCTTCCTCAATATCAGGTTTCTCTCTCTTCCAAGTGGGTGGGTAATAAAGTTTATTTTCACCCATTTTGAACACCTTCACCAATTTCAACTACAATTTCTCACCAGTAGATTAATGTCGCCAGAGACGGCGGCTAGGAGGACCGGGGGTAGGTGTTCGGAGCGCCCCCCAGTGATGGCGTCTCCCGAGTTTCGTCCGTGTGTCGTGGTGTTCGGCGTCTCCGAGATACGAGAAGACACTATTTCAACTACCCTCACATCCTTCTGTACCCGCCGCGCTGGGTCCGGCGATGCTGCACCTGCAGCAGCGTCATCTACCAGCTTGGCAGCTACTGCCGGAAGATCCAATGCCTGGAGGTCCTCTTTGGTGGCGGGGGTGGAGGACACGTGGGACCGTGACGTCGTCATGTAGGTCTCCGAGTCCGAGTCAGTGACGGAGGACGCACCGCCAGCCGCGCCGCCGGTGGGAGATCCAGTTCCGGCCCCGAGTTCCGGGGAACCCTGTAGCAAGTCAACTCTCTCCACTCCGCGTCTTTGTGGCGCCCCTACGCGACCGTTCAGAGAACTACTATGACCACCACTTGCACTGCCGGCGCCCGCAACGTCGGCGTTAACACCTCCGCGTACCGGCAGGTGGCAATTCTCTTCCGGGGATGTCTTCCCCGCGTGCTTATTGTTATTTCCGGCACTTTTCTTTGTCCGACCCTTCAGATCTAGGCCGGGGAACTTGAACTTCCAGGGTTTCTTTGCCTCCTGTAATTGGACCGCGGATCCAGCGATATTGTTACCATGGCGTCCCGTCCCCGATATGTGCATCCCCCCATACTTAGTGTCCTCATTTGTTGCCTGCTCCGCAGATTTTTTGTTCTGCTTTACCTTGGGCCGACCGAAGAAGGTGGTCACGGACCTGCTGTTTTGTTGTCGGGAAGCATCCCTCGCGTCCCCCGGAGTATTCTCTTTATCTGCCTGTCTGGTGCTGGCTGGCGGCAATCCCGTCTCCGTGAAGCTCACTCTTTTAGGCAGCGTCTTTGGGGATGCCGAAGCAGCGCCCTGGTCGAGATCCACGTCAATGCTGTGATACGTCGGACTAACGCCAGCCTTCCGGGAGCGTTGGCCATGTGACGTCACATCATGGCGCTGCTTGGTTCCCGCGCTTTCGCGAGCAGACGACAGGGTTGGCCCGCGACGAGGCGGCGCAGTTGCCGAGGGTCGTCTGTTGGAACTGTCTTTAAAACTTTCTCTGGTCAGAAGATCTGAATAAAATGAGAAAACTTGTGTTGAAAATCTACCTTCTGAGTGTCATGTTGGATAGTTATCTAGTTTACTTGATAAATATATTCATAAAAAAAACTCATCTTTTAATAGAAAACGGGGCCCTGATTTTATCCAAACAATTTTTTTACTTGATAAATATTTGGGTATCCATTTTGTGATGGCAGTAAACATTTCGTGTATTCATAAACATTACATCCGCTCAGTGTTGTTGACGATGTGCTGAACTGGAAAAAATAAATTTGCGACTGAAAAAATTCATTGCGTATTTATAAGGTCACTACAGAACTAAGCACCGGATCTTTTAAAACGCGCTGGGTTCTTCCTGTCCTTCGCACTACTATAACATTGAGGAACTACTCAAAAAGTCAACATGTTTATGTCTTTAGACTTCCTATACATAACAATTCATTCAAATCACATTAGAGTATTCTTGTCAATGCTTCCTGAAGTCTTTGTAATTTGGTCTTCATAATCCCACTGTGCTGTACTGCTCAAAATGTTATAGGATCCTTTGCTAAATAATCATGAACCAATGCAGCAAAGAATCTTGTAAATAGTTTAGAGAAACTGTGTGCTTATCATGTTTTACCAAAGGCTCTTTTTCATTCTTCCCTACCTCACTGAATAACTCACCAAACAACGCCTCCGGGTTTTGCTCCAGTGGGACGTCTTGAAAGTATTTGCCGGGATCATCATCAGGCTGGTAATTCTCGAAATCATACTGCTCAAGACCAAACTGACGTAGGTATTCCTGAAAGTATCCCATGAAGGTATAACCTTGTTATCATTTATCATCATAACACCGAGTGTACAAACGCCAGACATTAATATACCTCTAATCTTGTCGCATGATGGGATGAATCCTCAGTGAGCTAACGCTATATTATTCAAATAGAGTGTCGTTCTGCAGGTTGTGAGATAAGGGATTACCATGTCCCCTTTTACTAAAAAGTGCAATTTCTCGAAGTTATTCGTTACCCCAAATGGTTCAGATTTCCATGTGGCCTGATTCTAAGCTAAAACATGTAGTTAGACTGCATAACTAGGTCACGACAGAGTGTTGTCAAACTTCCAACCGGTATTGCCAGCGAAGTATTGTACACCGACCCCCTATCAAGAAGCAAGCCGTAAATGTTGACCTACCTTGCCATCTTCACTCAAGGTCACCTGAAGGTCGGCCTCGAGGTCAAACAGTTCCCATGGCTCCTCCGTCGAATCCATGCCTGTCTTTTTTCATTCACTGTGAGAAAAATAATAGGATAATTACATGTTTACAATTTGAGTTTCGTTTAAAAGTACCTTTACATATTACAGCCTCGTCCAGGTATATATATTTTTTTAAGATTTGCAATCAATAATTATGGTACAGTGTTCTTCCATACAAATCATGAGAAATGATTACATGAATGTGTAGATACATTGAAGAACCTATTTTGTTATGAAACCTGTCTACTGAGCATACCCATTTAAGGTGGAAAACCGGTAGGCCTATAGTGGATGCCCAGAATAATAGCAGACTGTAGAGCAAAAAACGGAATTGTTTGAATAGCTAAAATGGATTTCAGACTCCTCCTCAGAGAGATACCTTAATTTGTTAGTATCCATGTTCCAAGTGGATACTGCTTCTGCTCTCCAGAGACAGCTCCACGTACTCATAAAGCAGTTACTGCTTGTGTGATGTTTTTAACTGATACACAATACAACCAGGAATTATATAGAACTGCATAGAGAATCGTATAAATACGGCAGCAATCTTCATCGAGGCGAAGCCGAGTGACGATTACGGCCCTTTCAAACGAGTGTAGTATAGTTTATTTTACGATTCGAGTGCGGTTCTGGATTTATCTCACCCCTTTCAATGTTAGGGGAGTTGAAATTTCTTGTCTTGTCTTGTCATCTCTCTGAAATCCTGGCCGCTGATTGGTCAATCGCCTATAGAGCCTCCAGAGGTTACTAAACTCCCGATTATCGCCCCGGGTAAAGCAAAGTTCCGCTCCCGATAGACTTGGCACACTACGACAAAATGAACCACAGTTTTCTGATTTATAAATGGAGAAACTGAATATAATTTCGGATTCCCATGTAGAAATAGCTGAAATTTCCATTTCTGACATCAGAATTTCAATTTGAGGATGTTTGAAAACCGTTAAACTGCATTAATTCTGGGTTACGAGCAAGGGGTCTATCACTATACTACGTCGGTAACCAGCGAAACCAGGAACTTGGTCACAGACTGAATTACGGGATACCTCAATAGGGTCTATGACGTCATCTCGTATTCACTACGCCACGACCATGGCGTAGTATTGTCACTTTACCAGGGTGATCGTTGAGTATTTTTTTCTAATGTTATTCCTATGGCTACACTTGCACCAGGGGTGAGATAATAGTGCACAACTCTCTACAATGGAGAGATAGGCTCAGTTCAAAAGGTATCCACTACTCCGGTCTATGCTAACGTTTATAATAAAAAGACTTGAGAAGATATGCAATGCAAGATATTTAAGCAATATAACAAATATAAGGCAGATATGGTGAATATGAAGTGAACGTATTGTGGAAGCAGCTGCTTTAACAGTTAAACTTGTCTAGAAATCAAACACAATGAAAGACACAGTAGGCTATAATCGTGCCGCGGGGAGTTTGGAGCCGGGGGAACCAGCTGTAATGGAACTAAGTGGAGTGACATCACGCTGCGTGCAGGAAAGCGCGAGGTTAAAAACTGCTAATTAGTCGACAAGCTCATTATGAATGGCATCTGCCAGATTTCGTAGACTCCGATGTCTGCAAGCAAATTAGTAAATAAGCAAGTGTTAAATGTTTCCTGGGACCTAATGTAAGTAACGTAACCTACTTGCGACTTTAATCATGTTTGCAGTCGTTTTTTTTTTAAATATGTTAATAGATCCCTGTTTGGATGTGGGTGTTTTTGTCTCGGAACGGGATTCGTATGATGAATACACAAATTTCAACGCGTGTGTGTTTGTATGCATTTTATAGTGGTCGAAGTTTTTGGTGGTTCTATTACGGACATGTAAGTTACATATGTATCAATTTTATGTTTTCCTGTGAACATAAGGTATACATATAATTATGGACAAAGACCTCACTGCCATAAATTTGTATTTTATTAAATAAAACATGGGGTAAACATGAGAATAAGATACAATGCGAATACGAAATGTTAAGAACAGAGTTATAGACATTAGTTAAGAGTTTTTAGCCCATGAAAAAGTATGAGGATAGGATAATACAATAGACAGTAGTAAAATTGTATGGATGACATAAGAAATATCATAACGTTGTACAAAGGTGTAGGAGAGTGGGTAACCAAAACCCTGTGTGAACAGTTCAAGCGAAGTGACTGAAATGGAACATCTGGCCAAAAGGCAACAAAAGATTTTTTACTAATGATACCGTATCTGAAACAGAAAAAGTAACATTTGGGGTCCCGCAAGGGTCAGTGTTAGGCCCACTCCTCTTTGTTTCATTTATCAATGATTTAGGCTCATGTTTGCAAAATTCCAAATTTATACAATATGCCGATGATCTCGTGATGTATGTGAATCATCCCAATGCTGCAACGTGCAATGAACTATTATAAATGGACATTACGAATTTAGCTGAATGGTTACACTCAAATGGCCTGACTGCAAACGTAAAAAAACAAAATGTATGTGGTTTGGTAGTCAAAATAAGCTAAAATTGTGTCCAAAACTATTGTTAAAAATGAATGACCAACGAATTGTGCAATGTGATTATTATTGCTACCTAGGTGTTGACAAAGACTCTCAGTTGGAATGGGGACATTTGGTTAAAAAAAATCATCAAAAACGTGAGCAGTAGGCTTTTCAAGCTTCGGAAACTACGGTATTGCTTAACGAAAACTGCTGCCATACAAGGGTATTTGACAAGTATTTTGCCAGTTTATGAATACTCATGCTCCATCTGGTGGTTGTAGGCGGAAATATAAACCACTAAACTCCGAGTCCTTTAGTGTTCCCATATTACCTATAAACCACAAGTCCTTCGAATTGGAGGCCCATTACTGTACTTCCATTCTTTTCAAAAACAAGAGCTACGTGTGCATTTCTAAATAGAATAATTGGCCTTTAAAAGGCCAAATAAGCAGGTGGACGCATTTAGAACTCACTACAAGTAGCTTAACACATGTTTAAAATTGTTGACTGAAAATATTTTGATATCCTAATTCTAATGAAGGGAGGGAGGGAGGGAGGGAAGGAGGGAGGGAGGGAGGGAGGGAGGGAGGGAGGGAGGGAGGGAGGGAGGGAGGGAGGGAGGGAGGGAGGGAGGGAGGGAGGGAGGGAGGGAGGGAGGGAGGGAGGGAGGGAGGGAGGGAGGGAGGGAGTCTATGAATAGGGAAGGACCTGCATTGATTGGCTATTTAAAGGCCTATTCCTCTGTGAACACAGTAGTTCATGGATTAGTGAACACATATATTTAGCTACCTGTAAGGGATTGAAATGGCAATCCCCTACAATGCCTACAGACAAAATGATTTTACAAAACAATATCATTTGACTGTGTCTTGACTCATTCCTAAAACAAAGTTATGAACCATTTTGCCTTCTGTTTGTGTGTAAATATGATGAATAAAATATCTTCTCATACACCTTCTGCCTCCCCCTCCCCCCCCCCCCCCTTATGAGATTTGGCAAAAATATGTGAATAGCACAACAAATATACATTTCACCTTAATAATGACACTTTCTAGGGTGTAAGCGACTGTCAGTGCCACATATAGAGATGGTAAATGTTACACTAATGCTGAATGTAAATCAATATTGAGTAAACATGCGTTTGGGTATGCACATTTCACCATAAAAAAAACCACTCTCAACAAATACCTGAATATCTCAGTAAATATAGAATCTACCTAGAAAATTCCACTTCCTAGCACCTACTGTTTTTTATTCTCTTTCTAATGAGGCATATTATATTATGATTGAACTAGTTTTACAGGTAGAAATATGTCCATAAAGGAGTTCTTAAAAATGGATCTGTGACTCAAAAGGTCCCCCCCCCCCCAAACTTAAATCTCTTATTTCTAAAATTTCATGTCAAAATACTAAATACTAAAACTGTAATATATTGAATGGTCATAAAACCTTCTGTCCAAAACAGAAAACATATTCCTATCTGTACTTAGTGAGCTATAAAGAGCATAAATGTGGTCAGGTCATCTAGTGACTCTAGTACAAGCTGGTGTACTACAGTAGGCTATAGCCATAACCTAAAGACCAACTGTCCACCTGCTAATAATAGAGAAGGTAATTCAGCAGAGACTCCTGACTACACTGAGTGGAAATAATGTCATTTATGAGTATCAATTTGGATTTATCCCAGGCCGATCAACTTAACAAGCTATCTTCCATCTTACAAAAATTTATACATGAAGCACTCGATGACAAAAATAATGCAGGAATCTTTTTCTATTTAAAAAAAGCTTTTGATTGTGTAGACCATAGGATACTAATAAATAAATCAATAGAATTAAAGCTAGATATTCCATTAGTTAAAATAATAGAAACTTACTTATTCTACTGTCAACAAAGTATGAAAGGCAAATAAGTACCGGAAAATTCAGAATGAAGACTTGTAACATCTGGTGTTCCCCAAGGGTCTATACTGGGACCCATTTTATTTGTTATATATATTAACTCTATAAAGGATCTTACATTGCACTCGATGATAATATTATGCGCTGATGACCTGGTATTGTACTCAAAGGCAAGCACTAATCAAGAAATTAAAGTAAATATTATCAATGACCTAAATATTTTCAGTGCATGGATAAAAAAACAACCGACTAACACCAAAACTATAAAAAAAAATAAGGTAGTATGGTTCTCAAATAATCACAGAGGTAAGGAAGAAAAAACAGATATAATGATAAATGGAAATCGCTTGGTGTCATTAGATTCCGTGAAATATCTTGGTATCATTATTGATAATTACCTAACCCTTAAGTTACCATATCAGAGAATTAAAAAAAATGTATGGGAAGAACGTTCCAGAATGACATATTGTGTCTATGTATATTTGTTTACATGAATAAAATAAAACAACAACAAAAACAACAGTATGCCACCAATACCGCAACATTATTTCTGTATCTATTGATATGAGTTAGCTTAGTAAGCATGGTTATACAGCCCGCAAAATATTGTTGTAAGGCCACTCAAAAAAAACCAACTTGTTTCTCATCACCAAGCCATGAAAAATATGATGGGGGGGCTTTTTTTTTTTTTTTTTTTTTTTTTGCTGGATCAAAGTTGGCTTAAAAGTGTCATAAAATGGGCTTTAGACATACAGTAAAACCCTGCGTAAGTGGTCAACCTCTGTTCCGGGCCAAAGTGCCCGCTAATGCGGGGTGTCTGCATACGTGGGGTTTTCAGATTCATACTGTTTATACATTGAAAGCATCTCTGGCATGAGGAGCTTTAATTTGATACTAAATACACATACTTTTCATAATTTCTATCAAGGTTTATCTTATTTTAACAAACAAACAAAAAAAATCTTCTAAAATTGTTTTTGCAGATGCGCGCGGTGATGAGAAACAAGGTTTTTTTATTGGCCTAATTTGAAGCTTTTCACAGCTGGTATCAACAGAAAACAGGCATATATTTGCCTTGTCTTTATACAGGATAAATAAACTGATCTAAAAGAAAAAGCCAGATGCCATCAACATGAAAAGTTGACACTCGCGATGTGGATACTCTGGGCCACAGTATTTAACAGAATACATATGTTTATCTATCATCGTTCCCGTACAAATCTCAACATCGCACCACACTGTCTTGCTTGATCATCAGGATTTGCACAGCCGGAATGGCGTAATGTATGGAAGCACGTTTGAAGTGCCCCCTCGAATGAACGGGTTACCAGTGATGTGTCAATGAAGGTCAGTGCTTGGTGGGCGGGCGGCTGAAAAGGGTTGTTGGAACAGGTGCGCTGGCCACCTTGAGTGCCCCGTGTGGTTGTCGGCTGGCTGGAAATATGTGAGTTGGTTGAACAGCTCAGAATTTTCAGATTTACAGTGGGGACAGCCTTCCAGCCCCAGCTGCCGGAGGGCGTACACACACCTGCAGAATGCTCGTTTGCTAGAACAGCCGCCTAAGTGACTGAGTGCCATGTGGCAACAGAATAGCCTTTTTTCACAGGCCGGTTTTGTACTATATCTGCTTTGTTATAGCCAAACAAACACCTGACAATGTCGTCTTTACCATTGGATGACTAAGTGTAATCCAGAGAATTTACTGAGATTACATCATATTCTATTGTACTCCAGCTCCAATTTGGTGAGTTAAACATGAATATTGCCCAAGTAATACTTCAGATATGATTTACATGTAGATAAGACAGGAACACCACAGGCGCTTGCACATTAACACATTGGTAGGCTTGACTATCAATCATATGCCTATCTTTATCTGTGAAAAAAAAGACGAGACAATTATCAATTCTACACTTTAGGCAGACTAGACTCATTACTGCAATGTCATAGTTTGTTCCAGCTTTCATATCTTTAGAAAAAGGGAAGTCTTGCAAATCTAGACAACGCACCGTTAGGCGGTGCTGCATGGCAACACCTGTATTATAAGCAATTTGAATTGCCACACAATTTGTGACCGCCAAGCCTTCAAGTACAGTTGAGATCCTGTATGAGGAGGAAGAAACAGGTTTAAAATGTTAAGTTAAGATTTGATTGAAACGATCTTCATATATGGGTCTCAATTTGTATATATGATTTCATGTCAACCCTACGTTTCTTATAGATACTTGTGGTTATAGATGTTTTAGAGAGATCCAACATAATATTTTCTGACTGCCCCTTACCCTATGAGCTGCGCTACCAGTATCACGACATTCCAATGGACAGTTTTTAGTATTCCTTTGGCAACAGAACGTTATTTGCTCAGTTTGTTTAAATATACAGACTAGCTCATATATGTGCACGGAAATTGTACCGGATGAGACGGAAAGGGACAGGCTGCTAATATTTCACTTTCTATGATTGCATCCATGTCGACAATTCTAATTAGAAATTTTCTTATCATTTAACAGAAGGTAGACATATTTAAGCTCGTCATCATGAGATCTGTTATTTAGATGGGTCCATTTAAAAAGATGGGGACCTGTAAACATATCTAAACATGATAAATCCTTCCATCGACAAAATATTATCCTTATGATACATCCTTATGATTTGAAGTTGTACACCATTTTGAGATCTGGTAGAAGCCCAAGAAAATTCTGGAACGTGATTTGCTGAGGACTGTATGGGCAGTAATCGTACCCTATGGTATAAACTTCCATATCTAAAATACCCCCGGTAGTTTACCATCCACCTTATATGAAGCTTCCATGTAAAATCCAGAGGGTCGGACATTAATTGGGCGAAGATTACGGGGTGGTCGTAATCTCCAACCTACACAGTGCGCAGATTCCGGAAAATACAGTCTATTGCCCGCAAAGTAGTGCAGCGGCGGCCATTTTGCCTTTTCTTTGATAACTTATATTTGCAATGCTGAATAATAAATACAATATCAACCTGTTTCTAATACCAATATGTGCATCCCCCTTGTAGTTAACTACGCTTTCGATAAACCACGCGGTGGATATGCCCTCTATTACCAGAAACGGGTTAATATTGTTTATCCTACCCCTAATATAAAATCCCATAGGCTTAACATTGGGTTTCCGTATGCCACGCTGACTGGCATACGGAGTTTTATATGCCACTAGTGGCATACAGCATTGTTATCACGTAATATTCCAAAATCGAGGAGATAGAGAAGGATAAAATCAAAACCTGATTCGTTTTAATCTTGTCCATCGCATTCCACTCCTGAAGTTTTGGCTCCGGACTTCACTCGGCTTCGCCTCATGAAGTCACTTTGCCAAACTTCAGTTGTGGAATACGGTGAACAAGATTAAACCTCATCCAGTTTTATGATAGTATTTAATCTGTGGGTTTGTCATGATTCCTTCACTTCAAGCCAATGATAATAATCGTATAATTGACTTCTCCAAACATCACATTTTTAAATGGATTATTTTTCTGGAGAAATAAACTTTATTTGGAATTGATGTCGAGAAAATAAGGGAATTTTGGTCAAGAATTAATGAAGAAAGCAACAAGTTTTGGTCAAAGTCGTTGTTCTCCAAGAGTTTGATGCAGAGCGATATGAACAAGGCGAAACCTAGTGAATATCGCACAGCGTTCAAATGTGTCCCATGGTCAACCTTGGTATGGAACTTTCAACATTGGTATGAAAATATTATAGAATATTCAGTGTACTCGTTTTGCAGTACTGTCATGTCTGTATGTTGAATAATGGGTGAAGGGAGCGTTGGTTTATTAAACTTGGCCCTCCCTCTTGGAATACCCGAAATAAGGTCCCCCCCCCCCCCCTTTGGAATGCCAAAAAAGCCCCCCCCCCCCCCCTTATAGGGATAGGGTAGAAGAACAGGGAGGGCCAGAACAATGTGGCCTTTTTCGATAAGGCTTTCTTTCTTTACCTTAAAACAAACCTAGTTATATTCAGTCAATTGTCAACGTATAAAGTAGTGTCACACTTCCAATGTTACATACTGATATGTGTGTATTTAAAGTGAAATTCGCTATTTCAGAACACTGTCCAGTTCTTGTTGTTTGATGTGTTATTTGTAGTATGAACGCATTCTCTTCATCTGATACATATGCTATGATGGTTTTGATTTTATCTCTTTTTTGCCAGTTATAGGCAACTTAAGGTGTTCAAAGTATATATGGACAGTACTGCAACTTACAATTTACCAAGCTTGCCTTCACCAAGTAGCTTTTCCCAATCATATTCATTATATCCGTTAAATAGCATTTCTATATGCCTCATGTGAATTTGGCCAACAAGATTCAATGTCCAGCACAAAGCCTTTCCTGCTGCCACATTTGGGATTCCCCACTTCCATGTTCAAAGCAAGGCTGGTATGTGATGTCATATTTAACTCTCTGATCCGATACTTGGTATTATGACATTCTGCATGCACGCACATGCAAATGTTTGAGGAGTGATGGCATCAAGCACAATGCCAGCTGGTTGAAGTTGTCTGCACTGCTATAAGCTACTTCTTCTTTCCTCCACACACACAATATTCACAGGGCGGCCTTACTCCAGGTAGAATAAGGCCACCAATGCCCCCAGGAACATTGTTATTGCTCCAATGCCACAAATATTGTTCATGCGGCTGAGTGTCAGTCAGATGTTACCTTCTTACTGTCCAGTGCTCAGCGAGCCACCTTCTGATATATACTCAACAATCTAGCAATAGGCAGGCTGCTTTTACATCACATGACTATCCATTCCATATACAGAGTACTTGTATTGTTCTGGTGGAGTGTGACACCAAGGAACTAGCCTTAAACCCTTGAATACCAGGTAAATGTATCATCATAAGACATAACAAGAACAAACATGTTCCCAGTTCGTTGTAGTTCCTCCCTCAGCCCCTATTCTCCAGCAATCATGCCCTTTTGAGTGGTTAGATAACCCCATTACATACAGTTGACAAAACAATGGCAACTACCGGTAACGAAGACGGTTTGGGTCTGACTTGAAATTGTGATATTCGAAGGAATGTCGAGGGGCTTTACATGGTAGTTCATTTGCGCCACGTCAAAAGTTTCTTCAATATGTTTGGTATTAATTACGTAAGCTAATTTACACTAGATCTGCCGACGGCATTGTTTACCTGCTACCTGATTACTGGGTTAAGCCTGGCGAGGCTCTAATCGCTATAATATATGCACCGTTCACCCCAACAGTCAGTGTGATTACTATCGATTGAAAACAAATCCCACAGTGCTCTCCCTGAAGGCAGACCCGGCCTGTGTTTATAAGTCGGCTTGTGTACGCTCTCGTTCAAAATGAAGAGGCGGGGTCACAGGGCACATGACCTGTAGTCCGAGACACTTTGACTGCCTAGCGGACACCGCTTCACAGTCAGAGCCTCTCGGACTAATGACCTGCTGATGCGGTGAATGGAAAATAGCTGAGGCCTAATGTGCAAGTAGTGTGTGCGTGCTTGTTGGAATATGTAAAGTGAATTAATGTGTGTCCATTGATTAGTTTCTAAACGAGGGGAAGGAAATAAACCCGCATGCATAGCCTAAATTGGAGCTCCTCCAAACCATACCTTCACCACATGGGACTCATATCTGTCACGAACGGCATTCCAACCTTGTGGGCTATAGATCTCCTTATATGTACATGTAATTACTAACGGTTAGAAGGTAGGCTGATGTGAGTTTGCGTGTGACATGATCAGAAACGTACCTGGCGGATGGGAGTTCACAGTTCCGGATGGGTGACAAGTACATTCCTGTGGTGGTTTGGCCTACCTGTCAGCTGCCCGGCCCTTGCTGCACTTCCGGCCCGCCGAGCGCAGTCCGGCCGGGCGTCCCCGCCACCGTCCAATGTTATTGTATTGACTTGGGACCCCGCCTGCCGTACACCTTCCCAGTCACTAGGTTCCTGTGCTTTGGTAGCCGAGTCACAGGTATGGATTTAATACTCACTCTCACCTCCTCTGCCCAAATAGAGCAAACGTGTTCGCCTTCTATTTCTTAGAGTTTCACTTTTGGACAAATAGGTGAAATCAATTGTCGTTGTAGGACTGGTGGCGGCTCAAGTTATCAATGGACTCAGAATCAAACAGGTGTGCAGTCTGCACAGGTAGGCCGACAGACGGGATGGAGTGCTGTGTGCCCGAAACGACAGACGGCACGCAAGCCGTGTGGGCGGGTGGTTGGGAGGTATAGACTGGTTGGGAAGCGAGACCGCCGGGCGAGGCACTCAGGCGTGACTCACTGACATCATTGGCCCGAAACGGGTTGTAGTACAACTTTTTCCAACGAGATGTCTCTACTGTAGTTGACCATCTATTCCGTGCCAAAATGTAGTTGGAGTATTAGAGGCCTATTCCACCAAAAAAGCCTTCAGCAGGCGGGTTTTTGCCCTCCAGCCGGCTATTGCCGCCGGGGCCGGCCGGCCGGCCGCCCCTAGCCCCCTAAATTCTAGGAGCTGTTCCACCAAAGCCCTACAAGGCGACCAACAGGCGTACACAAGGCGCCCGGCGAGCGCCCATAGAGCCGGCCGGACCCGGCGCGGCGTTACACCCGGGTGGGTTTGCTATTGCCGTCTGGTGGACGTTGGCGGCACTAACGCGCTATCCCGCGGTTCTCTATCGATCCGATAGGCGGCGCGGCATGCGGCGATACACTACGACGCTCTGAACCCGCGAAAGTCGCGTATCGAGCGCAGCAGTGTGTCAGCGTGCCGGGAATTGTACGGGAACGGTCAGAAAACGTCAAATAACCGCGGAATTACAGGTTAAATCGAACAATGAAGGTAAATAAAGATAAGTATTGATGTTATGAATGTGTATATTTGACACTGGTGCTTATATTTTGCCCAAACAGCCGCAACTATTCGAAATATCGGTGTCCTCGTATCGGGATACCGTCCGCGGGCCTATATTGACGGTGTTTGTCAACGCGCGCCCGGGGAACAGCTCTCGGCGTGCTCTCGGCGTCACTCTTGGTGTAGCTTTTGACACGCCGGCCGGCCTGCCGGGGGCTTAAAATCAAATGAATCAGCTTTCCCCTGCCAGGGCTTTGCGGGGGAGGTTGCGCTTATAAAGCCCGGCCACCCGGCTGGCCGCCTCTGTCGTTATCACTATATTTTGGTGGAACACCTCCAAAATTGGCTATTGCACCGAGTATTGTCCCCGGCCGGCGGCCGGCGGCCACCAACAGGTCAGCCGATACTGGCCGGCTATGGGGTTTGGGAGGCACGGTTGCCGGCAGGGTCCGGCCGTGAGAGGCCTGTGAGCTCTCATGAGCTGTTCCACCAAGCAGATTATCGCCGCCGGTGGGAGGTTTGGGCCGGCTATTGCCGCCGGTCGCCAATAGGCGACCACAAGGGGCCCGGCCTGGGCTTGTGCCTCCTTGGTGGAATAGGCCTCTTAGAGTATTAGTCTCCTGTTTTGCTTCCGTCTAGATATGAATTAATTTGCCATCACATTAAATCAAGTTACAGGTGTAAACAAGCACTCCTCCAAATAGCCCGTGTTTTGTCTTATTGGTGGCTTTATTGAACAGTGAAATTTACACTAACATGCTATTAAAGGCATAGCCCAGGGATGTCAGTTGGGGTAAGAAAAAAACAAGGACAATTTGTTCATGGCAATAAAGGGTTTAAACATCACATTTATAACCCCAAAACAACTTAAATGTATTATACACATGTAAAAGTATCTTTCCTGTGCATCTGTGGATAAGAAAAAGATTTTTTTTCCCCCCTTGTTGTGTTATCAAGTATTGAGTCTGAACACGTGACTAGGCAAAACTGGAAGTGAGTTTTATTCTCCCCCACAATCTTTAGTAGTACTTGCAGTTAACACCAGATGGCAGTATATGTAATACACAATACAACATCTCCCTTTTTTTTTCGAAGATGACTAGGAGAATCCAACTTTATATGTAGCACCAACGGCTAATAACCATTTAAGGTTTTGATAGATACAGCGATATGAGATAGTATATAATACTGTTGACTAATGAAATATGACTTATGAGTATTTGCATAAGGCATTACCATATGGGTTTACTTGAGTTTATAAACTCTGAGATTAAAATATAGTGAACTAAACATAAACCATATGTCTAAAATCTTTCAAGCTGAAATCAAATTATGGACAGTCTCATTAGTCTTGGTAGCGCACAGGAGTTTTTATTTTTCTCCCACTCCTAGTCTTTACAACAGTCTTTGGGCTAGATACAGGCTTGGGACTGTTCTCTACAGCCTTCTTATGCATTGGCACTGCCTGAGGCACACTTGAGGGGAGTTCATTCACTGTTGGTGGTAGTTCATTCAACTGAACACGATTACGGACGTATGTCTTCTTGGGGGTACTGATCACATATGCCCTATCATGCCCACCTTTGTCCTCAACAGTACCTGTCTCACCCCTATCCTTTATCCATACAGGACTGCCTGGGTGGAGGGTTTTGAGTGGCCTAGTATTATGACGCTGGTCATAATTAGAACTCATATTTTCCCTGTACTTGTCCTCACGGACACGGACTGTCACTTTCTCTGGCAGATCCGGTTCCAGTTTAGATGGAAGAACTGGCACCTTGGTGTTTAGGCGACGACTCATCAGCAATTGGGCTGGGCTGAACCCATTGTGTAGAGGAGCATTCCTATAGTTGAGCAAGGCGATGTATGGATCCGGTTGCTTCACAAGGTCTTTCACAGTGCGGACGGCTCTCTCAGCAGCACCGTTTCCTGAGGGATGGTAAGGAGAGCTAGTTATGTGAGTGAAGCCATAGTCTGTAGCAAATGCAGCAAATTCTTGACTGCTGTATTGGGGACCATTGTCAGAGCACAGTATTCGTGGAATACCATGGCGGGCGAAGAATAACTTCAGATGGTTAATCACACAACGAGATGTAGTCTCCTCCAGCTTGGCATATTCTGGGAATCTTGAGTACATGTCCACTAGAACAATATACTGGTCTTTGCCAAGTTGAAAGAGATCTGTGGCGACTTTGAACCATGCCTGCTCCGGAGGAGTTGATGGAATCAATGGTTCAAACTGAGTTGGTCTGTTCTTTCTGCAATGGTGGCAGCTACTGACTAGTTCCTCGATGTCAGAACTGATGCCTGGTAACCAAATTGCATCACGGGCGAGTTGACGGCATTTAGTTATGCCCTGATGACCTTCGTGCAACTTGCAGAGCATTTCTGGTCGCAAGCTTGAGGGAATGAGTATCCGAGTTCCCATAAGAAGAAGGTCATTGACGATGGTGAGATCAGACTTGTAGGGTGCATATTTCTTGACAATACCCTTCAGTGAAGAATTATCAGGCCACCCTTCCTGTACGTACATGCATACTTGACGACAGATGTCATCCTCCCACTGATGATCACGGATGTGATCGAGACGGCGATCAGATGCGGGGAGGGATGCATGCACAGCATTAACATATGCTGTCACTTCCTCCTGGAGTGATATATCAGCGACAGATGGACCATTTCTTGGGGCTCTTGAGAGTGTATCTGCAGTGTAGAGCTCCTTCCCAGGAAAATGAATTATGTCATAATCAAACCACATCAGGCGCATCCTGAACCGTTGGACTCGCACTGGGAGTTGGTCTAAGTCACGCCCTCCTAAGAGAGGTACAAGTGGTTTGTGGTCAGTCTTGATGAGAAACTTATCACCGACCAGATAGACACGGAACTTTTCACATGCCCATGTGAGCGCCAAGGCCTCCTTTTCTATTTGGGCATATCGTTGTTCAGTGTCTGACATGGCTCTTGAGGCATAGGCAACAGGGTGCCATTGAGTGCCTTTCTGCTGCAAAAGCACTGCGCCAAGGCCATAAGACGATGCGTCTGCAGAGATTTTGGTCTCGGCTTCTGGACTGTAGAGAGCGAGAACTGGAGTTTTAGTGAGCACATCCTTGATTTTCACAAACGCTTACTGTTGGGATGGTCCCCAGTGCCAATTGTTCTTGGTACTGAGAAGTTCACGTAGAGGTCGGGAGAGAGACGTGATGTCAGGAGTGAACTTCCCTAACTGGTTGACCATACCCAGGAACCTCCGTAGTTCTGAAATGTCACTCCGAGTATCCATTTCGGTGATGGCAGCTACCTTACCAGGATCAGCTCTGATACCATCTCCAGAAACGATTTGACCAAGGAAGCTGATTTCCGTTTTCTTGAACTCACACTTTTCCTTATTGAGGGTAACTCCTGCAGCTGCAAGCCTGCTTAGAGTTGCTTGGAGTCGTTGATCATGTTCGGCCTCATCGCAGCCAGCGACTAGAATGTCATCCATCAGGCAGACTGTCCCGGGCAGTCCTGCCAGTATCTGTGATACCTGCCTCTGGTAGAATTCGGGTGCTGATGTAATACCGAATGGCAGTCGATTATAAGCATAACGACCAAATGGCGTAATGAATGTAGTGAGGAGCTTTGATTCCTCTGTGAGCACTACTTGGTGGAATCCACTATTGGCGTCGAGCTTCGAGAACACCTTGGCATTCCCAAGTTGACCTAACACATAGTCAACGGAAGGCAAGATATAACGTGGACGGAGCACAGCTTTGTTGAGTTTCGTCAAGTCCACACAGAGTCTAACGTCTTTCCCATTAGGCTTAGGAACGACCACAATTGGAGCACACCACTCTGTGGGACTGGTCACTGGAGATATGACATCGAGGTCCTGGAGTCGCTTGAGTTCCTTTTCCAGCTTAGGCAAGATTGGATGGGGCACACAACGTGGAGTGTGAACTGCATACGGCTCAGCATTGTCCATGAGTTTTATTTCGTAGGGGTGCACCATCTTACCTAGACCATTAAAGAGTGAAGGAAATTTCTCAGAATACACTGAACAGGTGAATTTTACAAGGCCAAGAGCAGTTGAGGCCTTGCAACTGAGCAAATGAGAGGCATCGTTGATGACATAGATATCTTCCACATGAGTGTGGTCCTGATATCTGAGTGTTGCAGGGAAATACCCATGAGCGGTGAATTCCTGCTGCTTTGCACCTCTGAAGATACAATTTGATGGTTTCAGTATTTCCTTTGAGAAATGTCTCTTGAACAGATTGGTGTCAATTAGAGTTGCTTCTGCACCAGTATCAATGCGCAAGGGAACTGAGACGCCATTGACACTGACTTCAACGATTTTCTTCAAAACTGGCTCGTTGTCGGTTATCACCATACCCAAGAAAAACTCTTGTTGCAGTTGAGATGAGTCTTCGCATGAGGTGTCATCAGACATGCTACTTGCAACGTGGTTGACAGACTTTTTCTGGCATACCTTTGCAAAATGTCCTTTGAGTTTGCAGTGATGACAGACAGAATTCTTTGCAGGACAGGTTGGACGAGGATGTGACCCTCTACCACAAAAGTGACATTCTGATGATGTCTGGGAAGTACCATGGGTCTTCTTGGCAATTTGAGGGTTAGGCTTTTTCTTTTGAGGTATGAACTTCTTTTTGACTGCTAGTGATTCAGCAGTTCCACCTATCTCATTTGACTGGCGCTTAGCCATCTCATGAGCACGTGCATTTTCGAGAAAGTTCTTTAGCTTCAAGTCACCATCCCTAAGAGCTCTTGTTCTGAGAGTTGCATCATTTGTGGAGTTCACAAGTTAAGAGTTCCTCAATTTGAGCAGCTGTTTTAGCTTGAATATCTATCAACTGGATCTGCTCCTTTACTCTCATATAGAAGTGATCCATAGATTCACCAGGATTTTGCCTCATGTGATACAACTGATTGAAGAGATAGATAGAGTTCCTCTGGGGACTATAGTGCTTGGTAAGGGCTGCTACTGCTAAAGCATAATCCTTACCCTGAATGCCATTTGCATCTAATTTCTTCAAAACTTTTCTAGTAGAACCTAGATAGTGGTAGAGCTTTTCAAACTTTTCATTATTTTCAGTCACTTTCATTGCAGCCAACATAGAATCCAACCCCTCCAACCAATCCTCCCACTCAGTGGCTAGAGAAGGGCCCTCTTGACCCTCAAAGGATGGGTAGTTAGGAAGTGCAGTGGCCATGGTGATCCAAGAGATGGGAAACTGACAGTAGTAGGCTGACACAAGCCAGCACACAGATTACACTGTCACTGAGTTTAGTACTGTCACTTGAACAACACTGCCAACTGCTGACAGCACAGAGATGATGTAGACACACACGTCTATGAGAATCCTACAGTCACTGAGTCCTGCAGAAATACCAGTGACAATTCCCAATGACTGTCAAGACTTCCAGCTAAACCATGCTGCTGAGTGATAATGCGTGCAGTTGGCACGTTGACAGAGTTTTACAAGAAACCTGGTGAGTTTCAACAACCAACAAACATACCAGCAGGTAGATCAAAGTCTTAGGGAGCAAATACCATTTAGAGTGGGTACTTATCCTGTAAATTCATCACAAAACCGCTGCCACCATGTTGTGTTATCAAGTATTGAGTCTGAACACATGACTAGGCAAAACTGGAAGTGAGTTTTATTCTCCCCCACAATCTTTAGTAGTACTGGCAGTTAACACCAGATGGCAGTATATGTAATACACAATACAACACCCCTTACTTTTGCAGTTGTAGGGGGTCTATGTAGAGGGGTGGAGTTGGGTAGTGGTCAACAGGAGGTCTTTTTCTTAGGCTTTTTGGTTTTACTGGACTCTAATTGTCTCTTGTTATTCTCTGTGGTTGTCCACTGTTTTTGTGTGTGTCTGCTGAAACAACTTTTCAATAGTTTTTTTCCTCTTTATCACAGCAGATGCTGATGGGTTTTGAGAGCATGTGGGAGGGTTAGCCTTTGCTGCTTTCTTTTGTTTTGACAGCCTCTCATATTGACTGTGAGCATGCTGTACCTTTTCACAAACCAAAGAATCAACAGGGTCACGTCTGAAGTCTTCCCTGTACATCAGATTTAGTGATGTGGGTGAATAGGGTCCCCTTACAGAAGGCTTCTATCAGTGGCAGCATGCTATGAGGGTGAATAACATAGTCTCATCATTTAAATCTGTAAAAAAGGGGGTCTTGGTAGTACAGGGCAAGGCCCCTAAGGGCAAGGACCCTAAAATTGCCATTTAATTACTACAGGATGACCTTAACCGTCTGCTATCCTGGGGGCTGTTTCACTAGGAGCTACAAGTCTCGCTGTTTGTAACAGTGGCAGTAAAGCGGCAGTTTGCGTTTCATTAGTAGGTGCACTCAAGCGTGAGCGGCACTTGGGATACAAGCGGCACCAACAGTGGCAGAACCCGTTTCATCAGTGCAGAGAGTCTCGCTGTTAGTGCCACTGTGGAGCTGCAGTAAGCGAGAGGGTCTACCCTCTCGTTTGTTACATGTATAGAATATTCTCTCCCACTCCCCGTAGGAATTATGTGATGAAATTTTAACATGAGTAGGGGATACTTATAAACTATAATCGTTCCAAATATGAAAAAGATCGGACGTAGCGTTTCGAAGATATGGGCGTTCAAATTTTTCACTCCCTCTGTGCGTTTGCTTAGGTCGCTATTCTTTTTCACTCCCTCCGTAGTGCGGCGGAGTTTTGGCTCTTCTTTCTGTCTCCCCCAGGAGGCCGACAGGAAGTGCTCGTATTTGCTATGACAAAATTCAACCGCCGATAACTTTGGAACGGCGTGGCTGATATTCTTGATATTTGGTACGACTATAGGTTATATGTATACCTTACTTGTGTTAAAGTTTCATTGCTTAATTCCCATGGGAAGTGGTGAAATTCCACGTCATTCCGGCCCATCGACGGATAAATTCGAACGTCATACGCCTGTGCATAGCGAGAGCTGTGCCAACAGTGAGAGTTAGTCCCACCTCAACAGCGAGAGCACTGATGAAACGCAAATTTGGGGTTGACACTGTTGGTGCCGCTGTTGGTGCCACTGTTGCAGTCCTACCTCTCGCTTTGACCCCTTTACTAGTGAAACAGCTCCCTGGTTTGAAGAATACCATCTAAAACTTAATGCATCAAAGAGTAAAGTAATGTGGTGTCTCCCCAATAACAAACTAGTAAGATGCCGACTTGTAACATAGACAATAAACCCCTTGCAATTGTCCCTGTCTTTAACTACCTCGGGGTTAGTATAGCACCAACTAAATTTCAGACCGCTCTTTGAAAAACTTAAGAATGATTTCAATCAGCACTTATTTAAACTCTTGTTTAAACAAATTGCTATACTATAGATAACAACACTGCAGTGGCTATAACCAAAACTATGATTCTAACTAAGTTAGAGTACTGCAACTTCGTATCGGCGTCATTAACTACCCAACAAAAACACACCCTGGATGGACTAGTGAATAATGGCCTTTTTTTATTTATTTATTTTTTATTTCACAAAACAACAGCTCTGCTATAAGCAGGTCTTCCGCTGTGCTGGAAGGTTCACATGACAAGGTAATAAGATTCATTGTAAGAAATACAACATGATGATGATGATGGTGGTGGAATATCTCCCGAAAACCAAAGCTAATCAACTACAAATTCCAGTCGAATTTCGAGTGATGCCGCTTAACATACACCTTAAACTCCTTCACAGTGACAATTCACTGTTCACCAGCATCAAGTTGTGACCAAGCTTTGTGACCCCGGTATAAAGGCGATTTCTGATACAAACTTGTCAGCATGGATGGCAATTTGAATTTGACCTTGTTTGAGCTCCTGGTAAGGCGCCGATCTACTTCTAGCAGTGATGCATCTTTGGACAATATAAACATCGTTCTTAGTAGCTGCATTTGCCGCCTGGTTTCTAGTAGGTCTACTCGTAAGTGCCGATGTAAGTCAACAGTGCTGATCTTAGGCCACTTTCGATATCGGATTATCTTTAAAGCTCTGTTTTGAGTCGTTTGAAGTGACTTGATGTCTTTCTGGGATGCTCCATCGACGAGAAAACTACAGTATTCTAGAATCGGACGAGCTATTACCAAATATATTCACAGAGCAACTGCCTCAGTTATGAAACCCCTAATTTTAGATAATTTGAAGAGCCTTGCATTACAACTTTTGATCATGCCACGAATATTGCAACTAAAGTTCAGACCTCCGTCCACGACTACTCCCAGGTATTTGTAGTGTTTAACTTCCTTTAGGTACGTGCCCAGATATTCTAGGTTCAGTTCAGGAAGGTGCCGATGGCGTCTAGCAGAGGTACACCAACAGGTTTGGGTCTTACTTTCGTTAGGGGTCATACCATAAGTTGTACACCAGTCAACTATTGTGTCAAGCGCGGATTGAAGGCGAGATCTGGCTACTTCGCCTTTCAGATGCAACGAATAAAGGACAAGATCGTCTGCATACTGTATGGCTTTGACTACTCTAAGATTCTCACGCATCGAGTTAACGTACATAATGAAAAACAGCGGCCCCAGGACAGAGCACTGGGGCACGCCAAAGGACACAGGTTTCATGATTGAAGTGTTGCCGTTGACTACGGTGGCTTGTTTCCGGTTCAACAGGTAATTACCGATCCAGGACAATATGTTCTCTGGAACTTTGATCAATCTCTTGATGCTGGCAACCAACATTTCGTGCGGAACTGCGACGAACGCTGTACGCAGGTCGACGAAACAGAGAGCTATAACATTACCATCATTTCTCTCAGCATACAGATCGGAAACAAGTTTCAAAACAGCATCGGATGTTCCTAGTCCGTTCCTGAATCCAAACTGTCGATCATTAAGGATCTCAGCTTCTTCAAGTTTCTCATATAAGTAACTATGGACGATCTTTTCAAGGATTTTAGACGGGGCGGGCAACAACGTTATCGGACGCCAGTTCGTGATCTGCCTGGAGTCAACTCCCTTAGGAATGGGCTTAACAGTACCAACTTTCCACTCACTCGGAACAACGCCAGAGTTCAGCGAACATTGAAACAAATTAATGAACTCCTTATCCAATATGGACATTGTGTCTTTCATTGCCTTGCCGGAGATATAACTTAGGCCTGAGCTTTTATACTGACTAACTTCGTTTATCAACTTTCTTATCTTAACAGGATCCAGCTTGAAAGGCTCATACGGGAGCGAGGTTCCCATATCCCTGACTTCAGATAGTTTGTCGGAATACTTAGTTGCGTCAAGCCTATCGAACAATTTCTGTCCAATCTCCGAAAAGTATTCGTTGAAGTAGTCAGTGGTAGAGTCATTACTAATAGGTTTCCCGTCGTCTTCATCTACGAGTTGGCAGCCCAACTGTTTTTTCCTTCCATTCAATAAGCCATCTAACTCGCGCCAGAATTCCTTCGGATTCCCTTTATTCAACTCCACCTGCTCTAACAGGTACCTAATTTTGGCTTCCTTTAGATCATGCCGGATCTTGCTATTCAATTTTTTGGCCGCAAGTAGGTGCGCATTATGACCAGTGGCCTTATAAGACTGGATCTCAACTTGCCTATCGGCTATGTCACTGTAAGTCTCCTCCGACACCCATACATCTCTAGCCTTCTTAAAAGTGTACTGCCTAATAGGACATACAGTGTTTAGATAGCTATTCAGGTTGGACAGAATAAAGTGCCACAAGTACTCACTATCATTACTAGCCCAGAATTCACTCCAATTTACATTTAAGAGATGGTCCGCGGGTGATTCTTTACTATAATTTCGGTAGCTTCTGCCTGAGAATGTTATACTAGATTTGCTTTCCCTCATTTTTTTCTTTACGGTGTATACCGGCAAATGGTCACTAATTTTGTCATTGGAGATACCATACTCTACAAGGTGTTGACAATTCGTGAATATCAGATCAATCAGGGTCCCTACTCCCTTTTCATTAGGGTGTGTAACACCACTGATCAGCTGCTGTAGTAATCTATCTCTGGTCAGGGACAGAAGTGTCTGTACATTCACACTACCACGCTCAAGTAGATTTAAGTTGAAATCGCCAACTAACCAAATTTCTGTGGTCCTAACATCTTCAGAGTCTAGGATGGATTCAAGATTACTAAAGAAGCTGTCAACTGGTTTAATAGGAGGGCGGTAGACCGTAATGATAGTCATCTTCCGGTTACCCGGCTTTGCAATCGAGAGGGTTAGACACTCCATTGTATCATCAGTGTAGGAAAATTCATTAATTACATGACAGTATGACGCTAGTCTATCGTCCACCATACACACCACGCCCCCACCAATTCTGTCAAGGCGGTCCTGCCGAAAAATTTTGTGATCATTAAGATTTACAGTAAGATCATCATATAGGGCATTTAGCCACGTTTCTGTGAGACTTATGATATCGTACTGATTGAAGCAAAGTCGTACCTTCAAACCTGTTTCAGGATGAGGTAAGCGGATCGAGTTCAAACAAGCACACTACTCTATCATGCTAACTTGGAGCCTTTGGGTCATAGACGTGTAAAGCACTTACATTGTATATCACATCTACACTGGTTGACCTCGCGACCAGATACACTAGTGGTGGATAGGGATGTGAACGGGCCACAAACGTGAAGTCGTGATAAGATAAAAATTAAAGTGCGCAGGCCTAGAACAGATATAAAAGATCACCACTGTATCAAGGGACGAAAATAAGGGACTAACTAAGGAACTGACTCTCAATGGTGAGAACAGAGAGGATACTTTGGACTCATAAGAACAGAACACTTACTGGACTAACATCAGGAGATTGTGAACACAGAGAATTGAGTGGTGAACCTTCATCATTACATTATGTACAGTTATTGAGGACAGAACATGGATGATAAACAATAATCAGGAAATAAATATTAAAGAGACTATGGACATAACTAAGAGTGAACGACTATTCAGACACGGTCTGATGTACATTTTTTATATACTGCACACTGCTCCTTGTAGAGTCTTTAAGGATCTTCATCATGCTAATGGGTTGTAATAATAATTTTATTACATTAGAGAATATGAGCAACAAAGTAAAACACAAAGGCATCCAATGATTTACAACTGGAATATCAAGTTTTTATTCAAAAAAATATATATAATATAATCTGTTATTACACCTGTGAGAGTTAAGCTGTGCACGCGGTTCATGGTTCACAACGAAGAACTTTCCCGTTTCAAAAATGTTCTTAAACCAGAAACTGGTTAAAACTTCTTTGGTGATAAGTTCGTCCAGTTGTAGGAACAATCTTCCTTTGGTTTGACGTCATCTCTATAGAACACTAGGTAGGGGTCACAAACGGTTGAGGTCGGGTGAAACGACCAAGATCATTGTATCCACAATCACATACTTAATTCTGCAGGAAAAATACCCTTGTTTGTGGACCCAACACACTTATGACTTATTAACACCTTCTATAGAAGTGGTTCTATAACAAGGAAACCTGGGTATTTTAAGAAAATTCCCGATAACCAGTTTCTTGATGGAAATTAATTCAAAGTTTTGAACTTTGTTGTCATAACCATGATTTGATGTGTTTTCCTGAATAGAGGAAATAGCTGACCGTATTAGGAGAACCACCTCTTTACAAAGAACCATGGTGGTCTACTCTCTTCTAAAGACCGCTCCTCAGGGTGCATGAGGCTATTCAACGATTTAAAAATCAGTCATAAAAATCTGATTCTATCATTTCAACGGGATTGCCAAATTCCAACATATAAAATCGTGCTAAGCTATCCTTGGTGAAATAATAGAGCTAAAAAGTCAGGCAGGTAATCATAAAGTAAACAAATGGAAACATCAATTGTGGGTTTTACTGAGAAATGTTGCGTACGGGACAAATTTCTACATCAGATATAATACAAGTGATCCGTGTTACATATATATCAAAACTCCTGACCTCATAGTATAATAGATACATTGTCTTTAGTGCAATGTCCAACACCACTGATGTCACCACCAAGCAAATAACCCACCACTATAACTGCTCTTTTCGGTTCAGAAGTGGTACAGTAACAATACGAATAACAAAAGTTGGGCATCTAGGTAATCAGATATAGGAAATCTAACTAAATACATTTGATCATAACTGTCGATCGTTATCTCCTTAATTCACAACACAATTTTCAATCACATCAGTTCCATATCAACATCACCCCACCCCCCTAAATGTGAAACAATACTTTACACATGGAATGCCTGTTGTCGTGGTACACGCTCTACTTAACTGTTCACTGGTGAGAGATGGGTTTCCGTATCCTATTAAGGGGAAACCTGATCAGTGATCATTCACGTGACGTTGGAAAAACGCAGTTATCGTTCTGTGAGATAAATGTTTTGCTCTAAGAACAAAGCAGAAACAGAATTTACATAACACATAACATCAAACAGAAAGCAAGCTCTCGCAGGTATCGAGAATATTGGTATAGTTTATGGGTCTTTTTGTAGGCTACAGGACCCAGTGGGTTACATTCGTGGATGTGTGCTCTATGAGGGAAGTGATCGTGAACTAGTTGATCAGGAAACATCCACTTCGTGTACCTCTCTCTTGAGCTTTTTATTAAAGCTGAAGTGGGACTGGCTCCCTTAGGTACTCTGGGGACTCCAACTTACAAATCCTGAGCAACGTGTTCTCTATTATTAGAGGCAATTTAAAATCTATTCATTACACAGTTAAGCTGGGAAAATAACATTGACATCATATTGGGAACCAAAAGCTCTCGGTGGTTTAAGGGCAACACACCAATCAATACTCCTATATTTGAATAACATTTACTCATCTATAGTATAAACTAAATTGATTCTAAGTAAAAGGTAGGACCGGTAGATAACCAGTATATGTGAACCTTGCAAGCGTTATAGGCTGTTTTGGGTAGGAGCGCTTCTGGCTGGATAAGAGTTCACAATGCTCGTCTCTAATTGAGTTCTACACCTATGCTAACTTTAAAACAGATGACTTGGCTTCAACATATCCCACATGTCTGTCAACATCAGCATAAATGAGGTAATAAGGAATATTCGGATCTAAAGAAGATACTTCTATGTTGTATTCATGTAGATGACCAAATAAAATGGTTCCCAGAATCCAAGAAGCTCCTTCAAACAGGTGGTCGCGTTATGTTTTACTAGAGAAACCTTAAGACCCGCGAGACATGAAGCACACTGGGCAACTCAATCAAATATATTGCCTAATCTAAAGGCTTCAGCCATTGAATAAGTACATACCTGAAAAGTTAAGATTATTCAAATGTTAATCAGCTAGTCTACTGCTTATTGTTTTGACCAGACCTGATCACCTCCCAGAAGATTTTCAAACCGAAAAGTTATTTGAATATCGTGTAAATGACCCCAGCAAGATTATAAATTTCACGAAATAAGGACCGTTGACATCTAATTCAACTAAATTTCTAAAAAGGATGTCTCGATAGTCATCTTTTAGTCTTGTATCAGCATACAACCTACATTTTTAAAAATAATCATATGTAGTAGTTTCAACGAGATTCTGAGTGGATCATCAATTAAACCAAGAAGGGACTTCAGGCCCAATTAGGGCAATCAATTACAATATCTGTTTTTTATGTCTTATCCTAAAGTGGGCACAAATCAATAACCACATTTTTCTATATACATTTACACTATTTACAAAAACTTGTCAAATTTCTTCATTCAAAAATCCTATCTTTTCTTTTACAAACAGGATTTGAAGTATTTGTGTTATGTGCATGGTTTAACTGAAGCACCGATCAAATACACATAAAGGAATTGTCAATATTGAACAGAAGTTAGCCTATGAATGAAATCAGCAACCTCTAAATTCATCATATTGAGAGAAGGAGTGTGCTAAAACTACTTAAAATGATTTCATCAGAACAGCATGTCCATGTGAACACAGACTATATCAGTAGTACAACGTTTTCAATATATCTATAGTGTAAATACAGTGTTTGGTCAATATGGCTTCACACAGAATGGGGTCAATCATCATTATAAGGCATAGGGTTTACTTTCCTATCAAATACGACCGTCCTCAGTGATTTCACATGATTTAAGTCTCTGAACCAAACCACAACTCTTTTTAACAAATTCAATTTCACAACCAGTAAACCTCACATGACTCATTTGACTTGGTATTATTTCCCCTTTCCTTTTTATACGTCAATCCTATCTTCACTGATCAAGGTGAGAAGGTGCACCGGGACCAAAGTTAGCAAATTTAATGGTGAAGCAGAGGGGACTCCTTTTTTCAATTCTCGTCCCCTTTAGTTAGACAGTACAGGTTATTTCATTTACTTCTGTTACAATTCAATGGCGAGACTACCTTTTTCTAATTATGAGATGCCTATTTACCAGTGAGCATTGGCCTCTAGCAAAGAAAAAAACCATCTCGAACAATCTCTTAAAGTGGACGGGCTTTACAGACAAATCACAGACAAATTTATAAACTAAAGATTCTGATATCTACCTAAAATTAAAGGACAAAGTGAATAAAACTATTGGGCGAATGTAATTCTAACAATTCTTTCCTTAATATACACCAAGGAGGCGATGTGAGTTTTAAAAATGCAATTGCTCTCTGATTGATGTTTTTTGGGGTAATAGAGCTTGGTTTGTTCTACCTAAAGACAACATTACGGGACCAAATGGCTGGAACGCATCTTGCCTTCCTCCTGGAAACAGCTGTACGTATCTAGCCGGAAAGACACCTGATTCAGTAAAGTTAGACTGAGGAGAAAATCGAGTCTACAGTTGGTTGTGGCCAGAATAGTCTCTTTGGAATGTATCAAAAGGGCTTCCATGCATGCATGAACAATGACACATCATGATATTCTCTTTACTGGTCGGAATCGGCCATCAACTTAACTTGTTCTTTAAACTTTCTCGTGTTCATTCTCGAAAGTTGGTAGCCAATCGAACTGGCTGGCATCACATTTATGTGGAAGTCTAATCGCCTTTTGTTTGGGTAGTTTAACGTTTAATCATCTGTGCTTACACTGTGAATCCGAGTTCAACTAGTCAATGGGCTATTCATCACATGTACAATTAAAAAATTGTATTCCCAGTAGTATAAACAGGTTTATCATTCATCCCGTAAAAAGGTCCATCATTTAGCGACTAACTTCATTATTTCTACGAATTCTGTAAAGTAAACTATGAGAACGCTTGAAAGGAACCATTTGACTATGTTTCCATCTGTCATTAACATGTGTATCTTCATACTTTCCTTAGATAGTTCAGTGCAATAAATGCGTATAGCTTTAGATATTCTTAATGTTGGTATACAGGGTATTGCCTGTTTGTCGTTGTTTCATGTTACAGTACTGAAATATCTCGTGTATTAGCTCTTTTTTTATGGATGTTTTGTTTCAATATTTCCCAGTGCAACAACATAAATGTAAAGGTCGTTTTAAATGTAAATGTGCATATACCGGTAGTAAATAATAAAGTCCCTCTATAAAGGAGACAAAACCTGGTATTGAAGTGTCTGAAGCGAGATTCTCTTGATCGAATACTAACAGCGAGATGAAAGATGCAGAAATGGGATACTAAGCAAACAACTGAGAACAGAAACCATGGTAAGTCTCCAAAATGTACACAATAAAGTTTAACAAAGTTAAAAAGAAATTATTCTACAAATGCGTATTTCTTGTGAGTTAAGCCACTAAATGCTGAATAACATACTCTTGTAATTCTTATAGACTATAAAATTTCCGCACCAAAAGCATTAAGGCAGTAATATGTCAACTGTCGCTAAAATAAATGGCACATTTTCACATACAAAGGGAAAACGGTAAAAGTGTTTTACTGACAGACAAATATAATTGCTAAATATGCGTTGACACTCAAAACACGGAGAGGTGGCAATGGAGGCACATAACTGTGCTCTGTCTTTATCTAAGCATTAAAATACTTAGGCGGGGGACATGATGCAACACACTAATTGGACATTAGTAGCTGGCGTTACCAAATAAAGCATGCGTTTCAGCACAAATGAAGAGAAAGCGTAGCCTATCAAAAAGTACACACCGATGATCATTCTTTATTACTACTTTGTCGATGCTGGTTCGCACTTGATCTTAGTTCGATTTCTAAGCTTACAACTCGATTACATTTTTCCGTGTCAGGGTTTTGAGAAAATCTCAATATAAGACATAGGATAACATATTGTTCACTGTCAGTACTTATTAACATCAGTGGCAGAGGGTGAGCCACACCTAATAATATATAGTAGGTTCCCTGTCTCTAAATGTTATATACACATCCTTGATAGCGTAGTATTCGATTCGTGCTACATCTTTTAAGAATATATTTTGTTTTATTAGTCATACTTTTTCCGTCGAAGGGACACAGTCGCAACATATTGCGAGGGACTACAAGCAAGTATTCAGCATCACGTCACAGCCATACAGAATCTAGTTGACAAGAGGTGTAGAGCTTAAGGATCAATCACAGTAATGCTCTCTCAGAGCCAGGAAGTTACGAACAGATCTCTCATAAGTTACCGCTACCACCGCTTCAGAGCTCCTTTTCAAGACTTTCTTGTCGACACGGTAGAGGCTCAGCAGACCCAATCAGTACGTCTCTCTTCCCTAAGTACAGACTTTTTTGTTCACACCAAGTGACATACGGCAGGCCACACTCACCATCCATGATTGGTGTAGGTGGCCAGAGTAGATCTACCTCGCGTTGCATGATGGATAGACCTGGCTGGGTGACATGACCAGCATGCGACCAATGAGGCCAGGTCTAGGCAATGACAAGCGGTTCGTCGTCAGAGAAGCCCCGAATCATGGGCTGATCTTCTTCTCCTGTTGATAAAAGTGAACGGAGAATAGTTACTTTAGATGTCTTTCTACTAAGTTTCATCTGATTTTACTTCACGATGTATCTGGAATGTCAGTTGAAGTCGGAAAAAAACCCACTGTCTAAAGGTACGAATGAGGCTCAATTTATACTATATTTGTGTTACACAAGGAACAAGAGTTTATAAATTTAGTTTTTTTGTATAAAAAGAAATCCGTTGCTCTAGCTACGTCCTAAATTCAGAGTGTATAAAGTGGAAATGAAAACAAAGACTTCCTTAAAAAAAGGTGAAAACTATCATCTCTGGTGTGTATATACGCAGTAATGACTGGTTTTGTGTACGAGTGGCCGTAATTTCCGAGTAGTTGACGCGTAGTAATATCCGAGCGAATACCGAGGACATTACGTTATCAACTACGAGGAGATTACGGTCACACGTATACAAAACCAGTCGTTATTGTATTTATTACCCACCTACAAGATTAATAACAAGTCTATTGCAGTTAAAAAGGTTTCTGCAAGACATTTAGTTCAGACACTACAGCACTGTCAAGTTTGACACTAATTCGGTGTAGACTTACACCAATAATATATAGTTCGCCATTAACCTGTGACTTTAGCATGCAAAGTGTGTTATGACAGTGGTTTCTGATGGTAAATGAGATTATCATGATTGATTCTAAATAATTAACATTGAATGAACATCCAACGTAAATGATGATTCGACATCATTATGGACAAGAATATTTTCCCGAAATCTCCTGCAGGAGATTCTGTCATGCCAGATTCTCCGGGTAGCTAATTCTAGGTGCCCTATACATTTCCTATGGAGACTTCGTAATAGGTGGGTAATAAAAGCTTGTCAGAGAACCAACCCTCTCCATATTTCTAAAATCAGAGAATGGGCTGAGTGAATGAGGTGGCATTCTGGTCCCAAATATTCCATCGACAGTAGTATTCGAACCGGCTAATAATCCCATCACTAGACATCAACAAATGGTCGACATACTGGTATTTGTCCTGTTTGTTTTGTGTGTATTTTACCCAGAGTACTGTACAATTTGTGATAGCATTTAGAAGTGGAAATCATCTTATTATACAAACTATCATTCCTAGTGTAGAATCCCTAACAAAATGCAGAAGTTGCAGCTCACCTAAGTCGTCGCCAGTGTTGAAGGTTGTGGTGCCTGAGCGGGTGTCATAGTGACTGTTGGCAAAAGAGAGGAAGCTGCGCTGCAGGCGTTGGTGCCTCACTATGTATATACCCAGGATCACAATAAGCAACAGGATCACCAGGCTACACGGCACGATGATGGCCGTCAACATCATCGACTTCTTGATCTCCTTCACTGCCCCGGTTGTAGGCTTTCGGGCTGAAATATAGCAATACCACCACACTTTAGTTATGAGAGCAAGGAAATAACTGACGCCAGAATTTTACCCAAGAGTCTATCGAAACGGAAACTTGATAATAAATAATATCGAGGCAGAGATGTACAAGGCAGCAGCCCTGTGCTTTCAATAGAGTTCTCCTAAGTGTGTGGCTGCTTGTTACTTTGGCAATGTAACACATTGGAGGTGAGCTTATATTTCGTGAATGCGCTGCATATCATGCATCGACGATAGTAAATTGTGACGAGTGTCTATGACCTATTAAGCTGGTCATGGAAACTAACCCACACAGCGCTAAATGCTGTCTGGAACTATCTGCATCGGAGTTAACGGAGATGGGAGAATCATTCTTCTACTCACAACTGGCCACCTTGACTGACACACTCTCCGAGTACTTGGAGAAACCATGCGCAGTTCTCGCGCGCACCCGGAAGTGGTGCAGCTCGTCGCCCTCGAGCGGCGGCGTGATGATCGCAGTCTTGTTGGTCTCCAGGAACAGGCTGAACTTCTTGGACGTCTTCGAGGGGTCAATGCTGTGCTCGACCTCATATGTCTGTGATAAAAAAACAACAGCATGTAGACTCTCAGGTGATTCCCCAGATAACCTTATCTTTTATCATTAGATTTTAATTAAAGATTAGGAACTGGAAGACGTTGCAATAACACCACTATGGCAAGCCAATGCAACCTTGAAAAAGTTATAAAATACATTAAAAAAGATTAAATTTGAATTAAAGGTGATTTAGTAGAAAATATGTATATCTTCTATGCAGCATAAATTTCTAAAGGTGGGGGGTAGGGGTAGTGCATGTCTGGAACGTGTCTCGTGGACCAAAGTATCAACAAACCTAACATTAAGGAGGACTTCAATTTATCAAAGGACTTTTCTTTAATAAATCAGCGATGAAAGTCGGGACTAAGGAAAAAATCGGAAATTTAAAACACTAATAGAAAATGAATCATTTTATAATATTATTTTGGAGAAGTTTGGCTACGAATCGATATATATTCTAGCGTTGTTGAGTATAAGAAATGTCATAATTCCATCATTTGTCTGAAACTTGCACCCCTGATAGATACATGAATTTGCAATCGATATAAGGAAATTGAAAGAATTCAGTAATTGGTCAACACATACAAGAACCGAGAACCCTTCTCATGAGACAACATAGCACGATTCTACATTACATGGAAAATTATGTAAACATTGATATCTCCAACCCCCTTAAAACATCAGCATTTGGGTTGTTACCGTACATTTTTTGTAATTTCCCCCTCTTTTTTTCCAGGGATATCTCATGTTTTCTGGAAGTGTCATCAGTTGTGATGATGTCATAACCAGCGAAAGGACCATCTTTATGGTAACAGTTGGGAGTGTTCCATTACAACTTTATGATAGCAGCTAGCTGGAGGTAGTACAATATTGCCTCGTTATTTGAAAGGTAAGTGGACCAATAGCCCACTGACATCAAAATGTAAATATCTGTTCTAAGGATGATGATATTACCACAGGAATAACAGGATCTGAGGTGTTCGCAAGCTGAGATGGTACGGTCCAGTCCAATATGACATATACTTTGTCGGAAACAGTCACCTTTATCCCTTCAGGAGCATCGTAGGGAGCTGTATAAAGTGAAAAGAATGTGTATGTTTTCATATTCTGATACCAAATGTCACACCCATCATGTACGACACACACGTCACATACAACCAACGCTATGGATAAGCATATGCCACACATCACATGCGTCTCAGACATAGCAAATTTTCCAAATTAATGTTAACGTGAACGCTAAGTTTGGAAGCTATCATTATCATATTAACTTATTTTTAGGGCTTTAAAAATGGAGTCACTCGGGTATTCCGAGAGCGTCTATTAAATACTAGGAAGATCCATCGTTGGCCAACCTGTAAATCAGGCACAAATATATTTCCTTAGTTACTAGAGTGAGTTTTAAGATAAACATGAGTAATTTCGTTATGTTGTTCATAAAGGTTGGACTAAAATGAGTGTATGGTATATAAAATTATGTAGAATTTTTACTTTAAAAAAAGTGTAATACCTGTTAAAAACACTCAATAATACACAGGTGTCATAAGACATAGCTGAATTATCATCTTTACAAGTATGAACTGGCATTGGGAGATCTGCTTACTCTTTCCCTGGAACTGTTATCAACTGTGGTACTAAATAGGAACTATAACGGCTACCTTGTTACTGCGGTACTGAAATAGGAATTATGACTGCCAACGAGTTCACTTTAACTTATAAAAGGGAGGCTCTGTTCCCCCAAAAATAAAAGCACCATGTATAATTGTTAAGAGACTTTGATGGAAGGATAGACGACTATATTAATACACCTTATCCTTTCCGGTTTATGATCCTACTATACGTTGATTAGTTTCGCAATGGACACGAACTTTACTTCACTCAATGCCATTCATGAAATAAAAGCTGCTTTCTAAAAAAAACCCACAAATTACTTATCTGAGGCAGAGAACAAAGCATCTTATACACATCAAACGAAGAAAATATTCTTTTCATCATATTCAGAGTACATTTTTTCTGGGACTTATGTTGCTTATAGAGGGTACCAGCGTAAATAAGAAATGAAATGCTAGTATCCCAGTAATCTATAAGAATAGTAAAAACGAGATATTGAGATCTGTTCGTGAAAGGCTACACTGATTGCACGACCACCGTATCCATACAACGAAACGAAATAGTAATAATGGGGTACAAAAAGCTGTCATACTGTGAACTAACTATATATCATCAAATTAACAACTGTGCTTACTGTGTACTTTATGACAGTTGCTCAATAAAAATGTCGAAGGGAAGATCTAAGAAAATAAGCTACGAAAGTTCCTCTCCTACTAGTGCTATACTCACCTATGGTGTGATTGATTGGCTTTGATGGCCGGCTTCCCTCATCCTTAACTTTGACAGACACCGCATAGGTGGCACCGCGGTAAAGGTTGATGACAGTATAATTCATTTCCTGGCGGTGACTTTTGAAATCGGTTACAAACATCATGTGGGAGTTCTTGTTATTATCAACTTCCTCCACAATCACCAAGTAGATCTGCAATAAGACACCATGCTCTTAAAACTCTGAAACCACCAAACGGCCTTAGACAAGCCTGTAATGAGGTTTAAACCCCTTCAGGACAGATCCTGCCAACGTAGCACGGCTAATACCGGACATTATGTGCGATAATGCAGGGCATTATGTATGATACTTGGGAGTTTATTGTTTTCATAAGGAAATAATAGGTCAATAAATATGAAACTTGGAGAATATAGATGCATGGCATCATATTTAACGTTATTAAGTAAATCGAATGATGATTTTATGTGTTCTATACAAGGCTGAAAGGTCTGTCTCCAGCAAGATGTTGAGAGCGCAAAACGTTCTCAACCATCGCGGTAACCATGGCGCTCGCAACTGTGACCTCAATGAAAGTATGGGAACAGAAATCACTACAACAACCCACTGTATCCCAGAAATTTGGATATAGCAGCAACCATCAACAAATTGATGTTTGCAGTGTATGGCCTCAAGAGGCCATTTGTTTAACAAGAATCTTCTTGTTTGTGGGATGTGTACAAGGTTTCGCTGCATACCAGCTCATCGGGCATCATAAAAAAACAAATAATGATTTTAAGTATGACTTGTCATGTCACGTGATGCAACCATCGAATATCAGTTCACGGAATCCCAGTATTTTTAGCCTCTTGGCTCTACTGGCCTCTAAGCAGTATCGGCCTCTAGCACGACCGGCCTCTTGGCTTTTCCAGCCTCCGTATTTTTCCCGGCCCCTGCACGCGTTCATAGCTTATTTACATGGATCCGAATGCATGAATGACTATTCAGAACAATCTGAAAATGTTTTACACTATTCACAACACTATGAAGATCTGTTCTATTTCATAAATGTGACATTTGAAAACAGTTTAATAAATAGAGCACATTAATATTTGATAATTATGGTACCTTATATGAGTACGACCGTTATAAGGACTAGCTCTATACAACATTTGAAAATCGGATTAATCAAATTACATTTAAAATAAAATTCCATATTTATGACTTGACCATTTGTAGTGTTTGAAAAATGTGTAATGATAGTTGTTTGTTATATTGGCGTTATTGACAAGTTAGGAGCAGTAGGGAAAGTACGAGGACGAGCAACTCAGCCCAATCAAGTTTCTTCAATGTGCTGGTGGTCTGGTGAACATCAAAACCAAGTGAAATCACACCTTTCTATGTATCCATATACTATGTATGCATTAGGTCTATATGTCTTGGTGAATTTCCCTAAACAAGAGCTAAGTGTGCATTTTGAAAGAGAAATATTGACCTTTAACCCTTTAAAGGCTGAATTCTGTGACAGACTTTTATTGATTGGGACGGGTACCGGGGACAAGTGCTATACTAGGGGGCGAGCCTATTATTAACTAAACACAAATTATATTGTTTGATCGTGTGATATGACACTTCAGCATTACGTGTTTTACCTATTAATGCTAAACATCATATCATCAGTATTTTCTCTGCAAGTTTCATGTTTATTGATCCATTATTTCTTGATAAAACATTTGCCTTATGCTGGGGAATGCCTCAAGGCATCACCCACCCTCAATGGGTTACAGTGGGTGGACAGATTTAAAACTCAGAACAAGTATTTTAAGACATATGGAACATTATTTACATTTTTACAGTTGCCACAAAGTGATACCTTCATGGATGAGTGGACACAGGACCCGAGACCTGTCTGCATGCTCCCTGGCCACGTAGCTCAAAATGGGGGAGAAAACTCTGTTCCTATTTACACCAATAAAGCAGGTCAAGCCAATATTTGGTGGTAAATGATATTGCAAATAATTTCACAAACCAATATCATTTGACTAGGTATTGAAAACGGGGATTTCCAGGGAAAAGAGGGAAAACTGCCACCTCTGAAAAATCATTCGGGCTTTCAAAAAAGAGTAAACTGGTACAAATGTACCTGCATGAGAACCAATAAAACCTAGTGAGACAATCTGTTCATACAGTATTTCAAGATAGCAATACCCGTCAACAATAATTGGGACATTATGACATTAGCAGTGCCCTTAATCAATATACCAATATTGGAGAGCATTTCTATCTTGTTTTAAGGACAATGAGTGAGGTTACAGTCACGTCAGTATTTTCGCTCTGGACCATAAATTTACGTTATAGACGAGTCTGCAGTAACGCTACCTCGAGCTAAATTCGACTACAAATTTAACACGACTTAGCAATGTCAGAATATGAACTGTAAGACACAGAGGCCAATCGGGAATCTATAGATAGTAGCTTTGCAAAAAAGAAATTTCTGGTACATTGTATACTTATTCATTCTTGACGTAGCATGGTCGAAAAATGTATTTGCCCCATGGCTTGATTATGTTTCCGCTTATGGTACAGCGTTTGGTTAATATATATAATTTTGCAACTAGATATTGCATGGAAATATTGACAGTAAAAATATATGAAGAGGTTATAAATAGTTTCCCATTAATTACTTTTCATGTGGGCGGTACTCTAAAAATTTAGGTAAATACTTGCCTGTCGTAGGGTTTCGAAGTGACATGACGGATCCCAAATGACGGTCATCGCTCCAATTTCGATATCAGTCGCTGTGGATATGACTTTCACGTGTTTGGGCGGAGCCAGCTCGTCTTTAAAAAGGAAAAATTACATAATCTTATTACAGACATAAGTAATGATATCACTGACCAATTGACAGTGTCGGCAATGGCAGCAACGACAAACCAGTGAAAGAGTAAGTGTTTGTTAATTCTACTTAAAGAAGGACTTTAGTTCTCCTTGTACAATTCAAAACAAGAACCCAAAAATAACACAAAAGAAATTCAAATTTCATGAACTTGTTGTTAAGTAGTTCTAGAAAGTTGCATCCTAAAGTAAAGTGATTATCTTCTCATACTGGGTATGTGTGAACAGTAATACGGGCGATATACTGTCTACAGCCATCCCTGTGTATACTGCAATAGTACATGTATGAGAAAACCGTATTCCTGTGGGAGAAATTATAGGTTAAATGAAACTTACCTTGGTAAAAGGTGATATTTGACCTAAAGTCTATAATTTCACAAGGTTGTTGGGGGGAACAACGGAGATGTGGTTCTCGCCGGGTACCAGGAGTTTTTTTTAGTAAATAGACAGGCACAAGTGACCTACCCAACATAACAATGTAAGCAACAACAAAGGGTAGGGAAGTTACAAGTCTTGGGGGGAGAAGGAGACAGTTGCTCCCTCCGATGACCCTGTAACATTTAGGACTTTAGGTCAAATATAACCTTTTACCAAGGTAAGTCTCATTTAACCTATAAAGACTGTCTTGTTACTTGTCGGTCGGAGGCCAACAGAGATTCAACACTCACTTGTGCTTCTCCAGAGAAAGGTTTGCTGGCAGATCGTTATCTAAGTATCTTTCTATGTTTGAAGAACCATATTTTAGAATGTGTTGTCATCTGAGGTCAGATTCCTTTTGTAGAACTTCGCAAAGATGTTAGCATTAGTCCACCTTGCCTTTCTCAGTATGGTTTCTATGGGTAAATCCCTAAGGGGGACTTTTGAGGCTTAAATACCTATGTGTTAATGCCATTGTCGTCTTAAACATATGGCGACCATGTCTTTTGTTGCTAGGTGTGGGTCCTTCCCTGGGAGCTGTTTCAAAACCATAGACTTCACTCGACTTTTGAAACAGCTCCCTGGTGTAATCCCCAACTGGGTGTGCTGGCCTCTACATTGTACAGTCTCAGTGTGATACTGTTTCAGGGCCCTATGGGGACACAGTTTTTTGTCCTTAAACTTAGCCACTGTAAGCTGGTCTAAGGTTGGCTTTCCCTGGTATGTTTTACTAGTTTCTCTAACTGTAGAACGATGTCCTCATCATTCCAAATAATAAACTCTGTATGTAGTGTTTGGGTTCTCTGAGCCATGGTCAGGGCCAGCAACACAAGTGTCTTAAATGTGAGTTTCCTAATGTCCAGTGAGTGCAAGGGAGACCATTTCATCATAAGGTTCAACACTGTATTGACATCCCAGGTATTTTGGTAGCGCACCTTCGGGGGTCTTGCATTGAAAATGCCTCTCAACAGCCTGGTGACCATACTATGGTTCCCTATGGAGGTACCATCCACTTTCTCCAAATAGGCTGAGAGTGCACTCCTCATTGTATTCACCATAGAATAACTCAACCCTGAGACGCTCTTCTGACAGCCTCTGCCATTTTACAATGGTGCAAGGTGAGCTGGTCCCTAAATCACAGTCTCCTGGGGGAGTTGACCACACTACAGCTCTCCATTAGATATTGTATCAGAGTCAGACTTGTAGGCAGTTTTATGGGTGGGCTTTCCCTGTGCCACTCATGAGGGCCGCGTGACCGCACACTGTGTTTCCCTCTCATCAAGAAATGTGGCCATTCTTTCTCAGAATTGGTCCATTTGTACCGTGTTTAGGCCTTGGACAGTCGGTTTTGGCTAGTATGACAACAAATCTCAACTCTGGTTTTAGGCGGGTCACGTTTGCCTTTGACCATGTCCCTCTGCTCATCTGCCATGTTGGTGAGCTGCTTTACTTAATAAACATGTTATAGATACGTGGCAAGGACACTTCTTCACACAACCGATGCTACCTTGAAAATGACAACTACATGTCAGAACCAAACCGTTGCTATGCGATCTCCCAGGTGACATTGTTGAAAGAACAATGAGGCATAACAACCACCCATCGCGGCAGTGACATCGCACTACCGCGGCCACTCTCCCAGCATAGTTTAAGCGAGGTAATGGAAATAACCAAGCATGTTTTTGGTTCAGGACTCTGTCAGAGTTGGCAGAGGGGGGTTGGGCTCCAAGATTTCATCCGGATTGGACTCTTCAGGCATCTTAAAGATAGGGTGTATCAAGGCATGTGATATTATCACACTTTAGGGGTGAAACACATTGTGTAGGCCCCAGATAACTTTATTAAAATTATCAAATTATCAAAAAGGGAGTGTAACACTGGCAGGTATAAAAAATGATTATTATCTGTCAGGGACAGGGGGTCCTTGGTCTCAGAGGCTGAAAACCTTGGAGACAAGTTGAGTTTAAGTCATAAATCCGGTAACAAAAAAAAACAAGAAAACTTAATAAACATGGGCTGAATCAAAACTTGGTAGATGTTGTGCAAGCCCAGTGTGCCAAGACTTCCAAAAGCTTCTAATTTAGGGATGGAGTATAATGCTTTTAGATAGACCAATGAACATGCTTCTTAAATCGTATATCCTGAATTTTGATTTCTCCTAGGTTAAAACAGGACCAAAATGAGTTACTGCCAAGTGGTTTAACTGCGAATAAGCCACTGCTGGTACCCTGCGAGAACCACATCACCGTTGGCCTCCAACCAACAAGTAACAAGAAATTGACTTACAGACACAGATTCTTGTTGTAGTATGACGTAACTATGTGAGACAACGTAAAACTTCCCGTAAAACGTGTGATGAGGAATGGAAAGTTAGTGTTTGCTAAATATAATCGAAAAAATCCTGAAGCAGCAACGACTCACCAATGGAGGTAACAGTATGCCCTATTTTACTGAGTGGTCCCAGTCCGTTCGGCGTTTGTACCTGGGCCCGGAAGAGGTAAAATTCACATGCATCAAGAGTCTTGATGATGGCAACATGACTCGATGTTATCAGGACCTGGGCTTGCTTTTTGATGACTTCACCGTCAAGGTCCCATTCATCTAGAGAATAGTAGAGGTTGTACTTCTGCAAGAACAAATGGAGACGACAATGGCTATATACTATGTCCAAGTGTTGACCATAACGTATGAGCGCATACAACAAGAGCTAAATGTGCCTTTTAGAATAGAATCATTAGCATTTGAAGGCCAAATTAGCAGGTGGACGCATTTGTAACTCAACGATCGCATCGCAACAGTGGGGCCAGACCTTGTGCGATGACAGGAATCTAAAACTTTTTATACACCTAGAGAACCATCTGAGGTTTATTTAAACCACCCACATTTGAGTGAAATTTTAGGCTAAGCATCAACTGAAATGATAAAGTCGAAAGACAGTAAGAATATTCGAATTAATGATACCATGATACAGGAAGATATTCTAAACATCTTGCTCATTTCAAATCAAAACTTTCAAAAAACGTGCAAAACTTACCAAACCTTGAATATCTTTAGCATTTCCACTTTGCATGATTACATGAACTTCTTTTTCGATAACTGTGAAGTTAAGGCTAACGCTGGGTAGTGCATTTCCTGCAGTCTTCGCTTGAATGAAAGCTGACGGTCCATTACCATTTTTATTGCTGGCGAATACGGTGAATTCATAAGAGATACCAGGAGACAATCGGCTTGCTGAAATAAATTACATTAGAGAAACATATATTATAACAAGAGTGCATAGTCAAATAGAATCATTGGCCTTTAAAATGCCAAATAAGCAGGTGGACGCATTTAAAACTAAGTAGCTTAATACATGTTTAAAATTGTTGAATGAAAATATTTTGATAGGGAGGGAGGGAGGGAGGGAGGGAGGGAGGGAGGGAGGGAGGGAGGGAGGGAGGGAGGGAGGGAGGGAGGGAGGGAGGGAGGGAGGGAGGGAGGGAGGGAGCAAGGGAGGGAGCAAGGGAGGGAGCAAGGGAGGGAGCATGGGAGGGAGCAAGGGAGGGAGGCAGGGAGGGTCATCCATGAATAGGGAAGGGCCTGCATTGATTGGATATTTTAAGCCCTACTCTTCTGTGAACTCAGCAGGTCATGGCTCAATGCACACATATATTAAGCTACCTGAGGGCAATTTCGTTTGGCAATTAGAAATTCTCTGAGTACATAGGAAACGTTTTCAGATAGCTTCATGGTGATAGCTTCATGGATGAGTGCACACAGACCTGCCTGCATGCTCCCTAGCCATGTGGGGGACAAAACTTTGTTTCTATATACACCAATAAAGTAAGTCAAGCCAATATCTGGTGTTAAATGATATTACAAATAATTTTACAAACCAATATCATTTGACTGGGTCTTGACTGATTCCTACAACAAAGTTATGAACCATTTTGACTTCTATTTGTGTGTAAATATCCTGAATAAACCATCCACTCATACACCTGCTGCCCCCCCCCCCCCTCACATTGTGAGAAGTAGAAGAAATACATGAATAGCACATCAAATATGTATTTTACCTAAATAATGACACTTCCTAGTGTGTAAGCAACTGTCAGTGCCACTTATGGAGATGGTAAATGTTACACTAATGCTCACTATAATTCAATATTGAGTAAACATCTGTTAGAGCATGCCCATTTCACTGAAAATCCCCCCCCCCCCCCACTTTCAACACTACTTGAATATCTCTGTAAATATAGAATCTACTTAGAAAATTCCACTTCCTAGCACATACTGTTTTTTTATTCTCTTTCAAATGAGGCATATCATATTCTGATTCAACCAGTTTAAGGGTTAGAAATATGTCCATAAAGGAGTTCTTAAAAATGGACCTATGACTACAAAGGTCCCCCCCCAAACTGAATTCCTTTTTTTTTTTAATCCATGCCAAAATACTAAATATTAAAACTGTAAGGCATTGTGCCACCATAAAACCTTCTTTCCAAAACAGAAATCATATTCCTATCTGTACTTAGTTAGCTATAAAAAGCAAAAATGTGGTCAGGTCATCTAGTGACTTTACAAGCATGTGTACTACAGTAGGCTATAGCCATAACCTAAAGACCAATCGTCCACCTGCTAATAAAGAGATCTAAAGGCGTTTCTACAGGCTAGCAGGAAAAGAGTTGTGGATAATGGTCCCTATGGACCAGTAAGCTAACTGGATGGAGGAAGAAAAACTACAAAGAAGGGGTAGATCCATAAGTAAACAGACTATCTCGTCCATCAACAAACTTTGAAATAGAAATCACAACTAACTACAACCAATTAATCGTTATTAACTACGTAAAACGTCAGCTCTGGAGAGTGTTATTATCATTTTCAGGCCGCATCACTGTATATCATAATGGGAGTCTTTGTTACTTTATGATATCAGTTAGGGTCAGGGAAAAAGGAGGAAATATCTTTCATGTTGAATTTACTATCTCAGAGAGACTGCGAAAACATGGAAAACATATAGTTATTGACAATTGAATGGGGCTGGAGTGTGTGAGAAGGTTTGAATGACTGCTTATTGGTGTGAATATGGCCCAATTTATTGTCTCTATACACAAGAACAATAATTGTGTAAACTGAAAATGAAAACAAGAATTTCCTTAGAAAATAGGAAAACTGACGTCTCTGAATTACTACAAACCTGTGAATGCGGTGTTTTGGATGCTCGCCTGCCGGGATTCGCCAGTTTCCTTTGATATAAAACTGATATTATACCAGACATCTTTGGTACGCGGCGGTGCCTCCCAATGTAAGGTGATGGTTTGCTCTGTGCTGGTCGAATCGTACCGCAGGTTGCTTACTGCACTCGTGATCGTCTCGTTAGTGTTCCTAAAGTCAAGAACTGCCGACGGATCGCCTTCCACAGTTGTCCACGCCGTTACCTACCAGCCACATAAAACACCGGTATTACTTTTCAACTTGCGGTTCTGATTTCAGGAGTGCAAAAAACACTACTACCAGATTATGAACAAATCCCCGAATCCATCATTTGGTAACTAATTTTTGGATATTTGAAGAGAAATCGACTCTTCCCACAGGTTTTCCATAATAAGGTTCTTTTTCACCAACGAGTAGGTTTACGGTTGGATTTCAGGACTAATTTCTTAGGGCTACTCAAGAGAGGAGAAAATTCCACAAGGGTTGGAAATAACAAAGGTGCCCACTCAAATCCATTGGTTCAATAATCTTTTACCTGTACAAAGTGAAATTGATGTTGGTAATGTCATGAACCCAACAGTCTAACTGTCTGTAACTAGGCCAGAAATGTAGTAAAGGCAAGGCCTAATAAGAGTAATTCGTGGTATATGTTATGTAAGGATTGATTAACGTTAAGATTGTCTAAAGTCATATTATCACATCGTCCATATAGTCTTATCTGTTCTGTCTCTGGTTTTCGTATGGTATACTCACCACAAAAGGGAAAAAAAGAAAAAAGATGCAGATCTGGTGTACTGGATTAGTAACAAATAGGTTCTATATGCCAATGTTCTGATTGAATTATCATGCTACTATTATAATTAAAAACCAGTATTTATTAAAGGTGTTAACTGAATTAAATGATATTTCGGTGTATCACAACAAAGGATGAGAATTTTGTAAATCTCTACAGAAATAAAGACTGCTATTTGAAAGAAAAAAATTGAGGGTGCTGACTAAATATTGGAATTTTTTTACATTTGTCGGCAAACTTGCATCCTTGTAGGAATGTTGTTTAAGGATAGATAAATGCCTTAGGGTAACTCACCCAAATGTGGTAGTGCCGACCGGGCAGCTCTATCTGAACCTCGCTACTGGCCTCCAAGATCGAACTGCGCACATCCTACAACATGATGATTGAGTGATTCAACTGGCAACTCGTATTAGTTGAGCGCTCACTGGGGAATGCTCACTGTGGTGTTAGATAGTGCAGACTCAGGATGTAGCACGGTAAAAGGGGACAGGGCAGGACAGTACTGGGCAGGATAGGATCAGACCGGACAAGGTTTATTTTTTTTTTTTTTTTTTTTTTAAATTGAGTAACTTTTGCGACGCACATTAATCGCCATTTTACAAGGCGTGCTTCCATATAGTCGTCGTAACTATATACAACAGAGACGTACAATACAAACAAGACATACAAATAACAAAGACATAGAAAAAGGAAAAGGAAAAGGGTAGCGCAGGGCAGAATGTTTAAGCAATGCCAGGGTAAGATAGTCTGAATGAATGCTGTAAATGCGACAGACCACGGGAAGACATAGGCTTATGGTAAAGTGTCTAATGGTGGGTAGTCATTCAGACGATGGGCTGGGCCAAGTGAGAGTCAGCTCTTTGCAGATAAACTGCCATGGAGAGCAATGCAATGTAAGGACACCCCATAGAGGGGAAAGCTTCCCTATTAACCCTAAATTAACCGAAGCACTATATGCTTTGGATTAGCAAAACACTGAGATACTAGAGGGACTGAAACGGATGAAACCTTGATGCCCATCCAACAGTTTATTTTGTTATAGAATAGAGTATCATCAACTCTTGAGCATTTTAATTCACCAATTATATGCAGAGAAAATACCATAGGCAAGTTACTACTATCCTAAAGTCTGTATCATCAATACGCGGTATTGACAGTATGACTATAAATCTCTTTCTAGACAATATTGGGAAGGTTATATTTCATATGAGAAGACTATTTTAAACATACTGACCATAGGGCGGATAGCGTCACTGTACTTTTCCACATCCATGATGTATACCTTGAAATGTAAGAGCGACAAACATGAAATCTTTCAATTCAATTTTCAATTGAGCATAAGATTAAACAGAATTTTTTCTAATCAAATTTACTTTTTTGCATTTCTAATACTCATATCATTCTAAAATATTTTGTATGAACTTGGGAGTCCTTATCATATCTTTATTCAACGCCAGTAGCACTATATCATAACTATGTCAGTCCTTTTTCTTAACCAATGGGAATGTGCACTCAAAGTGTCCTGGTAAATATTCCGGTATAGGCATATAATATCAAAAGACGTCACGAGTTTGAGTTTGAGTTTGAGTTTATTTATGTCACGCATTTCGTTGGCTCCTTAATCTCACAATGGATGACATAAACAACAAAGTAATGACATAAACAACACTGTATGTCACACTCGTGACATAAACAAATCCCATGTTCAGCCTATGGCATTTTTTATTAGAGGTACGATAATACACTAGTCGCTTAAAGTCTTCCCTATCCGTGCTCACAAAGTTAGATTAGCCAGCAAGAAGGATCGTCGGACTGTAAGTCTTACAACATTAATAGACACAACCAAATTCCAACGGTATTGGAAAACTATTGAACATCCCATGTGATTTCTTCTTCAAGGAATGTTCATCATCTTTCAAATATATGTAGATCTTGTAGTAGGCTTATGGTCAATGACCGATTTCCATATTCATCTTCTAATGCATTAATGGCCGTATATATTTTTGTTATTTCGTAGCGTAGTTGTTACGACTGTAGAAATTATTACCTCTCTTCCCTTCTCCATATTTAAAACATAAAGTTAATAATGTTTTCATACTTTGTTGTATCTCTAAATCAAAGGTAGGACTATAGACAATCGAAAATGAAAAGGTTACCCCTCCCCCATGTAGACATGTCCCATAGTAGAATTGCTTAATATGGTATTGGCTTTTCATTCAAACTTACCCTATACTTCCTAAGTCGACCATTAAGCACCCGTGGCCTCTTCCACTGAAGTGTACGACTCGTTCCCTGGCCCTTAATCTCCAATGCTGTTGGAGGTGACGGTTCTGGAAATAAAGAACCGAATTTAGAGAATCATTAAATACTCTTACCAGGTGTGGAGAATTTGGTAGCTGGATATCGGTATAATCAGAGTGAGAGTTTCCCAAATTTACCATTGTTAGATTTATTAGGTCAAAATTGGCATCATGGAATACATTTTTCTAAAGGGAATTTTCTTAAGACAGTCTTTCTAACACCAAGAAAAAAAGTATGTTTGACTTACTGCCTTCGGCAGTGGTGACTGACAATAGGAACTTATGGGGAGACGCTCTTTTCATGACGACAACAAACACGGAGACACTGTAGACTGTGTATGGCTGTAGGTGGTGGACAGTAGCCCTTCCATTGTTTGCCTTCACTCTGATATAAGTCGAATGACCGCTGCTTGACGTGGCGTTCACTCCAATTCCTAGGATGTTAATGTCCATAGGTTGCGGACTGATCCGATGTGGCATCCAGAGCACAGTGAAACTGCTATTGGTGATACTCTCGGGTTCCAGAATCACGGTATCTATGCGGTACACTGAAAAATAAAAACATCAACAAATGCATATCTTCAGTTTCTAGTATGATAATTATATCGGTTCAAAAGTTATTAACCAGATGATTACAGAGAGGAAGTGTTCTATTGCTGCTTTTAAATGGTAACATCAATTTTGGGATTGTTGATACAAATGAATTAATGTTGAATCTGTGGGTGCACTTAAAGCACCTTCATCATGTTATAATGACCTGTATAGATGAGCAATCAGGAAATTGCAGATGGAGTGGATTGACTGACTTGAGTGATTGACTGACTAAAGTGCCGATTCAACCGCCAATAAATGTTATCGGATAGTGTCTGGGAACTTCAGAGTTTTGTAGAATTTCGTAGAATATCGCAGGGGTAATACAGCTATTTCATGAGAGAAAAAAATAAAGGTCTAAAGGCCCTCTTTGAAAAAATAAAGGTTCCCGACAGAAAAAAAGGTTTTACAATCAATGAATAAAGCCATTTGTATGCAATAATATTGTGGTGAACTCTCCAGAGGATGAGCCTCTGATGCCCTGAAGGCACCTCTGGACATCTGGAGGATCCGGAGAGGGCTCCACAGTGTAGTGCGATGGAGACGCTCCATGAGCCCACCAGGTCGTGCCTAGGTCCCGGGAGTGATGTCAGAGGGTTTCCAGACATAAAGGTTTGCAGTTCAGCCTGGGGCAGTCTTCTTGTTGGGGCATAGGGGGCAAAGCCCCGCTAGCTCCTAGAATTTGAGCTATCTCTAGTGACTTTGAAGTCATTTCCAAGTGTTCACTTTTGACTAATTTCAATGATGGAAATGTGCACAAGTCAAAAATGTAGTCATCTTGTCTGAGTCTATAGACCTCCAATAATGTTCTAACCAGATTTACACTTATCTCAAAAAATGCCCTGATAGCTGAAAAATCAAATACATTTGCTGATTGATAGAAGACTGTCATGCCTGCTTTTTTGGGGATCATTGAAGAAAATTAAGATTTAAAGGCTCTGGCAGAGAATACCTATTTATAGCTATCATAACTTGTATGCCTGTGTAACTTTTGTTGGCAATCCTATTTTGCTGTTTTTTTATTTTGTTCTTTGGGTTCAATCTTATATAATGAACACACTAAGAGGATGCAGAGGCGGGACTGGCAAATTGGATTTTTTTAAAGAAGAATTAGATTTCTTTTTGGTGCTTAGGCCTAACAAGGATCCATGAATAGTACCCTGGATGGGGGTCAAGGGGGCAAAGCCTGCAGAAGCTCCCGCATTTCGATTGATTCCTAGAACAACGTTATGAACCATTTTGACTTCTATTTGTGTGTAAATGTGCTTAATAAATTATCAACTTTAAAGCTGCTGCCACCACTCCCATTATGAGATTTGAGAAAAATACACGAATAGCACATCAAATATACATTTCACCTAAATAGTCACACTTCCTAGGGTGTAAACAACTGTTGGTGCCACTAATGGAGATGTTAAACTAATGCTGAATGTAATTCAATATTGAGGAAACATCTGTATGCCCATTCCACCACAAATCCCCCACCCCCACCCCTCCTTTTAACAAATACTTGAATATCTCTTTAAATATAGAATCTACTTAGAAAATTCCACTTCCTAGCACCTACAGTTTTTTATTACAGGGTAATAATATGTCCATAAAAAGTTCTTAAAAATGTGGTCAGGTCGCCTAGTGACTCTACAAGCATGCGTACTACAGTAGGCTACAGCCATAACCTAAAGACCAACCGTCCACCTGCTAATAATATAATTTTGGTCGACATATTTCGAAAAAGGAGAAAAGACGAATAGACGTATGTCCTACCATTAGCGCAGAGGGTAGCATTCTCATCCTGTTCCGTTCGGCATTGGAAATGGCCATCGCACACTTCCTTCTTGTTGATGCACTGACCACTGCCAAAGCCGCAGTCAAACTCGTGCAGAGGGTCACACGATGCTATCGTTGGTATTGCTGCGAAAAAAAAGTTTGCATTGGAACAGGGGCCTGATATGTGTTTTCACGTAATGTATCTTCCCAATGACATTATTTTCCAACAAAAGCAAAGTGTGCATTTCAAAATAAAATCATTGCCCTTTAAAGGCCAAATTATAATATTTATATGTTCCCTTTAGATAATAAATAGATAAACTTACAGACTGTCTTCTGCATGTCTTTAGCTATAAGACCAACCGTCCAACCGATAATAATTTTGAGTAGTAAATCATGTATGAACCAGATCTACTAGCCTTAACTCTACCGATTCTTGTAAGATTATTTGTCAGTACTCAACTCAGAATATATGATAGTTGTCCTGATTAAAATCCCTTCCGGGTTATTTATCAATATAGCATTACTGAGCGGGTTAAATATCATTACGTCTACCGTAAGCGTTTAAATGTATATGGATAACATAACTCAAGACAACTCACCGCTGGTTAGGCAGAAGGCTTCATCAGAATTATCTGCACAGTCTGTGTCACCATCGCAAAGCCAGTATTTAGGGATGCACCCCTTACTCTGCATACACTCGAAGTTACCTGGACTGCATGTTGTGTTGAACTCTGTTCGAGGAAATGAGAATAAAAACATGTCACAACCGTCAACAGGTATCTACATCTATATCCCTACCTTTACCCAAGGCATGAGTACACTCAGTTGCTACAATCTTTATAGGTATGACAGCCTGATGCAACACAACTGCCGCCTCTTTTGTCGTGCCACCTAGCAGTATATAGTGTTATTTTCAACATGTCACTTATTGGGCATCCTTTTGCAGCCTCAATGTTGGTTGATCACCAGATGACATGCCAGAGAGAGTTTACAGTCGACCTTTCCAAATCATCTTGACTTTCACCCGGACTTGCTTGAGTTTAAGTAATTACAGATATCTTTTGGTGGAACTAAAATAATCATAACAAGAGTCAACAGTGGATTCTAAAATAGAAATATTGGCCTTTAAAGGCCAAATTAGCAGGTGGACGCACTAAAAACCCAATACAAGGTTTACCAATAATCAAGAAGCTCCCTAGGAGTTAGCAGGAATTGGAGGTACAGGGGAGGGGGAAAGGGAGGTGGCAGGTTACGCAGGTGGCAGAAGAAACTTAAACAAGTATTGTGCATATCTTAAATTTTTTTATTACTGGGCCTATCAGGTGTTAAGGGATGTTCATAAAGTAGTTTGAGGTCCATAATCAAAGACTTGAGTAAGTCTAGGGAGAAACTAGACCCTGCCAGGGAGTTTATAAAAATGGACCTGTGACTAAAAGTGCCCCCCCACCCCAAATTATTATTATCTTTTTTTAAATCCATGTCAAAATACTAAATGATAAAACTATAGGATGTTGCATTGCCATAAAACATAACCAGAAAAACCTCCCTCCGATCTTTCGCGGCACTAGTGCTGGCTTAATCTCTGCCCCAACCCAAAGCTGGTTCCCTGGCTATCCACACAAGACAGGGGAGACCAGCTAACATTTCAGATTCAAAACAAGGCAACTGTCAAAAGTTATACAATTCAAACAACTCACATATCATGAGTAGAAAGTAATCCCAGACACTGTGTCAGGTTTGAAATAAATAAGAAATGAGGATTTTATTTACCATGTAAATATATTCATCTCTAATTACAAGTAGAACACAAAATACCCCCAAAAGCCCTCAGAATTTAGGATATTTCAAAAACTGGCGTATGAGCCAGATTTGGGCCCAAACAAGCAGGTTGGGGCAGAGACACAACCAGTAGAGCGCAGGATCTCTGCTGGGAGAGTGATAGAAATCATATACCTAGTTGTACTTGGTTATGGCTCCCTCTGGTGTTAGTTGCTAATACTACAGACTCCATGTTCAAAGTGAGGCTGAGCTTCAACCAGATATCTAGTGTTCTTATAAGGATATAGGTATAAGGCATGTGCCAATGCTTGGAGAGTGATAGGAACCACAGAGTCCTCTGGGGTAGCATGGCTGCATTACAATTCAAAGATGGCTGCCCACCCCTGCTATGAAATTAGAATAAAATACATGAATGTCATGCCAAATCTAAGTTTAACCTAAAAAATGATACTTTCTAGGATGTAAGCAACTGTCAGTGCCAGTTATGGAGATGGTAAATGTTACACCAATGCTCACTGTAAATCAATATCGAGTAAACATCTGTTTGAGTATGCCCATTTCACCCAAAATCCGCCCCACTTTTAACAAATACTTAAATATCTCTGTAAATATAGAATCTACCTAGGAAATTCCACTTCCTGGTACCTACTGATTTTTATTCTCTTTCAAATGAGGCATATTATGACGAACCTACATGAGCAGGTACAATGTGACTTGTTGTAGTGCCAATCTGATCTACTGCATAACCTGTACGCGATGTGGTATTCAGCACGTTGGCCAAACCAAAAATGAGCAAAAAGAACGCTTCTCCGCGCATTTTTTGAAAATCTAAAAAAAAGATAGGGAGAGCGTCACATCAAAATGAGGGCCTTGATGACGTGATCGTCCATGTCGTAGACTTTGTATATGCCCACCCAGACTCAGACAGAGCAAAACACTTAAGGGACCTCTTAGAATTCAATTGGATTCAACGCTTTCACACCAATGCCCCAGTGGGCCTAAATGCCATGGACCCGTCCAGACACTAAACATAGCCAGTCACATAAACTCTAACCAACCTAGCCACGTCAAAAGATTTTTACTTTCGAAGTAATTTCGGTTAGAACAAATGTGTAAAGTCATCATTCCAACTCAACCTATGAGTTTGAACACAAAGATTACTCGCATCCCCTAATTCAACTGACTTAAACCTTTCCAGGTTTAATAAAGTTTACTACAAGAACAGACAGAGTTGGGAATGTGCCAACACATACCCACTTGGGTCTTGACATCAGATCACTCAAACTTTATATAAACTATGACTCCTCTCATCTAAACCTATTTTAGAACCTTGAGTCAGGTTTATTTTGCCCACCCCAGGTGGGGTACGCCTGTCAGACAGCCCATGACACCACACAGTGTCATACTCAGCCTCTGACATCAAAGACATAAGCAGCCTGAAGATTCTCAGTGATGAAACCGCTATTTGTTGCTATAACAACAAACCACGCCCCCGAAACCGTAACATCACAGGCAGGGCGGACGATAAACGATTAACTTAGCAAATCACCTAGAAAGGCATTGATCGACAAGGGAACTGTTCGACTAGCGAGTAAATGATGACGTCAACGCCCTGTCACGTGACAGCGCATTCAAGCGGTAGCAGCATTGAAAGCGAGACGTGCCTAGTCCACACTGAAGATTCAAATGAGGCATATTATATCATGATTCAACCAGTTTAAGGGGTAGAAATATGCCCATAAAGGAGTCCTTAAAAATGGACCTGTGACCCTAAACTGAATAAACTATTTCTTGAAAATCCATGCGAAAACACCAAATACTAAAACTGTAGGGCATTGTATGGCCATAAAACCTTGTCCAAAACAGAAATTATATTCCTGTCTGTACTCAGTTAGCTATACAAGGCAAAAATGTGGTCAGGCCACCTAGTAACTCTACAAGCTGTGTACTACAGTAGACCATAGCCATAACCTAAAGCCGAACTGTCCACCTACTAATAACAACATATGATATGAGCTGAACCCCCCCCCCCCAAAAAAAACCCAAAAAAAACCAACTACATATCCTAAAAAAGAAAGACCTCCCTGTGTGATACTTACTGTCACAATGGAGTTCATCCTCTCCCATTTCACAGTCATTTTCACCGTCGCAAACCCAAGACTGATAGATGCAGTGGACACTGCCCTGACGGTAACACTGGAACTGATCATATTTGCATGATGCGGCGGCGATTGTTGTTTCACCTGGAAAGAAAAACCCAGATACGTAACGCTGATTCGGAACACAAGAAGGATGTACAATAACCCAGGGCTTTATTTAGGATAATTCAAGATTATGTGGTATTTCAATGAGAGGTAACGCAATTAAAACAAGTGAGCTATTTTCTTACGTTTTTCCTTTAAAGTTTCCACAGGATATTTGTTAGATTTATGGGAATGTTATTGATTAATGACGTATATAGTGGCACAGGTATGTAGGATATACTTCTGATATATAAACAAGAGCTAAGTGTGCATTATCAAATAGAAATATTGGCCTTTAAAGACCAAATGAGCAGGTGGATACCTTTAAAACTCAATACAGTTCAAAGGTCAAAGTTAATTATTATGATAAAAAGGAAGTCCCCCAAGATGGAGGGATGGAGGGATGGATAGATAGAGGGATGGATGGATGGATGGATGGATGGATGGATGGATGGATGGATGGATGGATGGATGGATGGATGGATGGATGGATGGATGGATGGATGGATGGATGGACTGGAGGGTCATCCATCCAGTCATAGGGAAGGGCCTGCATTGATTGGATATTTAAAGCCCTACTACTCTGTGAACTCAGCAGTTCATGGATCAATGCACACACATATTTAGCTACCTGAGGGCGATTTCAATTGGCAATCATGAATACATAGAAAACGTTTTCAGCCTCAGGAACATGACTGCACTACAATTCAAAGATGGCTGATACCCCGCAAGCTATGAAATTAGGCAGAAATACATGAATATCATGCCAAATACAAGTTCAACCTGACAAATAATGAGCAACTGTCAGTGCCACTTATGGAGATGCTAAATATTACACCAATGCTCCCTGTTAATCAATATTGAGTAAACTTCTGTTTCAGTATGACCATTCCAAACAGAATCCCCCCCCCCCCCCCACTTTCAACAAATACTTGAACATCTCAGCAAATATAGAATCTACCTAGAAAATTCCATTTACTAGCACCTACTGTTTTTTATTGTCTTTCAATTGAGGGATATTATATTATGATTCAACCAGTTTGAAGGGTAGAGATATGTGCATAAAGGAGTTCTTAAAAATGGACCTGTGACTCATAAAGTCCCCTCCCCCCCCCAACTGAAATCTCTTTTTCCTGAAAATCCATGTCAAAATACTAAATACTAAAACTGTAAGATATTGTATGGTCATAAAACCTGTCCAAAACAGAAACCATATTCCTATCTCTACTTAGTGAGCTATAAAAAGCAAAAATGTGGTCAGGTCGTCTAGTGACTCTACAAGCATGTGTACTACAGTAGGCTATAGCCATAACCTAAAGACCAACCGTCCACCTGCTAATAAGTATATTAAAAAGCTCACTCGGCTTCAGGACTTCTGGCATTTATAGCCCCCCCCCTCCCCCCGGTAAAAAAAAAACTTATAAAGCCATGCATCCTACTCATCCAAGGTGGTGTGCACAGGTGTGTACATACCTGGGAATTATCAAAGGCAAAGAGTAGGGCATCATGTACTCACCAAAACAGCGGGATGGTTCCTCGTCCGACATGTCCATGCAGTCCCTCTTTCCATCACATACCTGGGTAATATCGATACACCGGTAGAAGTCATCACAAAGAAACTTGGACGGCGGCCGGCACATAGGAATAGTAGTTGTGTATCGGTAGGTTGGACTGTACGTTGAGTCTAACAACAATACATAAACAACCACATTCATTAGAATATAAATATATACGCATAACCGATAAGGGTTAAGGCAACAAGGTTATGAAGTGACAAGGGGTAAGAAGACAAATATATAAGAACTGTATACTAATAAATGTTGTGCCGGTATGTAGCAAATAGATATGCATTTATTAATCAATCAATAGACGGGGAAATAACTACAACATGTAGGGAAGTGTGTGGCCTTCAAGGGCCCGTCAAATGTGGCCTATGTGGATCCAGAAGGGCCCAAACGTAGGCCGCGTTGCCAACGTCTACTGGGAGTGGTGGTGCAGTGTGAACTGTGTGTGCATTGTTCCCAGGCAATATTGCCGATAATCACAAGTCTTCAGTGAAATCGTACTTTTCTTGCGAAGCTGCCTAATTTACTTGCATAGTTTGCTTGTGAAAAATGACCCTTGCGCCTCCTATATTGTACCACCGCAATGAAATATAATCACTATGATTTTTTTAGATCTAAATACGTGGCTATGTGTACATATCGCGCAACTACATTAGAGTGACGAGCAGGTTGTCTGCTCGCCTTATTTATAGTCAGGCCATTCTTTGCCTTGGTGACGTTGACAACCAAAGGGTCAGCCTGGGTAACCGATTTGTTGACAGTGTGACATCATTGGCGTGGATAAGGAAGTTTTCCCGACTATCTTGTAATGTGGATGGGGGGGGGGGGGGGGGGGAGGGAGGGGGGGGGGGGGTTCCTAAACGGAATTCGGAATCCAAAGCGGTTTCAAAGGCTCTGGAGAACTGTGACTGTTTGAATTATTAGAATCTTGAAAGTCTGGATATCTGCTTAACCAATTCCTATCACATGGTTACGCAAAAAAGCGTCTCCACCGCGTTGTAAAGATGTACAGACATGAGTGGTGTCAGGCTACCATAGCAGCAACTAAAAACAACAAATAGAAACCTATTTGTAGGTAGAATAAAAACAAAACGAAGATGCTAGGACTTACAGCAGTTATACTCGTCCGAGTTGTCGCCACAGTCGTCCACCCGATCGCAACGTTCATACCACGAGACACAATTACCGTTTATACAGGTGAATTGATAGACTGAACAGGATCCTGAATGTGCCGTCGTGTTTGTTATTGTCGGCGTGGTCGACATCTGCCAACGTGTGGTGGCTGAGTCAGTGAGAGAGAACAGAGGATGCATCATAATGAGATGGGAACATACACAATGGTTATTAACCCTATCGCGCCGGGTACCCACGGCATGGGTACAGTCATGGGGCCGGGTACTAGTGCCAGTGAATGCCGCTAGAGGCCGGGTATATAGGCCTATTATGAAGATTTTGATCTTTGCATCACGTGACTTGACACGTGATACTTAAATCTATTATCTATTTCACCTGAAATATCAAAGATGATATTATATCTACATTCTGTGAATGTTTCGTGTTTATTGAACCATTATTTCCAATTTTATTTAAGAAAACGAATATTTTGGAAATGATGCCTCAAGGCATAACCCGGCCAGACCCGGTTGATGCCTTAAGGCATCACCCGGCCAGCCCTGGTTGATGCCTCAAGGCATCACCCGGCGTGAAAGGCTTGAGATACGCCTTATCACACCCCTTACTCAGCATGTGAATGTAGTAGGAAATATATACATTGTCTGAAGAGATTTTTCTAAAAGAATATGTGGGGATATATAGCGAACAGCAGCAGGCTGCAAAGAATGTACATCATTAGAGGTCTAGTAAGTCTGTAGCCTTGAATGCACATATAACAACAGCAGATATTATCATTAACCCGTGCTTACTTGTGTTGTTGAATACAAAATACTAGCTTAATAAAGACTTTTGGGTAAAGAGGAATGAAGATACATACTTGAACTTGTACAATTCCGTTCGTCTTTTCCATCAGGACAGTCAGCTTCACCATCGCAAACCCAACTGTTGAGAATGCATCTTCCCAAACCGCAGTTATACATGGGGTATGGACAGGTTAAGTTTTGGCATTGCGTTTCATCACTGCAAAAAATACACATTTTTTATCTCTCACAAGAAGTATCCCAAAAGTGGTCATTAATCAGTTAAACATGTACTTGTTCAGAGAATAATGAACTGAATACAACGCCATAGCTGACGAGCCTAAATTCAACCATTCACAAATTGAAGTAGGTTACTGAGTAGCGCTCACCTCCTATCACCACAGTCATCGTCTCCGTCACAGCGCCAGTGAAGCAGAACACAACGATTGTTATCACATCGGAAATTTCCCTGAGTGCAGGGTCCTGGTGTGATAGTCACCGCTAAAAACGAACGATTCAGTATAGTCAGTAAAATAACGATTCAATTGTACTATATCATCAAATCTTCAAAAAAGAGGCGGACTTGTATCTTCCAAGTAATATTAGTATATTATATGTAGATATGAAAAGACTGCTGTCTTTGTGCAAGCTATATGAATTTACGTATGATCATATTTAGGCATACACAAAAGTATAGGTCTGAGACTTACACACAAAATATAAATTATTTTGTTTTAGAATATATATCCAACCATTACTGCTCACATTAAATAGTAGAGGTAACAAATAATGTGTGGACATAACATAATAGCCAATATACTACAAATCTGTGATTAGACTTGGCATTCACAATAAATTGCTAATTACATATAATTTAAAGGTTAAATGAGACTTACATTTGTTAAAGGTGGTATTTGACCTAAAGTCTGCAATGTTACAGGATCGTCGGATGGAGCAACTGAGCTGTAGCTCTCGCCGGGTACTAGCAGTTTTTAATATAGAGAGGTGCACAGGTGACCTAGCCCCTAAAACCCTGTCTCCACTGTGCGATCCTAGGTACATAGGTACGCCCAAGTCTGAGACTGGGCGTACCTTCAGGATCGCAACGCGGCAAACACACAGTGGAGACTGCAAGTTCCCCATTCAGTCTCAGACTGGAGGTGCCGCATATACCCCGGATCGCAAGTGATTTTAAATATCAAACATGTTTGATATTTGGTACGCACAGTCTGAGACTGGGCGTAAATATGTACCTAGGATTGGAAGCGCTCCAATCGCAAGCGGGGTAGTCTCCACACAGAATCGATGCTACCTTGAGATCCGAGGTACATGCAGTACCCAGGATCGCAAGCTATATGGAACGTCCCGCTTGCGATCCGGTACCTCCAGAGGTACAGAATCGCAAGGCCCCTCAATCGCACAGTGGAGAAAGGCCTTTAGAGCAACTCAAAATTGCAGGTAAGGAGACAACAGTCTTGGCTGGGACCGTTGCTCAATCCGTTCTTAATTTTCCACCCTCACAGAGTTGTATTTTTGTTTTCTGTACATCATTTGTTCAAGTTCAAGTTCAAGCAAGTTTCACACAAAGCAAGATCACAGGTAACGTTTTTCAATCCACACTTGACTGGCAATACTTTCATGTTAATCTTCCTATTTTATGCCTGCCGACTACGAACTATGTTCGCCTTAGTCTATACATGCTAAGGTAATTCAATAAGAGGGGGGATGATGGAGAATGCGAACGAAGGGGGAAGCATGGGAATGTCAATGAATATACTCACTGTCATTGCAGTTCATTTCGTCAGAGCCGTCGTGACAGTCGTCGCCACCATCGCAATGCCACCGCTGGTCAATACACCGCCCGTTCGCGCACGTGAATTGGCTGGAATTACAACTGACGGTACCTGAAAAAATAGTATTTGTCTTAGGCATCTATACTACATATCTAAACCTCGGTATATAATCCTTTTGTTTTTATACGCTTACAGTGATTTTATATTGACCAGCAGTCCATTAGAGCAAAGACATTCTGTCATATAGTTTATCTCTTTATCTCACCCTCGTAATGAACGCCTATGGAGTATTGTAAAAAAAGGTTTTAAAAAAATCATTGGGAATGATGTCATAAATGTTAAATCTCAATCCATAGCCACTGAAAATATGCCATTCATTTTGGTTTACTACGTAATCTCACTTGGCTTTGCCAGATTAGACTACTCCACAACTAAAATTCATGGCGTATTTTCAGCGGTTATAGATCTCGATGAAGTTCCTTCTTAATAAGAATACAGGTCACCACCAGCCGCCCCACAATCACCCGGTCACAATCTCCTGTCAGTGCGACACGTAAATCAAAGTATTTTTTCTTCCTCGCCTGTACCCACACAGATGCAGGGTACAAGACGGGGCGTGGCCAAGGCGTGAGATGGGGCCACAGTCGCAGTGACTACCACAGATGGGGCCGTCTTCAAAATTTAGCGGTCATAGCCCAAAGAGCCGATAACGTTCTTCATATCTACACCATTGGCCGCACCGGGGTGCAGCCGGACAGCTTTCAACGCGCTGCAAGGCTTACACACGGGCCATTCAGCGCCGACGGGATGACGGAATGTGACCGAATGATTATGGCTCGGGTGTTAGTGACACGTACCCCTTAACCCTTTCAGGGCGGATAATGCCTTGAGGCATTCCCCCGCATAGACCTGAGAATGCCTCGAGGCATTCCCAAGCGTAGACCTGAGAATGCCTTGAGGCATTATTTATGAAATTTAGTAAAATTTACAATTTACAATTATTTATGAAGAAATAATCGAACAATGAATATGAAACTTTCAGAGAATATACCTATGATATAGTATTTAATTATATTTGGTTAAACAAATAATATGAATAAGGGTGATGTGTAATATCACGTGATCAAATAATAGAATTCGGATTTAGACAAAAATGGGCCCGTCCCCTGGCGTTATACCAGTCCAAAGTACCCGCCACGACCAACAGGGTTCTGCCACGGACCCCCATCTTTAAAGGGTTAATAACCGCCCTCCCCCCACACACATCCATGAATAGGGAAGGGCATGCATTCATTGCATATTTAAAGGCCTACTCCTCTGTGAACACAGTAGTTCATGAATCAGTGCACATATATATTTAGCTACCTGAGGGCGATTTCAATTGGCAATCAACAATGCCCTACAAACGTTTTGCATTACCTTATGGTGACACTTTCATGGATGAGTGCACACTGACCTGTTCCTCTGACCATGTGGCTCAAACTAGGAGAAAAACTTTGTTCCTATGTACACCAACAAGAGCTAAATGTGCATTATCAAATAGAAATATTGGCCTTTAAAGACCAAATGAGCAGGTGGACGCCTTAAAAACTAAATACAGTGCAAAGGTCTGCCAGTAATTAATAACTATGATAACAAGGAAGCCCCCCTGGAGGGAGGGAGGGAGGGAGGGAGGGAGGGAGGGAGGGAGGGAGGGAGGGAGGGAGGGAGGGAGGGAGGGAGGGAGGGAGGGAGGGAGGGAGGGAGGGAGGGAGGGAGGGAGGGAGGGAGGGAGGGAGGGAGGGAGGGAGGGAGGGAGGGAGGGAGGGAGGGAGGGAGGGAGGGAGGGAGGGAGGGAGGGAGGGAGGGAGGGAGGGAGGGAGGGAGGGAGGGAGGGAGGGAGGGAGGGAGGGAGGGAGGGAGGGAGGGAGGGAGGGAGGGAGGGAGGGAGGGAGGGAATCCATGAATAGGGTAGGACCTGCATTGATTGGCTATTTAAAGGCCTATTCCTCTGTGAACATAGTACTTCATGGATCAGTGTACACATATATTTGGCTACCTGTAGGGGATTGTATTGGCAATCCCCTACAATGCCTACATACAAAACGAATTGCCTCATGGATGAGTGCACACAGACCTGTCTGCATGCTGCCTGCCCATGTGGTCCAAGAAAAACCTTGTTCTTATATACACCAATAAAGTAGGTCAAGCCAATATCTGGTGGTAAATGACATTACAAATGATTTTACAAAACAATATAATTTGACTGGGTCTTGACTCATTCCTAAAACAAAGTTATGAACCATTTTGACTTCTGTTTGTGTGTAAATATGATGAATGAAATATCTTCTCATACACCTTCTGCCCCCCCCCCCCCCCCCATTATGAGATTTGGCAAAAATACATGAATAGCACAACAAATATACATTTCACCTTGATAATGACACTTTCTAGGGTGTTAGCAACTGTCAGAGCCACATATGGAGATGGTAAATGTTACACTAATGCTGAATGTAAATCAATATTGAGTAAACATGTGTTTGGGTATGCACATTTCACCATAAAACCTCACCACTCTCAACAAATACCTGAATATCTCAGTAAATATAAATTCCACTTCCTAGCACCTACTGTTTTTTATTCTCTTTCTAATGAGGCATATTATATTATGATTGAGCTATAAGGAGCTATAAGAAGCAAAAATGTGGTCAGGTCACTTAGTGACTTTACAAGCAGTAGGCTATAGCCATGACCTAATGACCAACCGTCCACCTGCTAATAAAGTAGGTCAAGCCAATATACAAATATGAATAACACATCAAATATGTATTTTACCTAAATAATGACACTTCTTATGGTGTAAGCAACTGTCAGTGCCACTTATGGAGATGGTAAATGTTACACTAATGCTCACTATAAATCAATATTGAGTAAACATCTGTTTGAGTATGCCAATTTCACCCAAAATCCCCCCCACTTTTAAAAAATACTTTGATATCTCAGCAAATATAGAATCTACCTAAAAAATTCCACTCCCTAGCAGCTACTGTTTTTCATTCTCTTTCAAATGAGGCATATTATATTATGATTGAACCAGTTTTACAGGTAGAAATATGTCCATAAAGGAGTTCTTAAAAATGGATATGTGACTCATAAATTCCCCCCAACTGAAATCTCTTTTCTTTTTAAATCTATGTCAAAATACTAAATACTAAAACTGTCATATATTGTATGGCCATAAAACCTTCTAAAATCAGAAACCATATTCCTATCTCTATTTAGTGAGCTATGAAAAGCAAAAATGTGGTCAGGTCATCTAGTGACTCTACAAGCATGTGTACTACAGTAGGCTATAGCCATAACCTAAAGACCAACCGTCCACCTGCTAATAAGAACAATTCTGACTTCTTGTGTGTAAATATGCTGAATAAACCATCCTCTTGAACTAGTTTTACAGGTAGAAATATGTCCATAAAGGAGTTCTTAAAAATGGATCTGTGACTCAAAAGGTCACCCCCAAACTTAAATCTCTTATTTCTAAAAACCCATGTCAAAATACTTAATACTTTTTTTTTTTAAACGAGGTGAAAACACATATGGAGTAAACCGATGCAAAAAAAAAAAAAACTTTAACTGTAATATATTGTATGGTCATAAAACCTTCTGTCCAAAACAGAAATCATATTCCTATCTATACTTAGTGAGCTATAAAAAGCATAAATCTGGTCAGGTCATCTAGTGACTCTACAACCTGGTGTACTACAGTAGGCTATAGCCATAACATAAAGACCAATCGTCCACCCGCTAATAATAGTGTAGTTGTAGTAGCTTGTATAAGCAGTAGTAGAATAGAAGTATTTTGTATGAATGCACAGAAACAAATTTCATAGATGTAGTAGTTGATAGATTGGCAACGTAAGAATGATAACCGATATAAGAAGCAGCATGGATATAGCAGTTAATAGTAGTATAGATCTAATTGTTTATAAATTATAATAACTGTAGTAGTGTTTGTAAGTTCAGTGTTCACTCGACATGCTGCTGATATTGTGGATTCTAGTTCCAAGTGAATAGTGGTAATTGAACATCTACTTACTACATGAAGCTGGCTCGTCTGAGTTGTCGCCACAATCATCGTCATGGTCGCACCACCAACGAGCCGGGATGCAGTGTCCGTTTTTACAACTTCTCTGGTCAAATCGGCAAGTGCTATAAGCTGAGAACCAATAAACACCATAGAAATCACTAGTTTAAAATGCATCACCTTCAAACAAGAGCTAATTGTGCATTCTAAAATAGAATAATTGGTCTTTAAGAAGCCAAATAAACAGGTGGACGCATTTTAAACTCACTACAAGTAGCTTAATACATGTTTAAAATTGTTGACTGAAAAAATTTTGATCTTTTTTTATATCTTAATTCTAACAAAGGGAGGGAGGGAGGGAGGGAGGGAGGGAGGGAGGGAGGGAGGGAGGGAGGGAGGGAGGGAGGGAGGGAGGGAGGGAGGGAGGGGGGGAGGGGGGGAGGGAGGGAGGGAGGGGGGAGGGAGGCAGGCAGGCAGGCAGGCAGGCAGGCAGGCAGGCAGGCAGGCAGGCAGGCAGGGAGGGAGGCAGGCAGGCAGGGAGGCAGGCAGGCAGGGAGGGAGGCAGGCAGGGAGGGAGGCAGGCAGGGAGGGAGGCAGGCAGGGCATCTATGAATAGGGAAGGACCTGCATTGATTGGATATTTAAGGCCCTACTACTCTGTGAACTTAGCAGTTCATGGATCAATTGCCACATATATTTAGCTAACTGTAGGGGATGCCAATTGCCAATCAAGAGTGACCTGAGTACATAGGAAACATTATTCAGTTTCACCTTCATGGATGAGTGCACACAGACCTTCCTCTGACCATGTGGCTCAAACTGGGGGGAAAACTCTATTCCTATGTACACCAATAAAGTAGGTCAAGCTAATATCTTGTGGTAAATGATATTGCAAATAATTTTACAAACAAATATCATTTGACTGGGTCTTGACTGATTCCTAGAACAAAGTTATAAACCATTTTGACTTCTATTTGTGTGTAAATATCCTGAATAAACCATCCACTCATACACCTGCTGCCTCCCCCACCCCCCTCACATTACGAGATTTAGAAAAAAATACATGAATAGCACATCAAATATGTATTTTACCTAAATAATGACACTTCTTATGGTGTAAGCAACTGTCAGTGCCACTTATGGAGATGGTAAATGTTACACTAATGCTCACTATAAATCAATATTGAGTAAACTTTCACCCAAAATCCCCCCCCCCCCCCCACTTTTAACAAATACTTGAATATCTCAGCAAATATAGAATTTACCTAGAAAATTCCACTTCCTAGCTCCTACTGTTTTTTATTCTCTTTCAAATGAGGCATATTATATTCTTATTCAACTATTTTAAGGGGTAGAAATATGTCCATAAAGAAGTTCTTAAAAATGGACCTTTGACTACAAACGTCCCCCTTAAACTGAATTCCCTTTTTTTTTAAATCCATGCCAAAATATTAAATATTAAAACTGTAAGGCATTAAGACACCATAAAACCTTCTTTCCAAAACAGAAATCATATTCCTATCTGTACTTAGTTAGCTATAAAAAGCAAAAATGTGGTCAGGTTGCTCAGTGAGTTTACAAGCATGTGTACTACAGTAGGCTATAGCCATAACCTAAAGACCAACCGTCCACCTGCTAATAAGTATGACCGGCCTGGATATAAAACTCGTACAATTGTAGCCAAGCTGATGATTCGTTGTTGTATGCACAGATTTCTATTTCTATTTTGTCTATCAGAGTTAGCGATTGTGGTAGACTAAGCTTATACTGATGAAAGGCAACCAAAAAGTACCCAATTATTGCACAGAGGTAATATATACAATTTGGAACCCTTGCGTTATGGCGATACCCCATATAAATTTCAAAGTCTAATAAACCCTAACCATATCTACAGCTATTCAATATTTATTCCAAGTAATACAGAAGAGTGGCAGTTGTATTAATGTCTTGCCAGAATTTTAGATTTTGCTTCATAAGACTGTTCTCTTGACTTACGGCAGTCTTTTTCGTCAGACATGTCTCCACAATCGTTGTCATGGTCACATTTCCAGGTTTTCGGGATACAATGTAGGTTATCACAAGTCAACTGGTGTTCCTCACAGTTTGTGCCATCTGAATACAAGCATAGCAACACAATGTCAAATGCGATTAATACTCAAGACAAAAATTATTCAGAAACAATAGGTATATAACGATTGACTAAATGGTTCTGTACATGGATCTTGACACAATCACACTTTGTATAAAGTTTGTAGTACGCGGCTTGTATAACATTAATTTGTAGAAGGGTCTATATTTCAAAACCTGTATTTTCTCCGCCTAAGCACATAAGCTGACCTTAAAATAAGAGTTTGAAAATATATCACAAATTCACCTTTCTCTACACGAGCTAAGTGTGCATTTTGAAATAAATCATTGTCCTTTATAGGTCCAAATGAGCGAATGGACGCATTTAAAACTCTATAACAGTAGCTAAGACATCTTGAAAATTATTGACAGAAAATGGGCTTAGCAGGGAACAAGAGATATGAGTGCATTCTAAAATAGAAATATTAGCCTGTAAAGACTAAATGAGCAAGTGGACGCATTTAAAACTCGGGTTACCATAGGAGAAACAGGAGTTTTGTGCTAAGTCTTTGATTTTTGGGCCTGTCTGGTGTTTGTGAAAGTTCATAAAGTAGGTTGAGGTCCATAATAAAGGACTTGAACGAGTCTAGGGAGAGACCAGACCCTGCCAAGGAGTTCTTAAAAATGTACCTGTGACTAAAAATGCCCCCCCCCCCCTTCCCCGCCAACTGAAATGACTCTTTTCTTTTTAAATCCATGTCAAAATACTGAATGATAAAACCCTAAGACATTGCATTGCCATAGAACTTGTCCCCCCCCAAAAAAAAATAAGATACCTGTCTGGCACCATCTGGTGTTAGATGGCCATACTACTGGCTCCATATTCAAAGTGAGGCTGAACTTCAACCAGATATTAGTTGTAAGGCATGTGCCAATGCTAGGAGAGGGATAGGAACGAAAGAGCCCCTGGTTGAACATGTCTGCATTACTAGGCCATGTGCTTACAAAGATGCCCCCCCCCCCATGTCATGCAATTTGGCAAAAAATACATGAATATCACGCCAAATATAAGTTTAACCTAAATAATTATACTTTCTAGGATGCAAGCAACTGTCAGGACCACTTATGGAGATGGTAAATGTTACATCAATGCTCAATGTAAATCAATATTGAGCAAACCTCTGTTTTAGTATGCCAATTATTCCAGAAATCATCCCCACTTTAAACAAATACTTCAATATCCCTGTAAATATAGAATCTACTTAGAAAACTCCACTTCCTGACACCTACTGTTTTTTATTCTCTTTCAAATGAAGCATATTATATTATGATTCATCCAGTTTAAGAGGTAGAAATATGTACACAAAGGAGTTATTAAAAATGGATCTGTGATTAAAAAAAGACTTATTCACCCCAAACTGAATTCACTTTTTTTAAGAAATCCCTGCCAAAGTACTAAACATTAAAATCGTAAAACCTTCTGTTCAAAACAAAAATCACATTCCTACCTATACTTAGTATCTAACTTCATGTTCCAACTTCAGAAATTAGGATCAGAATGGTCAACTATTACAACTATTTTTGTAATGTGATGATTAAGAACAAAACTGTCCTACTTACTGTTCTTAAGAATGCAGGTATCATTGACAAAATGCTCCGAATCTCCACAGTCGCACTTCTCATCGTTGCTGTGGAGGACCTTGGAGACGACAGAATAAATGTCGGAGCAGAGGCACGTTCTGTTTAGCGGTACTGGACTCGCGGCGGACCCTGGACGCTCCACGCACAAGGAGCGGCAGCCTCCCTTAGCCCGGCTACATGGACTCTCACCTTGATACAAGAACATTTCTCAGGCTAAATTCCCTTTATCGTTTTTTTTTCCCATTATATGGAGTTTACATCATTTACATGGTTTTACATTATGGGTAAACTATTCTTAACTACAACAGAATCCAGTATGTGTTCTGTAAAAGAAATTCTTAAAAGGAACTTACTGTTCATTGCATATTAGAATGGGCTTGAGCAATAATTACATTTATTTGACATGATAATCATTTCTCCATATATGAATCACATGAATTAAAAGAACTAAACATTTCCGACAAAGCCGACAGTTGCTATGACAATGAGCTTTGTCCACACCAGCAGTCACAAGGGGGTGCGGCTACCAATGCTTAGCCCTCCTGGTGAGTATCTGTTGAGGACACTTGAGCAAATCATGCGTGTCCCTTGTGTGCTCTACATTATACTCGAATATACCGACTTGTTCATTCATTCACAGAGATGCCGATTACCTTGCTGAGAGGAATGATGTAATATCTTTAGGTCCATGATAGCACTGATGCCAGACTTGTAGAAGTGAACCCCGTCACCATTGTACTTATTAGCGACCAGAATACCGCGCTGAGTCCAATCCGTCCAATACATCAGGTCCTGTAGGTTTAAACACCATGTGTTAGCCATTTCGTAACTGGCATATTATGATACTTGGAAATTGAAATAGTTTTCAACACTTTCAAAGCCTATAGATAGCTTCATGCTAAACCAGTCTAATGAACTCCATAAAGGAGTTCTTAGAAATCGAACTGTGACACCAAAAAAGCCTGCCCCCCCCCCCCCCCTCCCTTCCCAAATTGAAAGCTTTTCTTTTTTCTTCCTTGTTTAAATCCATGTCGAAATACTAAAGTTGTAAGAAAATGTTTCGCCATAGAACTTGTCCAAGACAGAGACCATATTCCTATCTGTACTTAGTTAGCTATAAAAAGCAGAAATATGGCCAGGTCACCTAGTGACCTAACGCAGATGTACGACAGTAGGCTATAGCCATAACCCGCAAGTCCAACTCTCTAACCCGCTAATTATGATGGAACTAAATATTGCGTTAAACTTATGCAAATGCGTTTATCAGCTTATATTTGACAGTCAAAATAGATATATACAATTACATCATACAACATAAATTTACTGGTTTTAGTTAGTTTATTTGTTATCATATTCTTCATTTGTGCTTGGAGCACACAACTAAATCGACTATGTAAAAACTATCTTTTTCTAGCTCACTAAACTGAAAGTCGTGGGTTCACCTTGTAGATGCTGATGGCGTACGGGTGCCTTACGTAATGCCCATGTACCAACGTCTTCATGTCATTTCCATCAAAGTCGGCCGACTTAATGACGTCCAGGTGGGCGTCCGTCCAGTAGATACGCAGGTGCTGGTCGTCGATAGCGATACCGTTCGGCCAATAGACCACTGAGCGACCATGTACGAGCGTCTTCAGGTGTGTGCCGTCCATCCAGGCCCGCATAATGCGCGGATTCACCGACGACCAGTCCGTCCAGAAAATGTATCTACAGAGAGTCCGTTTAAGCCAGTTACAAAAATGAACTTGTGGTAGTTTGTACCAAGCTTTTCTTTAGCTCTGTTATGTGCAGTTCTACCTAGCCGCGTAAAATAAAGGATATTTGCAGTGGCCACTGGCTCTTTTTCATAATAGGATGTTCTTTCTATATCTCCGTCAACATGTTTCATCAGACCAAAATGAATTTACGAAATAACTATGAGTTTTTTTGCCTTTAAAAAAAAAAATTATAATACATGATTTTGAAAAATGAAATATCTATATTGTTTGACATTTATAATTCAGATTACTTTTAATGTATCTTTTTTTACAATTCAGCATAAATCAATTCTGTCTTGATGTAAAGCGTAAACTGAATATTAGGATGAACCACTGCAGTTCTTAGTTTCCTACTTTTACAAAAACACCACAACTCTGCAGTATTACAATTCGAAAAACAGCTTGCAAATTTGATCAGACTGCAATGTAAATGTACGGTGGTTTTTGATTCCACTCACTAAACAAGATTTGGACATGGACTAAGGTCACATGAAGGTATGATTTTCCAATATCATCAGGCTGTACTGTTTCTTGCTCACCCGTATTTTGGGTAGACGACGATTGCTCGAGGTCGGTCCAGTGCTGCATGCCCATCATGTTGTGTTGAGTTTTTGATGAGCACTCTACGATCGCAGGCCGACGTACCGCTGGGGCACCCGGCTATCTTGAGCAGCTCGATCCGCCGGTTTCCTGCGTCCACCCAGAAAAGTATATTGGACATCCAGTCCAGAGCAAGCCCCTCGATGGAGTCCATATCTTCCTCGACCAACGTTTCTATCCCTGTTGTGCCATTTAGACACTGTCGCTGTAGAGGCAAGGGATGACAGAAAACTGGAGATTTCAAACCATAACTATTATTCATCATAATACACACAACAATCTATATACCTAAGTGGTGCTTCTATTCATACCTGATGTCCTACTACGCTATAAATGCGAACAATCAGCCTTCGTGACAATTGAGTATATGTGCCTTGGGTTAAGGTATGTGTGACATGTACGGTGGACTTAATTGCAGAAACTTTTTCACGACCGATGAACGCCCGAATTTATGGTATGCCGAATAACTCTCAGGTCAATAGATATCATTCGCCTCATAATTCGGTTGCTAGTTCATATTACTTGACACAGTAGCAATAGCCAGGTTCATATAAAGGCAAGATCTTATAGAAGAAAAAATAATGACGATAGATAAGTGGGCCATGAATGTGCGCAGATTAGCTTTCATACCACAAGGACGGGGATCATTCAAGTAATATACAATGAAAGCCCGATATAGTAGTCCCTTGGTTGGGACTTAGCGAAGTTGACCTTTTGAGCGTAGACTTATTCCGGTCAGTTCTTTCCAAAGTTTTCAAATCTTCTATAAACTATCAAAGGGATTTGTCTCTTTCAAAAAGCTTAATATCTTTCTTTGGAATATTCTCAATTTTCATGTTATTAAGCACTTTCTTCTATTTTCATGTACCCTTTGACAGTTCAATAGGATATGCTGAACAGTATGGGCATAATAAGATAATGGATCAATACACAGCTGAGGTAGGTTGGGGTGGGAGGGGGAATGGGAGAGGGGAAAAAATACAGTTACCCTGCCGAGTGTTCTGTTTACATGATGCAAAT